>JAMXBD010000385.1:0-600000 GCA_024138025.1 Combretum micranthum
TGGTAGATCATGTTATGTTTCCAAAAGTGGTTGGTCGTAAAAAATCATAGGTGTGGTAGGTCATGTTAAGTTTCCAAAAGTGCGATAGGTGTATGAAAGTCATAAGTATAGTAGGCCATATTATATCCCAAAAGTGGTTGGAGTTAGAAAAAGGTTAGTGTGGTAGGTTCCTGTTATATTTTCAAAAGTGGTAGGTCAGTAAGAAAGTCGTAGGTATGGTAGGTTATGTTATATTCCTAAAAGTGGTAGGTTAGTAAAAAAGCCGTAGAATTGGTAAGTCATGTTATTTCCCAAAAGTGGTAGGTTAGTAAAAAAGTCGTAAGGGTGGTAGTTTGTTATTTTGAAAGTTGTAAATCAATAAGAAAATCGTAGGTGTGGTGGATCATGTTATGTTTCGAAAGTTATAGGTCAGTAAAGAAATCGTACGTGTAGTGGGTCATGTTATATTTCCAAAAGTGGTAGGTCAGTAAAAAAGTTGTAGGTGGTAGATTATGTTATGCTCCCAAAAGTGGCAGGTCGGTAAGAAAGTTGTAGGTGCGGTAAGTCATGTAATGTTTTAAAAAGTGGCATATCAGTAAGAAAATTGTAGGTGTGGTAAGTCATGTTACGTTTCGAAAGTTATAAGTTAGTAAGAAAGTCTCAGGTCTACTAGGTTATGTTATATCTCGAAAATTGTGAGTCAGTAAGGAAGTTGTAGATGTGTAGGTCATGTCATGTTTCAAAAGCTATAATTCAGTAAGAAAAGTCATAAGTAAGTCATATACGTTTCAGAAGTTTTAGGTCAGTAAGGAAGTTGTAGGTATGATAGGTTACGTTATGTTTCCAAAAGTGGTAAGTATGGCAGATTACGTTATGTTCCCAAAAGTAGTAGATCAGTAAGAAAGTCGTAAGTATGGTAGACCATGTAATGTTTCGAAAAGTGGTAGGTAAGTAGAGAAATCGTAGCTGTAGTATGTCTTGTTATGTTTAAAAAATTGTAGATTAATAAGAAGTAGTAGATGTGGTAGGTCATGTTATGCTTTAAAAGTGGCAGTTCGGTAAGAAAGTTGTAACGCCCTAAAATAAAGCATTACAACCCGCCACGTGTCCTCTCTTGAATAAAACACACTGAGGCTCTAATATCTACAAAATTTCAAATATCACCTGTAAATACACATAAGGTATCTCACAGGGTACTCAACACAACCTATATAACCTGGAACATAGTTTCTGAACAAACTTTTGATTTAAAATAATCATACAAGTTGGCAATACCAAGCCAACTAAACCAAACCACTAATTCACATGAAAACCTTCTTCACAACCTAGAACTTCCTACAACATAAAATCTTAAAGTCTTTATATAAAACATAAAACATAAAACATAAACAGATAATTTCCAAGCTTTCAATATACCTAAACACTTCTCTCTTTCCTTAAACCTGTAAACTGCAAATCTAACTTGTAGCTGGGTAGTTAGGTCCACTATCGCCATCCCTCTGATCAAAGATCAGATCATAACCGAAAGATCATATATAATGTCTTCATCACCTATACCTGAAATTTTAAAAAGTGAGCTGCGAAGCCCAGTGCGATAACTCCAATCCTTAAAAGCAAATGCAAATGCATACGCAATAGGTATATATATCAAATGCACTTAGTCTAATACAAGCTATCAGTTTATTATCTTTTTATAATCAGCAAATCAACACAGTTCAGAACTATGTATACTCTAGTCCGAACTTGAAGTAACTCAGACTCCTCTTTAAAAACAACTAACTCTTTGAAAATAAGTAATTATACACATATATGATGAATGGGTACTCCCAACATCCTTATTTCCCTAATTCTACAAAATCGTCTCCATGCACGAGTTCACTGGGACAACCTCACACATAGATCATCGGGGTGTCTCATCATATCATTGTCTGTCAGTCTTTACTAGTCAAACCAAACACAACCAAGCAGACAATTATTAAGCCAAATAGAATTAAGTTCATTATAAAGTTCTATCCTACAACCAATCAAGAATACTAATCTTACAAGCAAAAAGAACAAGCAGGGATTGGTCGTACCTTTTCCAATTCCAAGAACAATCTCTCCAAACCCATAAATCCTTTATGATAACAACATAAAATCTCCAAATCTCCTATATACAAATATAACAAAAAAAATATGTAAATCCTTAACCCATTCAAACCTTAACTTATCAAAATCTCCAAAAACCCTAACCTGATATGAGAAACACCAAATTTGAACTTCTTCTTTGATTGACTTCCCAAATCCAACAAGAACAACTTTTCTTCTCAAAACCTTAATTTATAAATTAACAATTTCAGACAATCCATTATCATCATAAATCCTTTATTAATTCTAAGATAAAGAGGATAAAACTTACTTTGATTGATCTCAATTCCTGATAATTCGCCAAATGATAGGATCTTTGCAAAACCCAAACGCTACGTTTCATAAACAGACAAAACCTAAATCATGAAATCATTCTCTTTATTTTAAATCTATGATTGAGATTATATACTTACTTGATTTGAACATTAATCCTTGCTTGTTTTCTCGAAAGATTGAATCTTGATCAAAACTAGGGTTTTTTTAGAAAAATCCCTTCAAAATCCAAACAAAACCTTAAGGAAACGAAACGATATACAAAGAATCTTGATAGATAAAGGCAAGATTACTTACTCTTAATCCAAATCTGATCCCCCTTGATCTTGTTCTTCAAAAACACCAAAAAACTCTCAATTCTCTCTCTCTGGTTGAAGGAAGGAGGTTACAAATGAAAAACACGAACCCTAGGATCTCTTATATAGGAAACACTTTGGACAAAAAAGGCTGGCACTTACGCCAACGGCTTATAATCCAATGCCGGCGACTTATGTCCTTGCGTTGGCGACCTTCTTGCCGGCTTTCACAAATTTCATAAAAGTCCAAGAGCTTTACACCGGCGGCTTTCACATATATTCTAGCGGTCTAAGACCAATTTTCTTTATCAAAACTATTCTTCAAACATCTCTAGATCATAGAAAAACCATCAACGTAATACTACCATAAAACCCTCTTATTTTTTAACATATGACAACTTTTGCCCTTTATCATAATTTATTGAAGATTTACTATTTTTAAGGATCTGTTGACCATCATAAATGTGAGCGATGATTATTATATATCTCATTTATTAGGAATGACCAAAATTTCCTTCTTCTTAATTAACAAATGACATTCCTTTGCCCTTCTTTATAAAAATATTTTCTGTATATTACAAAAGTCTTAGGTGTGGAGGTCATGTTATGTTCCAAAAAGTGGTAGGTTTGTAAGAAAGTCATAGGTATGGTAGGTCATATTATGTCTTCAAAAGTGATAAGTCGATATGAAAGTCCTAGGTGCGGTAGATCATGTCATGTTTCCAAAAGTGGTAGGGTCAATAAGAAAGTTGTAGCTATTATAGGTCATGTTATGTTTCAAAAGTTATAGGTCAGTAAGAAAGTTGTAGGTATGGTATATCGTGTTATGTTTTCAAAAGTGATAGATCAGTAAGAAAGTCGTAGATGTTGTAGGTCATGTTTTGTTCCCAAAAGTCATAGGTCAATAGGAAAGTCATAGGTATCGTAGGTCATATTATGTCTTCAAAAATGGTAGGTCGGTATGACAGTCATAGGTGTGGTTAGTCATGTTATGTACCCAAAAGTGGTAGGGTCAGTAAGAAAGTCGTAAGTATGGTAGATCATGTTATGTTTTGAAAGTTTATAGGTCAGTAAGAAAGTTATAGGTGTGGTAGATCGTGTTATGTTTCCAAAAGTAATAGATCAATAAGAATGTCGTAAGTTTGATAGGTCATATTACGTTCCCAAAAGTGATAGATTAGTAAAAAAGTCATAGGTGTAGAAGGTTATATTAAGTTTCAAAAATTGTAGTCCAGTAGGAAAGTTGTAGATATGGTGGGTCTTGTTATGTTTCGAAAGTTATAGGTCAGAAAGAAAGTCTTAGGTGTGGTAGGTGATGTTATGTTTCGGAAGTTATAGTTCAGTAAGGAAGTTGTAGGCGTGGTAGGTCATGTTATGTTTTGAAAAGTAGTAGGTCCGTAATAAAGTCGTAGGTTTGGTAGGTCATCTTGTAGGTCATGTTATGTTTTGAAAAGTGGTAGGTCATAAAAAAGTCTCAAGCATGGTAGGTGTTTTAAGTTTCTAAAGTGGTAGGCCTTTGTTGCTGTTGTAGGATTGGTCAATCGAGTTTTAGCATTTGGTCTCCGTATCTTATTTAGTCTATTTTATCTTATGCATGATGAGATGATGGCCATTGGGTTTTTTTTTTAATAATTGTATCCTCTTGGGTAGGGATTATTTCGTGTTATTTGATTGGAAAGTGTTAAAAAAATTTTAATCTGCATTTGGTTTGAAAGCTGAGGGACATTAATTGAATGCAATTAAGGTATATTAGCTTCATGGTAAGCTTCACTCTCGATAAAAGAATTGCTACTTATAAGTGCAACTCTCAATATAGAAAAGGTTTCGAGAGAGTGTCTTCTTAGGCTCAAAAAAGGAAAAAAGTTTAACGTGGGTATCGAAGCATCAATGTCCTCACTGTGAAAATATGTTCAAGAGAAAAAGCGTTGATGACGGTGGAAGTAATCAAAGTCGGAATCTTTTTCCGAGTGTAAGGGAAAGTGTTGTGGAAGAAACGACATTCAACAATAGGGATGTCACCACGTGTAAGTATTTAACGGTGGAGGATATTGGGGCATTCATGTTTTCTTTGCATGAGGAAGCAAGAGATTTTTATAGAATATATGCAATGTCAATGGGTTTTGATATTAGAAGACAAGACCAACGAAAGGTGGTGAATGGTATAATTACAATGTAAGGATGGGTTTATAGTCGAGTAGGGACCTCAAGGGGTGGTAATACGCATGGTACAATGGCATATAGACAATCCGTACATAGATCGATTGCAATGTGACATTCAAAGTATTATTGGAGGGTGATGAACTGTGGAAGTTCAAGAACATAGTGATGGATCGTAATCATGAGCTCGTACCATCGAAACACTCATTCCCACTTAAAGGAAATGGGAAGATCTCATCGGCTGATGGGGTACATATTAACATCCTCCACGAAATTGGCATCATATCAAAACAAATAATGGAGCACCTAATTAATTTGTCAGGTGGATACAACAGAGTTAGATTCACCCAAATAGACTTGAACAACTACATTTGGAATCAATGAGAGAAGAATGTTGATGGAGGTGATGTTAATTCTGTGATCACATATATGTCCGCAATGACCAAAGAAGATCCTGCATTTTTTTATCGAACATAATTGTAAGAAAGGCGATTGGCACGTTTGATGTGGGTTAACTCTAACGGATGTATAGGCTATCATTGCTTTGGTAACATTGTAGCCTTTGATTCAACCTATAAAAACAAATGTTTATAATATGCTCTTCATAGTTATTATTAGGGTTAATCACCACCATCAAACTTGCATATTTACTGTTACACTTTTGACAAACGAGATAATAAATGCCTATTGTTAGGTGCTTACAAAATTCATCGAGGCAATAGGTGGGAAACATCCATGGTCGATTATTATGGATGGTGCAAAGGCCATGCATGCCACTACAAATGAAGTCTGGTCCCAGTTAACACATAGGCTCTGTGCTTGGCTTTTAGAATGCAACTGTTAGATGCATTTCAAGAATTTGGAGTTCCTTGCAGCCTTTAGGGAATGTTTGTATTCTCTAATGTCTATTGAGGACTGTGAACAAATATGGACAAATGTTGTGGTCAACAATGGTCTCTGTGGCAATGGCTGGGTATAAGCAACATACACAAACAGGCATTTATGGGCTGAGGCATATCTTCATGGTAACTTTTGGGGATGCATGTGCATCGCACAACGGTGTGAATCTATTCATTCACAAGTTAAAAAAATTGTGCAATAGGGCTTTAAGCTATACAAATTATTGAGGACTTAAATAAAGCTGTTGCTGCTCTCCGTCATCAAGAAACCATAGCTGAGTCTGAAAGTAGATACAAACAGCCTACGCTGGTGACAATTTTGAGGAGAATTGAATACTATGCTACCAAGTTGTTCACACATGCCTCATTCAACAAGATCCAGCAACAAATTCGTGCAAAAGCTCTTTAGTACGTCATAAGTAGAACAATGGCATCGGCTTCAAGCAATACAATGTGAGGTAATATGGAGATGAAAATAAGGTAGAGCACATAACGCTTAAGACACATGACCCCTCCATTTAGTGTTCATACTCATGAGACGAATAGGCTCCTTTGTTGTCATGATATATATGTAGCAAAGGTTTAGGAACTCGTGGAGATACCATTCAATTTTATCGTGAATTGATGGACGAAAAGGGCTAGAGAGCTCCTTAGTCGTAGGGGTTCTATACCCCATAAGGAGGGGACAGTCATGGACTAGAAAGCACAATATGGAGCATTGTCAATTGTCTGCAACCAGTTATGCTATTGGGCAAGCCAAACACTGAAAGGCTATAGCGAAGTCATGAGAGAAGTGCAATAACTAACAGTGAAGGTGGAAGGAGTCCATGTATCGCATAATGTTTGAAATGGTAACACCAACATTGTTGTAAGAATGAGGGACTCGATAAAGCCAAAGAGGCATGCCTATGTTTCAAAGAGACATAAGGTTGCTGGTGTTCCTTGAAGGTGTAGTAATTGTCGTGGAACAAAACACACTCGAAAGACATGCCCAAACATTTGCCTAGATATGAAAATTACAAAAACCTTAATGTTAGCAAATAAAGAGGCCAAAGAGTGCAGAAAGAGTTTATTAGTGATATATGAGGAGGGCACTGAGCATGAAAATAACGACAATCTGGTTTTCATATCAAAAGAGAACTTCTTATATCCAGGTGAGGGGAGCTAATGGAGGAATGGTGATAGTGGTTATGCTAACGTGGGTGTGCCAACTGTAATTGCCCACTACAAAAATCTTCATGATGCCTCAAGCCACAACTAGTAGTGGGCAATTGCATTTGTATGGTATGACAAACATATCTTATACCTATGGGTTTGTGTATATTTAGTTAGCCTGAATGTGGATTAATGTAGCAAACTTGATGGTGTATATTGCTGTACATGGTTTTTCCTTTGCATGTATATGTTGTTCCCTACAACTTCATAACATGATCTAACACTTTAAAACCATGATGACTTACCACACCTACAAGTTCATAACATAACCTAACACTTTGAGACCATGATGACCTACCAGCCCTACAAGTTCATAACACGACCTACCACTTTGAGACCATGATGACCTACCATACCTATAACTTTGTAACATAACCTATCATTTTGAGTAAATGATGACCTACTACACCTACTGTCCCGCTCCAAAGGTTACCCTAAATGTAACAGTCCATCACACTTAATATTAAAGCTTAAGTATGACAACCTTAGTCATTCCCATAAGCTTCGATATCAGGTGTAAGGTGTGCTTTGACAATATTTAGAGAACCATATTTTGAAATATGAAGCTTAAGAAGATACAATAATAAATCAAGAAATGGAAATCATAATATTCATTCATTCATAATAATTGTCTTACAAGCCTTAGGGGCATTCCCTGGTAAAAAATGCTAGAGTCTATTACAAGAAATTTTTCTATGAAGTCTACATCTAAACTAATGCTAAACTTCATCTAAACTATTGCTAAACTTCATCTAAACTATTGCTAAACTTAAAATTTCTTAACCGAAAAGGAAAATACCTGACTGCAAGGTCCCGTGGTTTTAACCACAAATAGCTAAACTATAAGAGATATCTATAGGGGTATAAGCTAACAGGCTTAGTGATAATTATTTCCATAAGTAAATACTTGAGTAGCATAATTCAAACAAGTTATTTCAGCATTCGAGTGAAATGCAACATACACGTGAGCAAGTAAGGCATATAGTTTTTCAAAAACTATATATTGAATGGATTTATGTCCTCCATTTAAGGTTTGGTGATAATAAGTAATTTCAAAACAAGTCATCTTAGTTAAGTTATGCTTTCGATCATTACCGCCAAGCATATTAAGTCTGCTCGTGTTGAGCCATGCTTTTGGATTACCGCCAAGCATTGTTTTAAATTCCTTATCGCCAAGCATTGCTTTCGAACATTGCCGCCAAGCATTGCTTTCGAACATTGCCGCCAAGCATTGCTTTCGACCGTGTCACTATCCTTTCACCCAAGGATAATAACCCCATGCAATATGACTCACTACGTGGTATGTATGAATCAATTTATTTAAGATATCATAACATCATTATTGTCAATTTTAAGGTGGTTATAGAATTTCAGACATATCAAATTCTATACTAAGATAAGCAATTCTTTACAATCAATTCCCGCCTTGATATTCTTAGTGTTTTTTCATACAACTTTACATACATAGCATTTTATCTTTCCTTAATTCTAATGTATCTATACTACAACACAATCAAGTACACAAGTTAAGGAAATAAACTCATGTTGCCATGGTGATACTTCTTCTAAATGGAAGAGTCGATCGAACAATCCACTTAGTCAAAGTAGTCCTCCGAATATGGATACTCTTCCTCGGGATCATCTAGTCAAGATAAATACCAATAACGAGTATTTCTTGATAACTCTCTTGAATTTTGACAAAACTATATCATAAGAACATCAAAATTCGTATAGAAGACAATTCCAACTTAAAATGGCCATAACTTAGTCATTTTAACTCGGAATTGTGCATATAATATACCATTTCCCACCTATTTGAAAAGATTTATTCATTTCTAAAACTATTTTATCAAACTATATCATTTAAGCTCTAGAATTGTGGCGATCAGATTCACCATGAAATTTCCCATCCTAAAAGCAATTGATTCAATAATCAAATCATCCAAAAATTGCTTTGATAAATACTTAGTTATCTATATAGTTGAGAAATTCCTTTTGATAGATGTATAACTCATATTTCACACATGCTCAAGTATTTGTTGTCCAAACAAAATTCTTTAGTAAAAATAATGTTAGTTAGAAGTTTGGAAAAATCATAATTTACAAGAAATCTTTTTGTAGATTCTTTAAAAAATGAAGCTTTTGATTCTTTTGTTTTCAAAAGGTATTTTATGTTTACCTCACTATTTCCTTTGATGACTTTTCTTCAAAAATAAATTTCTTTATCTTTCCTTTTTTGAAACTTCTAACAGTAGTGCCACTCTTCCTATTAGTTTTCTATGTATTTCCTTTGACTATTATTTTGATTTTTTTAAATCTTAGTTTGAAAACTTACATTTCCTTTTTATGGGGTTTCTTTTACATTATGTTTTTTAGGAAAACATTTTTGCAAAAAAGAATCAACTTCCTAAATTTTAGAAAATGACTCTATTTCTACCATGGTTATGGTTTTAGAAAATCATTTCAAAATAATAGTATTTGCAAAATTATAATGAGTTCTTCCTAAAGCTTTGAGAAAAATGGATTCCTTTTTATCAATTTAAAAATTCTAAATTTCTTTTAGAACTCTCCTTTGTTGACAAAAATTTCTTTTGTAAAAAGTATAGTTCAAACTTTGACGATTTAGACAACAATCTTTATTTTGCACAAATATGAGAATAATAACAAGCAAAATTATAACAGGAAAATAATATAAGTCAAGTATTGAGAGTCTTAGCTTTGAATCAAGGCTCTCGGACTAAGAAATGGACTAATCCCGAAAAGAAAAGAAAATTGTTTTGACTTGATGAGGACAGGTCTAAGACTAGAAAGACTAGTCTTAAAATAGCATGAAAGTAAATAAATTGCATTGGTGAACTTATATTCTCTAAAAAGAATATATAGATACATAAATATATTTAATTAGATATAGTTAAGAAGTTAGCATAATAACAATAATAATATGTGCAAAACATAATAACAACATAAATATATAGAAATGGATTTTCATGAACAAGAATAATACATGAATATAGTGTAGCTTCCATAACAACAAGTTTAGAAAACTCACATCATAGTGATGAAAAGTTACATGACACAGTAGTAAATATGAAAAGAAGTTTTACTTAAAGAGAAGTTGGAAGTATTATGTATAAATGGGTTTTGTGTGTGGAGAAGAAGAAAGTTTGAGAGTATTTTGGAAGAGTTTTGAGATGAGAGTTTTGATAGTGAATTTGTGGGTAGATGAAGTATGAAAGAAATGAAAAAGGAGAGGGGTATTTATAGGAAAATGAGGAGTGAAATTGTGTGATTAAAATAAATGGAAAAAGAAAAAAATATACGAGTGAAATAGGGAGGAGGGGGGTTGTGGCGGCCTTGTTGAGAGAGAGATGTGATTTTTTTGTATTTTTGTTAATTAAATGAAGTAATAATTATGGTGGATGTAATATAAAGTTATGAGAAAGGTGAAAAATAAGGAAAATATGTATGTAGAGTGTAAGAATAGGTGGCAGAAAAAGTAGAAATAGATGAATAGTGTAGAATAGTATAATGTAAAGTATATATGGCTAATAAAGTATCGGTAGGAAGAAACTACGCGTATAAATGCGATATCTGATATTTTTAGTTATAAAAAAAATTATAAAATTGATATTTTTGAAAATCTTATATTTTTATGAGTCTAACGGTATATTCGGAATATTTTACTATTTCGAGTCTCGGGATACGTTTTTAAAAAAATGTATCCGATTGGGTTCAAAACGAATTGCGGTTTGACTAATATGATATTTTTTAGCTCTCTTATGTTATTACGAACTATTTTACATACTAATCTCTTACTTACTCACTTAAGGTTACGAACATGGGATTGTTGGACTTAAACTGCCGCGTCTGACTAAGGTTTTGTTGACTTTAAGGTTTTTAGTTGACCTTTTAATTAGGGTTTAAACTTAACCGATCGTAAAACTTTGGGGGTTTACACCTACCACTTCATAGCATGAGCTACCACTTTAAGACCATGATGAACTATCATACCTATAACTTCATGGGATGACCTACTGCTTTGAGACTATGATGACCTAACACACCTACCAAAACAAACCTACCACTTCGTAACATGACCTACTTTTTGAACATAACATGATCCAACACTTTGAGACCATAATGACCTACATGTACAACTTCATAGCATGACTTACCATTTTGAGTACATGATGATCTACCATACCTACAACTTCGTAACATGACCTACCACTTTGAGATCATAATGACCTACCACTCCTACAACCTCAAGACCATGACTTACCACTTTCGTCTTTCAAACAAGGCTCCATTGTGGAAAAAACACATGGCCATGATGCCAAAAGCAAACAGTGTTAACTCTATTAACTCAAATATCAAAGATAGTCTTGAAAAGTTCAATTAGGTACTAAAATTGAACCTTTCAAAGTTCAGGTACCTAATTGAACTTTTGACAAAGTTTAGGTACTAAATTCAACATTAACCTTCCTTTTCTTTCCTTTTCTTCAATTTTTTTTTTTTGCCTTAATTTTAACAAAGCATAATGATAATCTTGGAAATAAGGTGACGAGTATGCATAAAAACAAGTACGTACATAATGGCAAATATAAAAACACAGTTACCTAAAATGAAATATATGATGATCCTATAAATAAATACATCTTATGTCTAACGATTTCCAATATCCTACATACTCACACACAATCATGCACAAGTAAGAAAAAAAAAAAGATAGGTGGTCTAATAAGGGCGTGCCAAGTAAACAGAATACAGAAGCCTAACTTTTAAATGCATCTAGTTGTGCCCATCTTATTTTAATCATTAAAGAGATAAGATAAAAAATTAATTATTAATTCTAATACTTCTTCCATATAGGAAAAGACAATTAATTTAAAACCATTTACTAGTCCCATGAGACAAGTCGCATAAGACTATAATAGAATCTATCTATGGAACACTCAGATTCTTAACGTTTAATAAACCTGTGGAAATTATGCCAATGGACATCTTTTCATTAGGAAACCTATTAACACCACTACAACTTGATTTCATTGTCTATAGTTTAACCGTTACTAACGGACATGAGACATCGAATATCATCTCACAACCATAAGTCCAATGCCATGTGCTTTCCATCCTATACTTATTTATATCATTGTGCAATAAAAATAGCTCTGTTTATATTTGAAATACCATATGTATATATGAGGGTAACTAAGAGATTATAGCAAATGGAAATGAGACTCACATCGACACATGAAGAGATGTGAAAAATGCTGGAAAGACACCTTGGTCTACATAATGCAGAGGTTGAACATTAGAGAGGTTTATTACAATTGTCGCAAACTTATAAACAATCCCCTCATTTTGAGATTTGATTTTTGTCATCCCTAATTAAGAGGTACATCAATTATAAGGTTTCCCATGGAGGTAAAATAGTCTAAAGTTACTTCAAGAAACCTTTTTCAATAGACTCGACTTCTAATAACACCCAGCCTTAGAGATACGCATACTATGAAGTAAGCAAGAATAAACTGGCATGATGCTAACATCATAGAAGTAAGTTACTTAAGTGAATCTGCAATAATCACATAACCCCTTGTAGTTTAGCTTGAGAATTGTTTCCTTTTCCATTACCAATAGAGAGGAGCTCAAAGCTTCTAAGTGCATCATCACGACTACCTCTTGTAAGTCCCAATCGAGCATAGGACGAAGATTTTGTTTCATATCTAGATTGAACACTACTTGAGAGGTGACTACTGCTGGAAACTAATAGGATTGATCGGTTTTCACTAGGCTCACCAGAAGAGCTTGGTCTGCTGCTTGATGTAACTACTCTCTTAGAAGTGCTGCCATTGCAAGTACCTTGGCTTCTCTCTGAATCATGTAACTGACAAAAGATTCTTTTCAAGCTGAACATATTCACAAAATAGATTTGTTATAGTTTTTCAACATTGAAGGAACAATATAGATGAAGATTACCAGTTATATTTTCACAGTATTATTAAAAATAATATCCAATTTTGAATCCGTTTACAAGATAATGATTGAGAAATATTTAAGATTTTTTACCGTTTTGACTTGATTTATTTTTGGCTTATGATTTTTGCAAAATTTGCTTTGAAATTATCTAATACTTTGCCTTTTTACCGTTGAGGCAGCTAAAAGGAAAAAGAAAAGGCCTTGGGTTTGGGTTTGGTTTGGTGTTTAGGCTTGGATTTGGGTTCAAAAATTTGTTTGGCTTAGATTAAAGCCTGGGTTGGGTTTTGATTTTTGTTTAAAGGAAATCATGAGCTTAACTTACAAACAACAATCAATATAATATAAAAACATCACATTTTCATTAAATAGATTTTTATCACAATTCCATACATAATTCATTTAATCAAGATATATATTTACAAAAAAAAAATGAAATTTAAATAATGTGTAGAAGGTTAGGATATTTCAACCATATAAAGAGAAGAAATTTAAACCGAAGCATCACGATTGACATATCAACTTTAAGACTTTGTGAAAAAGCAATCAAGTTTCTTTCATTACTACTTTGTCATTCTAGAATCATTTACAGAACCTTTAGTGTCACGAAATTTCATTTATTCTTTCATTTTTCTTTGATCTTGAAAAAGATACTTGAGGCCATTTCTGTTACTACAATAAGTGAGTAACTAGTATAGGTAGATAAGCTTAATAGTGAGATTCTACTAAAGTATTTAGCTTGTTTGTACTCTCTTTAATTCTTTAATATAGTGAAATGCAACCAGTGAAGACAAATGGGTCTCTAATGTGGAGCGACGAGAGAGGATTGACTAACAGGAGTCCTCCATGTTTAATTAATTTTTGCAAAAGATTCATAGTTCCATCATGAGAAGACATTGTAATTGGTAGATTTGAGAGATTAGGAATTAGTAGTCTTCAACGGGATACTAATCTATTTTACGAATCTTACGAATTGATTGGATATGAATGATCACTAATATTATCTTTTTAAATAGATTATTGCTTAGATGAGTTTCACTAACTTTGAATTTTCTAGTTGTGTTGTCTTGATGCTATAAAAAAATAAAGATTAATCATAGTTATATTGATAACAAATAATAGAGGAAGAAGTCATTAAATGAAATAATCCAAACACCACCTATAATTAACTAAAATTCAAATCAAATAGCCGAAAAATAATTAGAAATTTAAACCAAGAGAATGAGTAGAAATTATTAGTGGGTTAGGGTAAAATTATTATACAACATTATGGGACCCTGTATAAAGCGTCACATGGACCATATTCGTTAGTACTTAGGAGCAGTCTGTGAGGAGACGACCCGAATGAGACTACTTTTATCTTTTCTTTTCCGATAATTCCTAAAGACTTATCGAACCCCCCTCTTCGGTGTGTGATCCATTGAGGGAACCTTATCATTTTGCTTGGCAGGAGTCATGAGTGCCTTGTACGTGTTTGTATTTTTGGGATGTTGGGAGAACTTGGTTGTTGGTTTAAATTTAATTAAACTTAAATTGTGTTTGTTGCATTAATCTAAGCGTGCATGACATGGGAGTATGTGTTTTATTACTATTGTACTAGGTTTCGCCGCTCACTTTTAACCATTTCAGGTTTTGATGAAGGCTTGTATGTAGATCTTTTCACACCCCGAAAGGTACTCTAAACGTGATAGTTCATCGTACACAATATTAAAGCTTATGAGTGGCAACCTTAGTCATGCAAAAGATTCGATATTATGCACATGACGTACTTTCACCATAAGAGTTTCCATCGGAGTTATGCAATTTAATGTGATGGCATCGATATATCAAGCAAGAAATTAGAAATAACTAATGTAGAATCTTATATCCATATTGTTCTTACATCAAAAATATATAAAGAGGTTCATTTCCACTAAAATTACATAATTTCTTCTTAATTCAAACAATCTAAAGGAATCCTATCAAGAGTTCCTGACTACACGTACTGCAAAAACTCCTGCTCTTACCCAATAGTATCATGGTCTTGAATTCATCCATAGATATTCATTATACTCCATCTGTAACAAAAATCTATAAGGGGGTAAGCTTACAACTAGCTTGGTGAGATAATCTCGCAATGACATATTCATATCAACCAAGATAAACAAGTTAGTTAATGCATCAAACTTATGCTCACACATATACTCATGATTTACTGGCATAAGTGGAATGAATTTATGCATGCTGCACTTTTGGGGTCCATTCGACCGTCTAGGGTTCCAAAAACCGACCATTACTAATTCCCCTTTGGTATGCAATCCCGCATGGCTCTTCCATGAGGCCGTATTCCCTGGACATTGTAATTCCTCATGCTGGAGCTAGGTACCTTTACCTACCGACCTCATGTGTAGGAATAGCAGTGCAATGCAATGTGACTCACTTTATGCCATGCATGATTCATTTTTATAATTTTCCAATCCGAGTTAAATTTCTTTCTAAGATGAACAAACAATTATCATAACATATAATCAATAGAAACCAATCTTACAAGACATTTAGCAACCAAATAGTATTTCGATATACTTATCATTGATTTAATCAACCAACGAATCACATGCATAAATTTCACATTCCCTTAAGCAATCCATTTTTATCTTTTGCCTAACTTCTAATGCTCTATTTTATAAGTACAAAAATAAATACATAAATCAAGGAAAACTCACTTAGCCATTGCAAAATTTTTTAATCAAAATAATCTTCAGGGAACGACAGTCTTCTCCTTCGTCACCTATCAAAAGGAGATATCCAAAATGAGTATTCCATACTAAACTTTGCTCAAACTTATATAAAAAGCTTATTCTAAGTACAAAGTCGGCTTATGTAAGTCCTATCTTAAAATGTTATAAGTTCTTCATCTATATCCCGAGTTTCGAAAACCATAACATTTGAAAGTTGATAAACTTTCTCGAATAAAATGAAACTTATACATATAACATATTATATAGTATATATGATAATAATGGTTCATGATTCATGCACGATCATAGTGATGTTGCTTGAGTTCATATTTGCAAAAATAGTCTTGATGGTTTAATTAGAATTCTTGTGCTCTCATCGACTTGACGAGTTAATAATAAACTTGTTTTTTAGGTTTTAAATTTTTAGAAAAATGAATTTCACTATCTATTTGTCTTCTTATATAAAAAAAAATGTGGATCTTAATGACTTTCCTCAATTCATCATTCTTCCAATCAACTAGGTTGATACATGAGAAAATTTAGGTTGGCTAGATGGTATTGTCACTTGAAAACAATATTGCCCATTTAGTTTAGATAGAAAAACCAAGTTTTGCTTTGCCTCCATTAAAGTTTTGACATTTCTATATTTGATCATTTTCAACCTTATCATCAAGAAGATTTTTGTAAGAAAAATCAATGCGTAGTCTCTCCTACTTAGCCTTATAATTTCGGCTTCTCATGGAAAAATAGAAGGAGGAATTTAGTTTTTCAAAATTTCCATTTTCATATACTTTCTCCATGTTCAAGAAAACGAATTTGAATCATGATTTTGCATATTATGGAATTTTAACCTTTTAAGATTATGGCAACATCAATATGACATGATATAAGCCCGAACACCAAAAAAAAAAAAAAAGGAATAAGTATTAGTAATAATAAAATAAATAACATAGGTAAACTAAGAAGATGGGAGTCTTAGCTTTAAAATCAAGGCTCCCTGGGACTTGAAGTGATTCCAGTCCCACAAATAACAAATTAAATAAAGATTGGAGTCTTAGACTATAATAAGGCTCCTTGAGACTGAAATATTTCTAGTCTTATAATAAAAAAATAATCAAAGCAACAAAACAAAGATTTGTGAGTTTTGGACTATAATAAGGCTCCCGGGACTTGAATATGGACAAGTCTAATACTAGAGATGAACTGATCCTTTTAATGACTTAAAAAGGACAAGTCTTGAGCATAAATAAGCAAGAAAACAAATAGAAACATAAATAAATGTTAGGTTAATGAGCTTTTATGCTCTTATAGATATAAATATATACATAGCTATATTTATAAATATAAATAGTTAGGTTATATGATAAAATAAACAACAGAAATAGGATCATAACAAGATTGATAACTTGATATGATATTGATTTCATTCTATCATCATTCCTCTTGGTTTTAAGCAACATATAAAGGTTTAGATAAGGAAAAATGCATGAAAACTTGACTATAATCAACGAAGATTATATATGATAGGTGTTTACCTCCAAAAGATGAATTAAAAGATGTGTTTAAGTTTGGAAAATGGGAGGGGTAGCAGCTACTATAATTGAAGCCACAACAAGGAGAGAAAAGAGAGCAAAAGAAGAGAGAAAAGATAGAAAATGAGAGGAGTTGTGTGGGGTGATATGTAGAGAGGTGTAGGGGTATTTATAGAGGATTTAAAGCAGTTTAAATGTGTAAACAAAATAAAAAAAAAAAGAAAAGAAAAGAAAATAGGTGCTACCATGGACATTGCAGCCGACGTGATTTGTAAGCTAGAGGGGAAGAAGAAGACAAAAAAAATTCAAATATTGAAGTGACAAATTTACATAATGCCTAGATATTTGTAAATATAGCTTTTAGGCTATAGTTTGTAGAGAATAAGCATGTAGATCTGAAAAGATATGGCAGCTATGACATGTTGCTAATTTAATGTCAAATAGTAATAAATAGTAATAGTAAAATATTATATAAGTTACTGATAGAAATAAAATATGCGTATATGGGCTATAACCGATATTTTTATGAGCTGAAAAATTTTTATCTGATATTTTATGGATATGTTAATATTTTTCTAGTATGAATTAGTTGTCAAAAAATTTTATTTTGTTTTACATGTTGATTATAGGATACAAAAATTGATCACGTAAAAGGCTGAAACGATCAATTTTTTTGCCTATTTGATCTTTTTAGGGTTTATAAGCTTTTTATGAACTGAAATTTGAGTTTATCTCATTTTTAATTTTTATCTCATATTTTAGGGCTCTAACAGCTATTCAGTCTGATCTATCAGCTGACCAAATCTAACTTTTAGAGTTTAAATTCCTGAAACCAGGTCTAAACTTACATAAAACTATCGTAAAAATATAGTGGTTTGCAGATCTCCATTACAATTCTATAGGTTTTGGGACTGAACATGATGGAGAGTGATTTAAGCAAATTGAGACCTAAATGAAACTTCAGAAAGACTTTTAAATGTTGTTCTTTTTCTGTTAAGGATGACTGTAAACTCATAACTTTATTATTACTTCTGGCCTAAGTGCCAAACTTGCATTTGGGTTAAGCCTGGCTCCCCTTTTTTATCATTATCTTAAATGTTTTGGACTTTGAAATTCTATTTTACTCTTTTCTTTAAAAGCACTTTTAGGCATGATGCTATAATGGTTTCTAAATTATTTATAAATTGTCTTTTGATTCATTAGGGTTTTACGAAAGAGCATAATCACGATTTCATAACTAAAATATGATTGAAAACTCACCTACATATCGGAAGTCTTGCACATGTTACTTGGAGGCGATGTATATGGTGAAACAACCTCACCCTTAAGCACCCTAAGGGTCGGGTCATTTTAAGCAATTAATCGATCGTTGTGGGATGATCTTGTTCTTATCATCTATGCTGTGAATGATAAGTGTACTTGTACTTGCTTATAAATTGATTGGGAAGAAGGAATAAGAATAGCGTATTATTGATTAATCAATTAATTAATCACTTGTGCATATGTTTGATTGTTGCATTACGTATGATTGTTAATAGATTATCCAGGGTCCATCTACACCCTCGGCTACTAACCTACTTTTGATGACCTACTACACCTGCCATTTCGTCACTAACCTACCACTTACTTACATGACCTTCCACTTTCAAATACCGACCATAACCCACCACTTCCTCACATAGCTACCACTTTTGACACCTACCACACCTACCATTTCGTAACACGACCTACCACTTTCGAATGCCCACCACTCCTACCACTTACTTGCATGACATACGACTTTAGAATACTGACCATAACCCACCACTTCCTTACATCGCCTACTACTTTTGATACCTACCGTACCAACCATTTCATAACATGACCTACCAGTTTCAAATACCTACAACTCCTACCACTTACTTACATGACCCACCACTTTCGAATACCAACCATAACCCACCACTTCCTTACTGGCCTACCACTTTCAACACCTATCGCACCTACTATTTCCTCACCGACCTACGAAATTCGAAGACCGACTACACCTACCACTTCCTTACCATTATTTCAGTGTATGAGGTGAGGTTGCATAATCTAGTATTTGACGAAATGATTTCAAACATCATGTTATGTTGATGTACAATACGTCCGGTGCCTTATTATTTCATTATGAATGAATGACTACATATGTTATTACATTTGAATTCTTGATGCGTTTGTTTGTTTGCATTTATGTGTTTGTTCAATCATTGTTATCTCGGAGTGTTTGTTCAATCGTGTAAAGTGAAGGGTGAATGTAATTGCTGGGATATTTAGTTTAGTTTCGATCATGATTTTAATGTCATCAGCAAGGATCCGTAGTTGTGCATTTTATATTCAAAAGTGAAGGATAAAGGAAATTGCTTGGCTTGGGGAAATGGGTACTAGTATGCGGATCAGTTTTTTAAATGCCATTGTCATACCACAACAATAATCTTAAAGGGCATTACACAAAAGAATTTTTTGCCTTGTATACAACCCGCATTACCTAGCTAATTTACCATTAGATTGATGAAACTTCTTAGTCAAATTTATTTTAACAATAACATACTTCTGAATTATAACGTAGAACTTCTAAACACGGACCTACATTCTAAATAAAAGCTCATCAAATTATCACCAAACACATACAAAACCAATTAGTTAGTACACCATAGCATTTTGTTTACTAAATTTTTTGTATGCTACATCTATCTTTTAGCTAAAAACGTATTTTTGCTTACATGTAATCCCATGAAATCTTGAATTCGATAATAAAGATGATAAGTATGTACTTCTAGCAAATGAGAAGGCTTTCTCCAGATCCTTAGATAAGCCTCTATTTATCAACGAGATTATATACTCCATCATGAATGAATCAACTGGTAGCATAATGTATTCATTCATAGGAAGGTCAAACTTTTCTTCAGATTTCTCAAGGATAGACTTGATGATGTCATGGTTGAGTGATGTCTTGAAGGGTAAATGTATACATATTGTTCCATAAAGTGTGTTTAATTTCGCACAAGCATTATATCTTCAGTAGAGCATGTACACCTAATCTCTTCAATCGCTTAAGAACAGGAAGCGCAAGGTCACGTTTGTCTCTCCACAAATGCTCCTTTGCGCATTTGATGAAGTCATCCTGCAATTGATTCTCAGGCCTATCCATTAGTGAAGCAAGAATTTGAAACCTTTTGAAGAAACGGTGTTGCTTCAAAAAAGAAGAGAATAAAAAAGAATAAAAATATGCACGTATATGAAGAGGTCCACATTCTACAAAGCACTTAAACCACAACATAAAAAACAGTGAAGGGCACATGATTTGACTTACAATCTCCAAAATGTCTTCGTCCAAGTCTTGGCATTACATGAACAAAACAACCAGCATACCACATCCTTCCAGCCTGCACATGATAAAATAGAGCAACATGATTATCCAATGTAGGTGACACAACAACAAGAACGGGGTAAGAAGCTTACCCATCCTCTCCAAAATTGTATCTCGATAGACTATTGTGGAAAGTAAGCAGCCATGTAGGCAAATCCAACACATTTATTTCATTTCCATCGCTGTGCAAGGCTGGATAAGTGAACACGAAGGCCAAGCACTGTATTGAGGATTACATCGTCAAACGAGTGAATAGTTAATATTGAGAATGTGTTGTAGAACTTATCATTCGATGTACTGTTGCTCTAGGTCGAGGACTACCAACCTCCTCTCACGAATTCTGACCACACACAAACAAGAGTCCTTTTTTCTTGGGAGGGAATATTGGTGTGTATATCTAAGAACCTAGGAAAAATATAAATGATTCCAAACTTAGTTGAAAGGATTTGTTTACCACTAAACTAGCTCAGCCATGTATTTACCTCGTCGCAATAGGAAGATTGACCAAGAAATTTTCGATAGTTGTGTTAGTCCTACATGGCATCACTTATGTTCAATTTACCTTTAAGAGCTTTACATTGTGAGGATATTTGAGAGGACACATTAGTGAAGGAATGTGTGCATGAAAAAAATTGTACAACATTACCATGTTTGTGCAAATACTCATGGAAAAGTTTACCAAAAGGAACCATTGACGCCATTGTCTGTTTGTCTTCCTTGCCTCCATGCTCAATTTGTCCGAAATAATATCATTAACCTACATTAAAACAATTACCACTAAGAAGATAAATGTCAAATGATAATACACACACACACACACTAAGATCCAGATCATAAGTGAGTGAATATTTCCAATACATCCAGCGAATAACAAAGGGAGCAACATAAGGTGAAATGGGTGGGATGAACAAGCAAACCTGGCTGTCAACACAAAACATGCCTCTAAGTGAACTCACATGCTCTCGTTGCAACACTTAGCGATGTCGAAACAACCACCTCACTGCATATCTTACTTGCATTAGTAACATTCCCATTCAATGTTTCGAAGTAAACACATAAAAGAATACTCATCGAACATCCTTAGATGGGTCGAACACAAAGTTGCAAATAGAATTGTGGTCGACGGATAGTGAGCAAAACTCTACATCCTTCGTCGTCAATGGAATCCACATTTTTACATATTATACACATATATTTCAGTTTTGTTGAAGACATAATAATTCCATACACATATGAGAACAAAGACAAAGGAAAGCATTACAATTGGAAATCCAGGAAGTTTTGGTTGTGCTAACCTTTTTTCTTTTTCACTCTTCTTGATCAATCGCTTTCTTTTATCATGCTTAGGGCACGTAGATCACCTAGGCAATAGTAGTTGCTTAGTCGGATTATCCTAAAGAGACTTCGACTTTGCTCGAGCATAAATGTTAGTTTAGATGTTAAAGATGATGGATTTGTTGTTTTGCTTGCATCTGTGCCCTATAAAACGTTCAAGATATATTAACATGCGAATGAGTAAATGATGTGAATCCAGATAAATAGATTGAAAGTCTTCAGTTACCCCATCAAATTCAATTAGCAACTCCCGTGCAGTCACAAGATTGTCATGACTTTATACACTATCCCCTCCATCAACATTTTTTGGTGGACTTGATGATCTTCATGACCAGTGTTCATGGAATCGAACTGTTCATTCTCCCCAATCTTTGTAGAACTTTCATAATGACTTTGCAATAAAACTCTTTAGCTTCACCACATTATATATTCTCCCCCACACGGGATAATGTTTCATTATGTGGGATCTAAGTTGTTCAATTCCTCTTTTAGTGTCTCGACCTTCTTTGTATTCCAATAATGCAATCAACATAAACAAACACTTTACAAATAATTACGATTTTTTTGCCAATAAAGTGAAATAGCAAGTCAAACATCTATTCAAACATCTCTGTTAGCATGTTCAACTTCTTGATATAATCCTACAATGCATTTCAACATTAGATCAGCTTACAAATAAATACGATTTTTTGCTATTAAAGCATAATAGCAAGTCATACGTCTATTCACATACCTCTCTTATATCTCTATTTGCTTGTCGTATTGCTATTAAAACGCCTGTTAGAATCAAATCTGAAAAAAGAAAAAGATGTAAGAAGTCCAGTCATACATCAATCGTTTCATCAAAGAAGCAACCTCCACCGTAAGAGCAATCACTTCTTTTGAAATAGCGTGCATGAGATACGACAATACCATGAGTTCTATATCATATTGGTTAGGAACAGATACATGTATAGGTATTAACCCTACAACTTCCTAAGTGACCTACCACTTCTACTACTTCTTTACCGACCTACTACTTTATACAACCTACCACTCGTATTACTTCCTCATTGACTTGCAACTTTAGACGACCTACTACTCCTACCACTTTCTACAACCTAGAACTTCTATGACATTACATTGGTTTTGCAAAGATCATGAAATGGAGATCTGTACCTCTTTGCCTTCCTTATCCGGCACTGCTTGTCTAATTGAAGTGCAATGATGCTGGACTTTATTATGCGATGTATACATGAATTAAACATGTAACTTGATTGTGTTAGCAAAATCTTGTTCACTATCATTGCACAATGAGCAAATATAAGAAATAAGGTTCATTTGCACAGCAGAATGCCTATCGTTGGATCTTTAAAGCAACCAATGGCTTTAGCTTTCTTTATGATTTTCTTCTTCATCTTTTGATCCTATACTCCATAGCTTGGAACTTGACATTTAACGAGCTAGTGGCCTTACTGTACTTTATCATAATATAATAGCTGCAAATGAAGTCTAATTCGATGATTAATGGACTAATAACTACTTAATAGTTTTGTAAATATAGGGTAGAGAACAAAAGAGTATTCAAAGCATGCCTCCAATAATGTAATGTAGCCACTCACATACCTATACCTTACACCTCTAATGATGAATTCCATCATAAAGTTAATCAAGTAGATGTTTTGCCCAATTCATATTACAAATGTTATCCACGTCATTGGCAGTGCTTAAATAGTTTCTCGAGACTTCAACATCTGATGTAGAACATAAAAAAATGCCTATTAGGTAGAGCATTGTAGCAGCCTTGAATTGTTCAGGTGAATTCACGTCCCTACTAATAAACATTTCCCATATTCTTTGTTGCTTCATCTTACCTTCAAGCAGAAGTATTTTCAAATGCTCCTCCACTTGACCTTTAAGATCGTGGCACTAAACATCTAATCTTGTAGACCTCAACCCAAGAACTTTTGTTACATCATCTGGAGTTATGGTCATATCATGTTCTCCGACACGCAAAGTGTGTGTGTCTTCGTCAAAGTCAAATAACAAGACCTTCAAAAGCTTCCTATTTACATAGGTAATCTTCATGGTTAACAAACCACCAAACCAAGTTCCCCGATCATTCTCCTTTGCTCACTTCTAGGGCTAAACACCTTTGTACCTGTACCTAAGTTTTTGGTAAATGTTAATAAAAATTAACAAATCAAAACCTAACCTTCAATGAAACAAAATAAATAAAAATAAAATAAAAATTATGGAATAGATACTTACAACCTCATCAGCACCTTCGTTTGTGCCACTGGCGAGAGCATTGACCATAGCCTTTCGTTTTGACTTGGTAGGAGATGTTACAACGTGTTCCTCCATTTTCAAAGCTACACTACAAGCGAAAATATGAAATCACACACATGATTTTCATTCCCAAACCAGAACAAACAACAAACACAAAAAAGTAAAATCCCTTCTAATTTTCATTTCCTCGATTTAGTTTAACAAAACAGCAAACACCGAAGCAAAAGGAGTTTTCCCAAGTTCTAATAAATGCTGACGAAACCCTAGCACAACTTACTAGTAAAATGCCGAAGTTAGCGCTTTGCACTCTGTTAATAATACCTAAGATCGATTGCTTGTGTATAAAACGTAGCTTAAGATTTCATATTTCATTTTGAGGAGGTGTAATCGATTTATTCTTCGAGAAAGGAAGGGGAGATGGTTTCTCCTTTAAAACAAGAAAGGGTATGAAAACTTTGTCGACAAGAGAAGAGACAGAGAGGTAGCTAGGGTTTCATATGGGAGGTAGAGAAGAAAGAGAGGGAATAGGTAGCAGCTGGGTTTTTGTCTTCGTCTGCGAGGTAGAGGAGAGGCGAAAAAGGATTTAAATGCTTAGGGATGAGATGCTTTTATACTAGTGGGAAATTATTAGACTTGCATCGAACGGTTCAAGATTTTTCAATAGATCCAATGGTTTTAAGTAAGACTTCCTTAGAAGTCTCTTAACAAAGACTTGACCCAGGTAACTCCCCACCAACGATGCAAGCCCAAAGGTTGATATCCAATATTGGTTTGTCATTTTTTAGTCATTTTGGTATTTTAATTTTATCATTTTCAAATAAATGTTTATAAAAAATAGATACTGATGAAAAACACACATTTTTACTCATAAAAAAAAATCAAATAGATCAGATATAGATAAAACATATATTAGATATAGATATAGATACAGATGAAAATTAGACAATCCAAATAGACCCAAATGGTCCTAAAGGGATACAAATGTCTGCATTTATCTTATTATAATAGTTGAATGTGATTATGATTACATTTATTGCATTATGGTAGGTAGATATAACTACAAAGTGGTAAATGCAAAACCAAATTTGTTTACTCTTAACCCTTAATTTCATTAGGTCTTTTGTATATACAGGGTTGTTGATAGGCTTTATTTAATCATGATCCAAGACTAACGACATGGACCCGCATTGACGTCCCCAAAGCCAATGAAGTGCTCTAGACCGCATCAACCTCTAAACCAAACTCGTAGCTTAAAAACGTCTCCTTCCATTGATACACATAAAGGCTGAGCCCAAGATCCTCCTCTTCTAAACTCCTCCCCTAATAAGAACATCTCATCGGTCTCTCATTCTCCATGGAAGTAATCTAAGCCTCCTTGATTCTCCCTATCTCCAAAGAGGAACCCAACCTCCTGGGGTACATAAGAAAAATAACTCTCCATCTATTTAGCCACTCTCCTCGGATAATCACCACAATCACTACGTCGAATATAAGTCAACTACCAATAAATGGATCCTCGCTTTCATAATTCCCTTCTCTTATGGATACGCCATGTGCATAGGAAATATTTTAGGCCAGTATGACCATGCTGAACCACCTTTTAGTGCACCACTAATTGTTTCTTTTGTTTGTAGGTCCTTAGACTTACTGATAGCAATTTCTCACCTGCAACAAGGGTGTTTTCACTTAGTTATAATAATCTAAACATTTGAGTGAATTCAATCTATACCAAAGTTTCTCACTTTTTTTATAGGAATTACAATAGTCGAGTTGAATCTAAAGATAGAAAAGAATAAGTCATAGATAAAGATAACAAATTTGAAGGAATTTCCCATGAGAGGAGTAGCCAAATTTAAAACATACAAATTTAAGTATAAGAGGACAAGAACAAATGGATATTAGGCACAAACCCCCTAACAATTAAATGCTCTCCAATTACTATAAATTTTATAAAGTCTAAACTACTTTAACTTGATATAAACTGCTAGGCAAGAACACGTCAAGTAATCCAAACTACTAGTTACTTTGCTTCAAAAACATCTTCATGCAATGGTTCGAACTACTTGCAAGTGATCTGAACCTATTGTGAATGTCTACACAAAATAAGAGGAAAGCTTGCATAAGTTCAAAGCACTTTAACTTGATATGGACCTCCGTGTATTGTACTCCATAAAACAATATGTAACCTAAAATAAGATCCAGTAACATTTATAGTTTGACTTCAATGATATGCATTTAGCGAACAGTTAACAAAGTCAATTAATTGTAACCATTTTGGTTGAGATGTGTAATGCTCTTCCTCATTAAAATCTGATTTAAAAGCAAGATGGTTCGATCCGACTATGCATTGATTATTGATAAGTGTTTGGAGACCCTTTATTTAGTTGAGTTATTTTTTAGTTTTATTGTATGATTTTAATGAATATTTTGAAGAAAATGGTGCTTATTTGGTTGAAATCTCCATTTTTGGGTTTTAAGATGATATCTTAACTTAAGATAGGAATTTAGATGGGTTGGAACAGCTTTGGTGAAGATTTATTGAAGTTTGAGAAAGTGCAGAGTACACAAGCTTCAACACAAATCATGCTAAGAGGTTTATGTTAGGAATAAAATAAAATTTCCTAGAGTACACAAGCTAGCACATAACGACATTGAAGGTTGTGTTTTGATAAATTGTTGCATTCTATATTAAGCACGAGTTACAGTCATGATTTATGATTGGGGTCATGTTAAAGCTGTTTTCAAGAGGATCTTCAAGATTTGAGAGTACACAGGTATAGTGCACAGTCATGTATGAACCTGTAATGAACTTGAATTTGCAACTATTATAAATAGCCACATGTGGTTGCAAAGATAAGATCTAGATATTACTTTAATCAAATCTTAGAGAGAGAAAAGGTGTTTTTCGAGATAATAAAGCAAGAGACTTGTGAAGATTTGAAAAGATTTGATTTTGTCTATTAAATCTACTTTATAAATAGTGACTTTGCTCTATTGAACACAAGTTTAGACAAAGTTGAGGTATTCTTAGAGAGAGAAGGAAATAAGTACGAGTTAAGGAACACAAGAGATCGATGGGGATTATAAGATTCAAGTCAAAAAGGAGTTTCTAATCATGAATTTCTTTTATTCTTCTTATATTTGTGTTTACATTGCTAAATCTATGGAAAAGTAGAGTTTTTACATAAGCTTTGAAAAACCCTCCCCTAATATGTAATCGAAATTATTTTGTTTCTATGATAGCTTAGTTTATGAATTCATTTGTATGTTCATTCATTATTTTTATTGAATTGATATTTTTAGAGTATTGTTTTATATCTAATTTCATCCGATAGATTGAGAAATCTACTTACACAAATAGATTCGCATAAAAAGGGATTTATATTTGATTTTATAGATTGAAAAGCATAAACCTTCAGTATTGGGTTAACCCTAATAGTGAATTCATTATTTTTAATGCAACTTTAATGGTTTTAATTTGAAAGAGATTCCAATTAATCAACTTAGGATTGATGATTGGTAATCTTGAGAAAGATTTTAATCTAATTGAGAAATTATGTGGTTTAGGAACTAATCTATCAATTAAATCTTAATCGATAAAAGCTACATGATAAGGCTAGTAGTGATTTAAAGTCGAGGTAGTGCTGTGATATGATATTACTTAAAAAGTATCCTTAACTTGGTGAGTGATTAATTCATAGGTTATAGTAGTTAATTAATTACTTAATTTTATTAGAATTGGTAGTTTAGATCATAGGACTAGAGTAATTACTAGTACTTAGTGATCCTCATGGGAATAATACTCATGTTCGATGCAATAGTATTGTTTCGATAGGTATAATTGCCTGAAATTAATCATATGATAGAATTGAGTAATAGGAATTTTAAATTAGTTGAACAACCATAGCAATTATCAAGCATTAAACAAGGTAACCATGAAAAACAAGTAACCTATACCCTTGGTGGTAGATTTTTTTAATAGGTTAAGGGAGTAAGGTACTTATCAAAATTGGATTTGAGCTCAAGATATTACTAAGTGAGGATTGTGGAAGGAAATGAGCCTAAGACCACATATGTCACGAGGTATGGTGCTTTTGAGTTCTCAATCTTGCCTTTGGACTCATGAATACTCCTATTACTTTTTGTAAACTTATGAATAAAGTCCTAACGTCGTTCCTTGATCAATTTGTGATAGTTTATCTAGATGACATGGTATTCAATAGTTGCTCTCTAGAAGAACATGCCAACCATTTCCAAACAATGTTTTAGACATTACCAGAGAATGAGTTGTATGTAAAAGGGAGAAGTGTGCATTTTCCTAAGAGGAAGTGGTGTTCCTAAGGCATGTGTTGGGGCAAGGAAATATCCGAATAGATAATAAGAAGGTATGCACGATACACGACTAGAAAGAACCTGTTAAGCCCACATAAGTGAGGTCGTTTTTTAGGTTGATAAAATATTACAAACATTTCATTCAAGGGTACTCAAAGATAGCTCCCCTATTAATGGATCCATTAAACAAGCATACCTCTTAGTGTTAGAATCCTAAATGTCAAGAAGCCTTATGACACTTTGAAGAGGACAATCATTGAAGAGCTAGTCTTGACACTCCCTAACTTCACCAAGCCCTTTGAGGTATACACCAATGCTAGCAACTTTGTCATTGGTGGTATCTTAATGTAGGATACATTTGGTAATCTTTGAAAGTTAAAGGTTGAATAAAACACAAAGAAGGTATTTAGTACATGGAACAGAGATGACTGCTATAATACATTACATACAAGCATTGAAGGCACTGCAGCTTAGAAAGAACTTTTTGGTCAAGGCGGTCAACATTGCTATCAGTTACTTTCAGAACCAAAAGTAGGGGTGTTCACGGTTTGGTAAACCAGTTCGTTGCCCTATTTTTTTACCTAACAGTAATGATTATTTTTTAATATCTTGATCCTTAACTGATCTATTATGAACGGTTGACTGTCTTAATGGTTTCCTTTTTTGTAAACCATTTAACGTAATGGTTTTAACAAATCGAATTGAACACCCAGAAGTAGGGGTGTTCATAGTTTAGTTAACCAGTCCACGGCCCTATTTTTTTAACTTAACCGTAATGATCGATTTTGTAATATTTTAATCCCTAACCGATCTATTATAAATAGTCAGCCACCTTAATGATTGACCTTTTTTTTGTTAATATTTTTTGTTTTCAGTTGTTAACCATTTAACGTAATGGTTTCAACAAATCAAATTAATAGTTTCAATAAACATTATTTTTTAGCCTTTATTATAGAGTTTTTCTTTAAATTATTTTATATATTACAAGAGTTTAAAAAAAAGGAAAATTAAATTGAGAAAAAAGGGAAAAAAAAAGGCCGTTGGATGTATCATCATCAACAAAATCAAACTAAATCAATTACTACATTAACTCCCATCAAATATAGGATAAGACATAGTATTATAATTGAAATTCCTAAGAACATCAACATATGTAAAATATATAATATATTTATAAATATTGAAACAGTTAACTGTCGGTTTTTTTTATAGTTAAAATTGAAAACCAGAAAAAATAAAAACCATAATCCTAAATTGAAACCAACAGACCGATTAACTATGTCTTTCAGATCAGTTTTTCAGTTTCAGTTCAGTTTTCTAGTTTCATTGGTTTTTTTTACATACCCCTACAGAAGAAGCTATCATCAAAGTAAGCTTGATGGGAATCAATCTCAAGAAGACCCATCACAAGAGCACAAACAAAATGATTTAAGTATTAGTCCAAAGAATCCTTACCAAGACTATAAATGACGAGGAAATCCTTTTATTAAGGGTTACCAAGAACACACCAAAAGCTTGAGTAGGGTTGTAAATGAGCTGACACTACTCGCGAGCTACTTAAGTTCGATTTGGTAACAACTCAAATTTGACTCAACGACAATCGAGTCGAGCTCTAGTTCAAGCCATCCAAGTAACTATCGAGCTCGAGTTCAAGTTTATAATACTTGATTTGAGTAACCCACAAGCTTAATCGAGCTTTTATAATTTTTCTATAAAAAAAAATTATAAAATTTATGTTTTTTTTTTCTATTTTTAATGCCTATTCATGTACCTTGTTTTTTCCTTCATATCTACCAGTCCACATTTATTATATTTAAGATCAAATAAAATTAAAACTCAATTTTTATTCCCAAATCCCATTTATTTTTTAGGCTAATTGATTTTTATAGAAATACTGGAGCTTAATCGAGTTGAGCTTAAGTTTATCGAGATTTATTTTCTAGTCTAATTGATTTTTATAGAAATACTGGAGCTTAATCGAGTTGAGCTTAAGTTTATCGAGTATTAATTTGATTGAGTTCGAGTCGAGTTTGACAATCAAAGCTCGATTGAGTTCAAGTCGAGTTTAGAGCTTTGGGTTTTACATTGGATTCAAGTTCGAGTTTAGCACTATATCATCTCAACTCGACTCATTTACAATCTTAAGTTCGAGTATGAGCTTAATCAAGACTCATGGAGATGATTTGATGAACAAGGATCACCAAGTAGACGAAGAAAAGGAAGGAATTCAAGGGATGAGTGAAGACTCAAATGGTAAGCTAGGCTCCCCAAAATGCTCGTCGTGGTTAAGGTTAGAGGTAGGCATACGGGCCTAACATGGTTGGCTTGCTTTGGCCATAGGTTAAAAGAGTCAAGCCATTTTGGCCCACTTTTAAATGGTCCAAAATTCCTAGGCCTTGGCCCGACCTACGGGTTAGATTAGCTGGCTCGTGGACCAAATGAAATTTTTTTTCATTTTTTATGTTAGTTTATGTGAAAATTAGAATATTTATATATTTTAGGGTTATATATATATATGTGTGTGGGTGTGTATGTGTGTGTATTAGCGATAACTTTGTTACTATTTTGATTACTCATATATAAAAACAAGTTTTTTAAATAATTTATTAGATATTATATTACGTTTAAATTAAAGAATATATACTTTAAAAAAATGTTATTATGCTTGTGGTGCATGTATCAATCTATCTTCTTCCATAACATATCATAAACGATCACTTATATATTATATTTATTATTATTCTTCAACTTTTCCTCCTTTTTTTTCTTTTTCTTTTCTTTTTATTATGTTTCGGCTCGCATGCCCGCCTAGCCTCTTATGGGCCAGTTCGTTGTGGCCCACATGTTAAACGAGCCGAAAAAATTAGTCGCGGTTTGTTATTTAAAGTGGGTAAATAGACCCGCCTGTAGGGCCTGACCCATACGCCCAACTCTAGTTAAGGCCATGAGGCCTTTGACTTGGGCAAGGGATAGCCTTTGGGTGAACATGAGCCAAGACATAACCATAGCCATCAATGTGGGGACTATAAGTTTCCTCACAGAGGACCACGACCTTAGACATAAGTCGTGCCTTCGCTCATGGCCATGTCTAATATCTCTCCAAGGATCCCATGGCCCTTGGCATGGGTAGGGGGCCAAGAGAGTAGCCTCCTCTTGTAGTATACGGCGATTTTCCTATTTCTACGTTGTAATATTTACAAATTTATCATTAAGTGGGGATCATATAAATACCCCATGATGTAAGAGAACCTATGATCACTTGAATCTTACTATCACTTTACTCTTGAGAGTTAAATTCAAGCTCTTGTCAATCAAACATGATTATCGCAAACAATCTCTGATCACAATTTATGCGTAGTATCAAACTGCAATTAAAATAACTTAGGCTAGATAGTATATGTCATTTATATTGCCAATATTCCCTTTATGAGCTAAATGCTCAATCTAAAGTATTCTTGACATTAACAACCAAGCTTTAAACTCTTAAGATCATTCGTATCAAAGCTTGATGGAAAGTCTTCTTAGCTAAATATGACTTTGACTTAAATTATAAGCTAGGAAGAACAAATGTGGTTACAAATGCCTTATGTCGAAGAGCAGAGCTGGTTACCATTGGTAGATCAGGAAATGAATTATTTGATAGGATTTTTGCTAGGATAAAAGAAGCTGGGATAGCAAAGACCTTATTGAACTAGTGCAAAGAAGGGAGTCTAGAAGGTTTTGGGAAGAGGATGGACTTATTTACACCAAAGGACAAAGGTTCTATGTCAAGACATTAATAAAGGAGATACTAAAGGAATGTCATGACTCTAAGTGGGTTTGACGCGATGAAGTGCATCACACCTAACCATTAGTTGGGGAGAAGTGCTTTTGTCCATATTAATGAGAGGATGTAAAAATTTATGTCAGAACTTGTCTTGTCTTGTTAGGTAACAATACAAAGTAGACTAAGGAGTAGAGTTAGGTTTACTACAATCTCTCTTGATTCCCGATAAATCATTAGAAATTACTTTTATGGATTTCATGTTAATTTGATAAGGTTAGGAGAATGTGGTATAATAATGGTAGTGGTTGATCGATTCTCTAAATATGCTACTTTTATTTCAATAACTAAGGGATTTTCAGCTGATGAAGCAGGTTGATTATTCTTAAAGTACATAGTGAAGTATTAAGGCCTTCTAAGGAATATTGTGTGTGATGATGGACGATCACAAGGAAGTTTTTGATGGAGTTATTTAATTTATTAGGATTGTAGCTGAAGTTCTCAACCAATCTTCATCCTCATATCAATTGGCAGACTAAGTGGGCCCATATATTGGCAAAACTTTATTTGAGACATTTCATAGGGGCTAATCAATGATACTGGGCTAAGTTATTAGATGTAGCACATTTCTCTTTTTAATATGTAGAAGAATGAATCTATGGGTCAAAGCCCCTATGAGATTGTTTTAGGAAGACTACCTTTACAATCACCTCAAGATACACCAGAGCTAGTCCACCAGCATAAAAGTTTGCTAAAGAATGGCTGGATAATCAGGCAAATCTATCAGAGGAATGAGGAAGTTTATAAACAATAAACAAAGTCAAGTGGGAGACTAAGTCCTTGTCAAATTACATCCTACTTAAATAACCAAGGGTTAACTACATGAGGGATTAATGTAGAGGTACGAGGAGTTCTTTCTCAATTACAAAATGAGTAGGCTAAGTCTCCTACAAACTTGACCTACCACTAAGAATTAAGTTCCACCCGATCTTCTGTGTGAGTTTGCTTAGGCCATATCATAAAGAGAAAAAAGATCTAGGGAGGATGATATCTCAATGAGCACTACTTAGAGTTATAAATTTTTATGATAAAATGATGGAAAGAATCTTAGTTTATCAATATATTCAACGTCGAAGTTAATAACCAAAACATGGATGTATGATTGTCTGGAAAGGTTTACTAGAGATAAAGGTAAGTATGAAACTTAATTGAAGCATTGTACTATTTCAAAAATCTCATCAACTAATTCCATAAGGAAGATGCAACTAGGGCATCACTATAGTAAGTGGGGGGAAATATCATGGACCTTTAAAGCTAGGCCACATCACAAGGTTTTCAAAGGGTAACAACGAAATGTGGCCCAAAGCTCATATTTAATATAATTTTGCAAACTTAGAAGGTTCTACAAGCTTCTAGAAGGTCCCAAAGGGATCCAAAGTGTGTAAATTCATAGCACAATAGTAAGTGGATGTAATTATAACTACCATAGTGGTAAGTGGGAATCATCTATAATCATTTGATTTGTTCGATCTAATTCTACATTTGAAGAAGATATCTGGACCATCTTATCTTAAGATTTTATTTTTTAGTTGTAATGATGAGATTATAGGTCCAAGTACCATTGTCACCATGCGGTAGGAAATTAATCTATGACCATTAGATTTATATTTATCATGAAAAAGTCTAGTAGAACACTAGGTGGAGTATTTTTAGCTCATGAGTAGTAACCAGCATCTATAAATACAACACTCTTGTTGCCTCCCATTTTTTGCTTATTTCTTTCATGGACCCGTTCCTTGAAGTGTTAACTCTCCTACCCATTTGAATCACTTTATATTGTGACTCATATGTGCTCTTTAGCCTTAATTAATCTTCTCATACTTACTTTGGAGTTAATGGCAAAAGAGTAACATTTTGTTATCCTTACTAAAAGAATAGTTATTCTTATACCCATTTAATAGTGACCATGATGAAGAGAAAGACTTGGAAACAAAAAAAGGATAGAAATTAATAAGTGTGTCACTTGAAAAGCATGAATGACCAAAATATAGGAGATAAGAGCAAGAATACCTGTTAAGAAAGATTGATGTAAAGGATTCTATTGAGGCAGACCAAATTGATGAGCCAAATCAGATAGTAGGGACAAAAGTAGAAGAGATACCATAATAGCTAATACATAAGAATAGCTCATTGACCCATAAGGAATTGGGTATAGCTCACTGATCCATAAAGGATTGGGTTTGAAAGTGGAACACTTACTTCCTAAGTTAGCTTATTTAGGAGGGATTACAATCCCATGTACCATCACTAGCCAATTCATTAAGATTGCATTTTGTAACCTAGGTGTTATGGTGAACCTCATATTTTTCAAGTTTATGGAGAAAATGAAGTTAGGGAGTAAGTTAAAGAGTACAAATATGACCTTTAAGATGGTAGATTGGTATCTAGAGACTCCTCAAGACATATGTGAGGATGTGATAGTTTAGATCAACAAATATAAATTTCCTACTATTTTCGTGGTGATAGATATAAAAGATGATGACACATACCTCTCATCCTTGGGCAACCGTTATTGACTACAACCGGTGCCCTCATAAATGTCAAAGGTTAGAGAATGGTTGTCACATAAGATATGTTTGTTCACACAAATACACACACACACACAAGACAACCGTTGACTAGATGAGTTTTTAATCAATTTTAAATAAGAAATCCTTATTAATCTTTATAAAAATTTTAGGAACGTACTGTTTATTTTTCTGTGATTTGATTATTTACATAAACTTAAAAAACCTTGTAATAATTTTCCCAAAAATAATTTAATTTAGCAATATAGCATAACATGGGTCCCATAAGTGAGCTAAGCATCCAAAGCTTAGGATCGAAAGGCCTTTTAAAGAGTAAGAGTTTAAAATAATTAATGGAAATTTGTTTACAAACATTCATAAAATTTTGAAAAAGTTTTTCAAAATAGGACTCTTCAATTTTTAGAATCTAGTCATAACTTTCAATCACCAAAATCTATATTCTTGTTAACCAAGTTCTCTCTCCTCATCATTGTCCTAAATCCCTAAGCATCATAATGCAATTTAACATAGAAACCATCTACAATACTTGAAATTCTAAAAAGTCAGTGACAAAGTCTAGTATGATAGTAATCAAACCAATTATCGCATGCCAAAAGCTCATAAACTAATGTAACATGCACATGTGTAGTTAGAAAGATAAAAGTTAGGCAAATAATGCATTTCCAATGTTCTAGAAATATAAACACTCACAGAAGTGCTTCAAGTGGCTAAACAAAAGTTAAGGAATAGAAGGGGTCTGAATTATGTATGGGGATTAACAAGCCTTCAATACTTGCTAGAAAAGATAAAGAAAAGGCAGCCTCGCCCAATTCATTCCTCATGACTAGCCATTGACGAGCAATGCCCATTTTAACACTTTATGCATGGTCTTAGAAACCTCACATAACCTCACTACAACTTTGTCCCAACTCCAAACAATTGTTTTATGTCAAAACTCCCCATCGACTATAAACTGAGCCTTACCACACATTTCATGGGGGCTCAGGTGCTTAATATACCATATTATCTAAGCTTGCAACTTAGTTTAAGGTTGACACTTGTTGGAACAAGAAAGTGCACAATAAACAATAAATACTTTAGGCCAAGTTTAAATAATTAGCATAGTTTTAATTAAGCAATGCACGATTACGATGTACTTGATCCCAAATTGTTTCAGTTGTCTCCTAAAGTCCAAAGACACTCTAATATCTATTTCGGATCTATATCACCAAATTATTATTCATTCATCTTGTGTTCATTATTCATTTTTGTTGGTCCCGAATGAATAACCAAAAAGGGAAGTGGGGGATTTGGTGTGGGTGAATTAACTAAAAATAAATTTTAAACTTTTCAAACAAAATTATTCACAACCCTAATTATTTAAATAATATTATATAGCTTATGAATTCACTTGTAAATACAATCCAAATTAGAAAAAAAATAATAAATGCATGAAAATAAAAAGAGTAAGGTAAAGAGAGATTACGCAAGTATTTATAGAGATTCTGCCTTGTGTGTTGGTCTTCTCTTCTAGCTCCAAACTGGGAACTCGGTATTTCACATCGATATGTTCCACTATATCCAACAAAAAATAAGATTACAAATAGTATGATGAACCCAACCTCAAGTCACTTTAACTAGGCTACACGTTAGCACTTTGCTATCTTTGATCTTAGAGCCTATTTATAATCTAACTCACACAAATAATCAAAAGAATTCGAGGAAAGAAAGATTATAATATTCTCTAAATGTATGGCTTAAATGAAAAATAAAATAGAAATGATAGTATTGGCACTAGCTTGTTGGAGTTTTGATCGTAATATCATTGAGTATGTAAGAGCTTTTTTGTGTTTCTTAAATTTTTTAACTCTATCGGTATATACATCTTCAAGTTTTCCAAAGCTAGAATAAGATAGGATAGATATGAGCTGATCGTTTGTAGATAGAAATGTATCATGATATTTTGCGCTTGCTAGAGATCATATCTTTCATGTTTATCTCTTAATAAAATTGATATTTGATCTTTGATTTGCTACTAATGATTTTTGTGGATGATATTTCTAAAAAGCTGATAATGATGGCTTGAAAAAAAAAAGTCGTACCATATATGCTCCATTTTGAAATATCTCCATATCCCAATAAAATGGAAGCGTATCTTAGTTCCTATTATCTTCTAATAATTTGAAATCCACCTTTTGTTGAATCGCGGTCTTAAAGTCTCAAAAATATGTATCTTAAACAAATAAATCATGCTTGACACAGCAGAAATATAACTAATTTTGTTTGAAATAAAATTGAACTTATTGTCATGAATTTCTTGAGCATTGGAAGTGCTTTAATTGATGTAAAAACATACAGTTGACATATAGACCAATTTAGTTGAACACTTTGAATGTATTACCCAGATACATTTAACTTTAGGGCTGAACCTTCAATTTGATGAAAACTTTAAGTATAAAACAGACTTGTAACATTTGATCGTATATGACATGCATTAGGTTTATGCTCTAAGTTGTCTCTAACTGTTACATACTTCTCAGTAATTCTAAATATCCTCTAAGTTACCCTTAAATTTTGATCTTTATTTGAGAAAAAGCTTCTTCTAGGAAACTTCTATGTTAGTTTCTGAGTGTTCTGATTGATCAAATTGGGCTTCTTATTTTTCAAAACTCATGTTGAACTTTTGCTTAATAATTGCACACTCAGTAACTTTGTTAGTAATCTTTTAATCATTTTGTCATCATCAAACTAACAACTAGAGAACTTAACAATTTCTCTTAATCTTCTATATTAAGTTTTCCTTCAATAGATTATTCTTCACATATGTACCATTGTACTATCAATACCTTCATTTTCATAATGCTACTTCTAGATTCTAGTATTATAATACCTTTCCCTTTTTTTGGTTGCAACATCATTAGATAAGTCTTCACCATCTCTCCTCCCCTTTTTGAAGAGATATTACTTAAAGCTTTAGTAATAGGAGATGAAATTGTGAGTTTATTTTTGGTGATGAAACAAGAGAGGAATACTTATCTAATAATGGGGTGTCATATGTTAAATCTTACATCTTTTCATGATTCAAAAGACTTAGGGGTTCTTCAATGTGTATGGGTGAGGGTTTTAGGATTAAGTGAGTTGATGAGATGGATAGGTTTACTCTCAAAACTTACGACATTTTTAGGACATGATGCAAGTTAATAGCTTGTTAAAATGGGCTAGGGTTGAATGAAACGTTAGGGAGAGGATAAGCAATGAAAGTTCAAAAGTAGGGATTAGTGTATGGGAGCCATTAGTATTTAGGGGCTTTAATATATCGAGTTGATATGGTATGGGCTCAAAAGGGGTCCAAGGGCTAGTTTGAACTATATAAAAAAATGATATGACATTATTTGTTTGGTGACTTTCTGATTCACATGATAGATTTTGATTAACTGGACTACATTCCTTGGAGGAATGATTAACTACCATGACATTTGACAATTAGCTAAAAATTTCTACTCCTTCTAAATCTTTCTTAATCAAATTTGGTGTCTCCATTTGACCATCATTACTGATGATGATCGTGTGACTGACTAAGTTTTAAAAATTTATAAAAGCTAAAAATCTTTAACTAGTTTCGATCATAACTTTAGGCAAGTGCACCTAATGACGTAGCATAAAAATATTTAAATCTTATGATAAGATAATTAGCACGTACTGTACTCACTCTCATCTATTATCTAGCTTAAAGATTCGCCAGGTTGTGGGAACATGATTAAAGAATACTACTACTTATATACAAATTTCAGATCAATTCATAAAAGATAGAGTTCAGATTACAAGAGATACCTTAGGTCTTACTTACCAAAATCCTTATCATGTGATTTTATAAAGAATCACCATAAGATCATTATCGGATTCTCTAAGATATACTAATGTCTCCTAAGGATCACTAACTTCTAAACCGAAGTCTAGCAACTATAATCTCTTTTTAACCATTAGCAACTTAGATTTGCATTAAGATCAAGATCATTTAATTAACAATCACATCTTATGAAAATCAATCAAGTGATAAAAGATTTCACTACTTTATCTCTAGATGTTATGAGAAATCCTCATTAGTAGCTTAGATCTGTTCAAAGGAATGATCTCTCGATCTATTTAATTGAAATCAAACATAATTCATATGGTGCTCATATATAAATCCAAGAAAACACATCTCAAGCATTAATTAATTTCAAAAATTCAACAATATTTCAATAAAAGCACAAGTGAAATCACATGAATCAGGTTTGGATATATAGCAAGCAATATTCAATTATTTCTCTATGAGATTTTTTCAAGTTAAGTATGAATTCAAAAAAATAATGAAGAATTATGATAGAAAATACCTATAGCACAAAGATCCTTGCAATTGAACTCAAATTGGTTCTTGAATTGATCTAAAAGCTTCAAACTTAACAGAAAATGATTTTCTCTATTAAATTTTCTATAAAGTTAGTTATGATACACAGTATCTAAAACTGTCAGTGTAAAAATAGCTGGTCTCTAATTCGTAAACCAAGAGCTATAAATAGTGCTCCATGCTGATGTTGCAAATTTAAAATTAAACAAACAAAAAAGATTTTTGATTGGTGTCAGGGGTTTAATCACAGGAGAGTCACAATAGCTGATTATGGTGTAAATGCATCTCGTGAAGAACAATTTATCTCAATCACGACTGTGGTTTACCCTATGGTGAATCTATAGTCTTTGATAAAAAAAAAAAAAACTCCTCTTAAATTCATCCACAGGAGTAGTTAGAGGCATAAGTTGAGTTTATAAGTTGATCCATGGCTATAATTTGACTCTTTAAAGCTCGAAATGTTGTTTTAGTTATCTTTCTCTATCAAATCTTTATTAATTATTCTCTTTAGCAATTTGAACTAAAATCAACAATTGATCAAATAAGTACCAAATTCATGAGGATTTAAATTGATAAAAATGCAAAATAAGCACAAATCCTCTTGAATTGAATATAGTAAATTCTAATAATCAATTACACCCTATTTCTTTACATTCTAGTTTCAACTCCTTTACTCCCACTCAATCGATTTTCATATGAGGTTTATTGGTTAACTTTCTTCTTGCCACAACATAAACATCATAGTTCAACCTCTACTGCATGAGCTTTTTTTTTTTTTTTTGAGAATTTACAAATTACGCTCCTGAACTTTCTCAAGGTGTGAATTTGATGAATAAAGGTTGGTTACAATCTTGTTTTGATGAGAAAATGTATTACATAAATACTCTAACAACTTAGTTAAGCTACATTTAATAAGCAAAACTTATTTTTTATATGTTTAAACTTTAATGTGCACATATATATATATATGTTTGTGTTTATATGTGTGTTGTTCTTTGCAGATTGTGCGGGAACAAATTGTCATGCCCCAGTCGTGATCACGACCTTCATCGAATGCTCGATTGGTCTGATCAAAGTGTAAATCCAAGGTGTGACAAATGGAATAAAACAAGACGTACATACTTGATCACGGATCACGTCGAGAGCTTAACAAGTTTAACTCTAGGGGCGAGACAAGTTTAAATCTAAGGCTCAACAAGTACGGACTTGGTCGCGGGATAAATTGATGAGCGACAAGTTTAGGGTGTGACAAGTCCAAGGTGAGATAATTTAAAAAATAATTATTGCAGACTTTTAAACTCGACCATTCAATGTTCTTTTGAGGGTAAATGGCTATGTTTTTAAAGCTAATATATATATATATTATATATATATATATGTTTTGGAGTGATTTTTAGTAGAGATTAAAGGAGAGAAAAGAAAGTATAGCTTAACTTGCATATATTATGTAAAAATACTCTCTATTTTGTGTTTATTTTTGTTAAGTGAATAGTTTCGAGATTAATAAGGTAACATTGTAAGGTACTATTCACGCATCTGTTTGTGAGAGTTCCAATGAAGTCCTCATGCATTAAGGCATCTGTGTGAAGTTCTACGTGTTGGGTAAATATTGAGTGAAGTCCTCATTGTAAGGCATTGTGTGAAGTCCTCTGTGTTGAGGCAATGTGAAATCCTATGTTGGTGAAGCATTGCTGTTAAGTCTTCTTTTTGAGGCAATTGTTTGGATTGAATAAATTCTGTGAAGTCTTCCTTGAGTGAGGCAAATTGTGGACCACAGAGGCTAAAGGGTGGGCCAAACTCTACGTTAAATGTGGTGTAATCTTCTCATTCTCTTATCTCTTTATTATTATTGTTGTAATTGTACATAAAAAGATAAAAGAGAGCTTAAAATTGATTTAAAAACCAGCCTCATAGCTTCCACTTCCACAATATGTGCATGTAATCAAGCCTATTGATGTATGGTCTTCAACAAAATTCACCTCCTCAGCTTTTAAAGTGAGCTTTTTAACCTCTTAAACTTAAAAAAATTATCATAGTTAAGGACAATAAACATTTCTTAATGAATTTAAGAGGGTAAATTCGCACATGGATAAAAGTTTATAAGGCGAATCCACATATAGGAAAAACTTTGAAGGGGTATTTTTCAACTCTCTTTGTTTTGTTTTAATGAAAAATGTTAAGTATCCTTAACTATACAAATTTTTGAAAATCAAAGGGGTTAAAAAAAGTTTAGGGGGTGAATCTGCACCTATATAAAAGTTTAGAAGGGTAATTTGCAATTTCCTCTTTTTCATGTTTTTGGCAAAACAATGACTTTCCATGTGTCCTAAGGCACTACATGCATAACAAAAGTCAGGTAATCTTTCGTATTTGAAAGAAACCCAATGTTGACTACCCTTTAAATCTATTAGCCATGATCTTATAAAAATTGGATTCTCGATGTTAAATAAAATACAATCTTTTAAAAAATCTCTCACAAATACAGTACAATCCTCTACTTCAACAACAGACCTTACCTTGCTCGATAATTTTGCAACATTCTTTTTTGTTATCATTTGCAAACCCAATCAATGAATTTGAATCCACATTCTAATGTATGAAAATTCAATTCTTCCGGTTTTTTATTTGCCTCTTACAAATGCGAAGCTATTGGAAATCTCATAGTGGACCACAAATCTAGTGCTATAATCTTTTAAAATGTTTTCATATAGGTGAAACATGTAGATTTATGTTATCTCCTATCCAAGAAATATCAAAATATCCCCGTCTATGCTAGGAAATTTTTGACATAGTATAAAGGATCATTTTGGTAATTGGGCCTGGAGCCTGATTTAATGATGTAGACACCCCATTTTTGCTTATTTAAGGCTTTAATTTATAGTAAAAATTAATATTATATTAAGCCAATAAATTATAAAAAAATGTATATATATATAATAAAAAGAAGAAAAAAATTATAAAAAAATAATAATGTAAAAAAACAAAAATAAATAAATAAATGAAAAATAGAATAATGACAAATAAAAAAGTTTTTTTTTGGCTTAATGTAGTACTAATTTTAATTATAATTATTTTGGACCTAATTAAATAGTTTATGCGAATTAAATTATTTAATTGGGCCCATTTTTGAAGCTTTAAATACCATTTTCATGCAAACCATAACAAGAAACATGCCAACAACCTGTATGGATAAGTCACTAGCATGCATAATGGAAGATCTGGGATCGAATCTGTGAGGAGGCAAATTGCCTTTTTTATTTTTTTTTTCTCCCACTCATGCCATGTGGCATGCTCTCAATGGCCAAATAAGGTAAGCAAATAAGTAAGCCGATAGGTGATCAGTAGGTAAGCAGATAGGTAAGCATAGGAATGCAACTGGTACGGATATACTAAAACCTGAACCTGAACCCGATCTTGATACTCAATAGTATTCCCAAAACCCGTCCCAAATCCTATACGGTTTTTATCCATGAACCCAAAACCCGCTAGACAAACCCTATAGGATACCCAAAGCCAAATCCGAAACCCGATATAAAATTAGAATAATTACACAATAGAATATTTAAAAATGTCATTATAAATTTTTTTTCATTTTTTTCTATTTCCGATCCGTTCCCATTTTATAGGCCAAGAAAAAACCTTTTATCATTACTCATATAATCCTCTTTATAAAATCCCAACCATTTTCATGGAAAGAAAATCATTGAATGAAATAGTGCGGCGATGGGAGTGAGAACCTTGAATTTAAGGAGAGTAAGCCGAGACCAAGACTAAAAGTAGAGACCATAGAGTATTAATCTACCATCTTAGGGTTTTTTACTCGTTTTAAATGATTTAATAAAAAAAAAAAAAGTAGATTTACAATTAATTGAGCACAATTGGTTAGTTTCAGAGATTGAGACTAGATATAATATATATTTATATATTTAAATGGGTTCGGGTTTCCCAATAGGTTTTATGCTTGTCCTAAAACCCATCTCGAATCCTATAGGGTATTTATTAGGTTAGGCGAGTTGGGTACCCTATAAAAACCCGCCCGCTTACATCCCTAGGTGAGCATGTCAAATGTTTATAAATACCTTGCATATGTCGTAGGAAAAAAAATAACATAGGAGAGAAAAATCACAAGAACTTCAAACAACCCCTTATAATTGCTGTTGAAGAACCTCGGAATACCATCGCCGGAGCAGAGTTCCAAACCAAGACCCAACTGAAGCTAGATTACACTCATAGCCTTCCTCAACTCACTGGGTTACACGGCTCGCCAACCCTCCAATCCAAAATCGAACTTGAACGCACACATCAAATAATGGAGAGGAGACCTTGCATTTTTGAGACCTACAAAACGTTGAAGCTTGATCGATAGCTATTGTTCAACGTGAGACTACTAGGGAGGGATAAGATGAGCCTTAATGATTTGCCTATTAAGAAAAAGTATGGTTAATGAAAATAAAAGATTCGTAGAAGATTGTAAATTTGATTTGATGAAACTAAAAACAAAGATGGACTTAGAGGTATGAATGAAATCGCTTCTCTTAAAGAATTTACGCTCCTACACTAAGTTTGCTATGGGATTTGAATTTGGAATTCCCTAATGATACAACTAAGTCTTGCTACTTGAAATAGCAAATACTCAAGTATCAAATCATACTTGAAAGAAATTTGAGATGTACGTGTATACGGATTTTGTTAAGAAGAGAGGAAAAACGAAGAGAGGAAAAACAAAGAGAAGAATTCGTCTATACATTAGTATCATTTTTACTAGATGCAACACATTTTATATAATGACTAGATATTATAACCGTCACAGCTTTCTCCAATAATCACATTATTTGGACATGGCTTGCATCGTTTAGATTTCAACTTTGTTAGTTATTAATTAACATGAATCATCATCATGAATGGACGCAACCCAAATATATGAAACTCTTTAAGAAATTCATCAAAAGTTGCAATCATTGAAATAAAATTAGGTGTATGATAGTGAAGATCACGAGCGTGCTTGTAATGAACACCATAATTTTATTTCATTCATCTTCTTTATTTTAAGTGCAAGATCTACATTATAGATTGCATGATTGACAATCTATTTTCACATTGCCACCATGATAACTTACAAATTATCATAGTTGGTCTCGACATCTGCATCCTCCTCTATAGTTCTCAGGATCATTGGAACGAGAAATGCTTGTTGCTTGCTTCTATCACTTGTTGCCGATTTCATGACCTATTCCAAGTCTAGTTCAGCTACCGGTATGTAAGTTTTTTAATTGCTTTCCTTTTTACTTATTTTATTAATTGATACATGTATAAAGAAAATGGGAAAGAAATAAGAAAAAATAATTAGAAAAGCAAAAAAATATAAATGTTATCTTTGTGGCGGTAAAGAGTAGTTTAAAAAAAATAATAAATAAATATATAAGAAGGGTATGAGCTAAAGAATAAATTTTTGAAATATATATGTAAAGACTTTTATCACATAGAAAATCCTATTTTCTAAAATAAAAAATGAAATTGGTAGTTTATAGAATCCACAACACCTAAATATTGTGATTTTTTTTTTTTTTTGGCCAAGATGATAAAAATAAACAAACTTACAATAAAATGGTTTTAAATTTAAAAATAACTAACACACTAAAGCTTTCTTAAAAAAAAACTATGTATTGTATGATCCCGATTAGTGTGTACGTATGCACCTCCGGAGCAACATAAAATCTAAAAAAATTATTTTTTTATTTCTTCGTGTTCTTTTGTAAATTTTGAATTAATTAATTAGTTGTAAATATTAAATGATCTTGTCATTAATTTGTAAATAAAATTGTAAATTTAGGAATTCATGAGATTTGATTTATTTTCAACCAATAAAAGGATAAAATTTTAAGTGATAATCATATGGTTTTAATAAGGTAGCTCTGAATCTAAAAATTTATGGTTTATCAAATTTGGATCTAAATCAAAATTTTCGTAGACTAGTGGCTAAGTTAGGGTTAACAACTCATTGATCATAACTTACAATTCTTCCTGACTATAGTTGGGTGGTAACTCTAAAACATTTTTCAAAAATTAAAATTTCTTTTAACTCATTGTCGAGGGTTTGTATCAAATGGGTTAGGTTTTGGTGCAAATCGAGTTGAAAGAAATTAAACCATATTGAAAAATCCATGCTTGACATATGCCAAGAATTGGTTTTTTGGGCTAGTGGTGGGGTCTAGAAAACAAGTCAAATAAGAGATGTTGTACGGAGATCCGACTTTGTAGGCTTAGAATAAGGATTGCTAGACCAATTTATTCCACTCTCGGCTTTATTCGATTTTCTTGTGTGTAAAAAAGTAGACTAAAAAAACATCTTCTTGGGTTAATTTGGGCTTTATTTAATTAAAATAAGACTTATATGGACTAAAAGGGTCTATTTGTTTGGCTTTTTTTGACAGATACAGACACTTTTTTCAAAATTTTTTCTAACAAATTATTTATTAATAAATAGATATAGATAAAAAAAAGTTGACAGTTCTCATCAAAAGATCAAAGAGATCAAATATAGATAAAATATAGATACAAATCGAACATATTTACACATATCATGTTGAAAAAGATATAGATACATATGAAAAACAGACCATCCAAACAAACCCAAAATAAGCCTTCAGTTTTTTTACATTAAAAATGAGCTATTTAAAATGAATAATAACGAGCTTCTTTTATTTATAAAAGCACTTAAGCCCATTTCAAACCCAACCTAGTCTACTATTATGGAAAAGAAGGCTTCAATAGTAGTTGTTGGATTGTTTAGCTATGATTTAATAGTGATTTGCTATGCCCGCTCTCATCCATCCATTCATATGTCATCTAATAGCTAACATCAACCTCTAAAATCTATAAATACGAGGCTCCCTTTGTTTTGGACGGTCATTCTGCGTATTGTTAAGATTTAAAGCAATATAGAAACTCTACTGGAATATCTCAAAAAAGATCAAATTGCGAAGAACTGGCAAAAAATGATCGAAACTATTCAATTTGAAATTTTTTCACACTTGCGCACTTGAGAAATCGGGTTTGCTTGTTCTTTCTCTCACACTTCTCTTTACAACATCCATATACGTGTTATACGGTTAGGACTCCTCTTAGGTAGATCGAGATGCTTATTACATGTGATCGTCTAACTACAGCAACCCCACCATAAACATAGATAACACCGCATTTATATTTAATGTTTTATTTACTATAACTTACCTATCATATAAGATATAGCCACTTCATTCTAAATATCCAAATCTTATGATAAAAGAATCTCCTTCAAACTCACTAAATAACGATTGATTCTCCATTTTGCTAGGTAGGATAACCTAATAGAAAAAGAAAGTACTATGATGAAAAAACAATAGGATATAAATGGTAAAGATGTGGAAGAATGAGGTATTAGAAATTAGAATGGTGTGACAAAGCAAACAAAGATAATGAAGATAGTGGAGGTAAACACAAATGGATAGAAATAAAAAAAAAATTATGATATTCACAAGTTTCGGTCAATAATAGAGCAATCAAAAAACAATCTTTAACAGATTATTGAATAGAATATGTATATCAAGAAAGGAAAAAAGTGTGTTTATCTTAGTCGATAAACATTGAGGCAACTGTAATAGTCTCCCACAAAAAATGAAGAAACTCTTATCAAAAGAGAGAAAAATCTCTCTCTAAAAACAAGAGAGAGAAAATATAGACTCCTTAGATTTTTATTGTTTATTTAACTAAAACTTATGTTTTACTAAGTTTAATGTTTCACATCTATGACTTAAGTGATTGAAATCACTAATATAGTTAATTAAATCTTCCTTATTTTTTTGTCGTTCAACCTTTGGTCTAGCAAATTACAATATAAAGAAAGACATAAATACATTATAAGTCTATGGTATGATAGTAGAAATAGATGGCCTTACTAGCAAAACAAGATATGTGGTAGGTTACTGCGGCTGGTTGATCACATACAACATGTATACTAATTAAGCTGAGAGGAGTCTTGCGATGATGACACATGTATAGATGTTGTTAATAGGCCTAAACCAATATAAGCCTAATTCACAATGTAACATTATCAAAGAAAAACAAGTCTAATATGATACAACAACACAAATCGTCTAACATAAGCTAAGGAAAGAAACCCAACACTGTTCTCATTTCACATTTCCAGTACAACAATACAAACATGCTCTCCAGGAAACCCTAGCCTCACAACAAGAACCCTCAATCGATACTTTGAAAAGTAGTACTTGAGAAAGAATCTTGCTTTGGTTAATACCTTATTGGAGATGACTTACAATCGCAGCTAACATGCACGAACAAGTAATTCTAGATCCTTATTTCGTTGAATGAACTTGAATTTGATCCTCTACAATAAGTGGATTTGAGAATTATTGAAGTGTTTATTGGGTTGTAGTTTATTGGTTTAATTAATTCGTGTTGTATGTGTATTTTGTGTGAGGTACTTATTGGATTCGAGCTCTAGTTGCTCGTAAACCTCAAGGACGAGATTCAAGTATCAAGTCCCCGTTTTCCCTCCTCCTCTCCTTTTTATATGATAATTCAGATTTTGTTATTGCTGTTGTACATATATTGGTTAGTTACAAGGATCTAGTACTATTAGTTATTTGTTATCCCCTATTGTTTTAATTCATTCAAGTGATGTAATCACTTAAGTATTTAGATACTTTAGTTTCCCACTTCTTCACACTTGAATTAGATGTATCGGTTGTAGAGAGAAGTGTGAGAGAAGGAATAGATGTGCCTGATTTCTCAAGTGCACAAGTATAACATAGATTAAATCAAGTAAACTCGATTATTGTTGACCCTTCTTTACTGAATAAATACTTTGATCTTTCTTAGAGATATTTCAGCAGAGTTTCCGTGTTTATCTAAATTTTAGCAATACGTGGAATATCCTCAAATGAAAAGAAGACTCTTATTTATAGATGTTGGATCATTCCAAGGGTTTAACTCCTGAAATTCGAGCTTTCTTTTTCTTAACACTCAGTTGTGCTTGTCAATGGGTGTAGAGAGAGCTTGAAGACTTTTATAATATAAAAGAAGCCAATTAATTTTTTTTAAATAGCTTATTTTTAATATAAAAGGGCTTAAGGCCAATATTAGGCTTATTTTTAATATAATAGGGCTTAAGGCCTATAGTAGTCCACATAAGCCTAGACAGATACTATCGAAGTCTAGTTTTCGTGCACGAGGTAATCAAAAGAGGTCAAAAGTAGAACAAATCGGTCCAGCGATCCTTGTTTTGAGCGTACCAAGCTAAATCTCTCTACAACATTCCTTTTTAGACCTAATCTTATAGGCCTTGTCATTAACCTATAAGATCGATCAATGGCATTAAATAAGGCGTTGGGCCCAATTACCGGAATAACCCTCTATATAATCTTAGTAAATTAATTTAATGAACAAAAATTTCAACGAAACTATATATGATGTTTTTAAATGATAAAACAATATTAAAGAGATTTTAGAGAAAAGGAAAATAAAGTTTAACTTAATTAGCTATCTTTATAAAACCCTTTATTTATCATTTTTTAAAATTTTTATGGACATAGCTTCCTACACAAATTATGAAGATATTAAAATTTATTGTAAATAAGCTTGCATTCGATGTTAAAGTTATGAAACCACAATAATCAATCCCTGGACCAACAAAAGCAAGCACACATAATCTATCACAACAAAACAATAAAATATCTAAATTCTAGATCACAAACTAGCAATAATTAAATCAACCAAAAGCAAGTGCAGTAAAACATTAAATTATATTGATTTTGTAAGATTAAATCTTCTCCCTTGAAGATTAGTTGTAATAAAATAAAAAGTAAGGATAAAGATTAAATTTTGTTGGGGGTAGAGAGAAAGAGAGAGAGACAGTACCCAATATAAATAGTATTTACCTTTTCTTCCACTTTCTTGAGTTAGTGCTACTAATGCTTGATGTCATTACATAGTTTTGCTGTGTTGTGCGTTATTATTTACTTGTTTCGATGAGGTAAGAGACATAACAAAGAGTAAGCAAATGGTGTGGTGTGGTGTGGTGCAGGTGGTGAAAATATTTAAGAAAGTAAGATTGAGAGTGATCAATTGAGTGTGAAATGAAGACGAGACAAGAGTGAGAAAATATGGTCATAAAGAAAGCCATAGGTAGTATACATTTGTATTTATAGTAAACAATGATAATAATAACTTGACGATCTTATAAACTTTTATTTGACAATATTAAATAGTGTTTGATAACCTTGGTAAGTTAAAGAGAGAAAACTCAAGTCAAGTTATCCATTATTACAAAGAGAATACTTAACCTTTTTTGGACTTCATGGTTCTTTTTCCTTTTGTACTTACGAAATAGTCCTTTATACTTTTGCCCTTTTGTAATTATGAATTAGCTGCCCTTTTATGCTAGGGTGAGCGGACACATGATGGGTAGTGTGTGAAGTATTACTTATACATTACACTGTAAGATACATGGTCATAGATCTTGTATCCAGAATCTACTATGTATCATCCTGTATACGTCATGTATCCTGTAAAACCTATAAGGTACCCTACAGAATCTATACTTTTTTAAAAAAAATTTTAAGACTCATGTTATATATAGTTTTATGTAACATGAAAAATCGCATTATTTTAAAATATTTACTATAGCAAAATTACATTTAGATTATGGAAATAAATTTAAATGTAATTTCTCCATATCACAAATTCTATTATATCAAAAATTTGTATTTGTGTTTGTTATTGTAGAAATAGTAATGTAAAAATTTCATTAAAAGATTTATATTTTAATTTTATTATCCATGGATAATATGATAAGACTAGTCAAACAATGCGATAAGACTAGCCAAATAATGTAATTAATATAAAGACAAACAATGTAATTAATATAGTGGTAGGAGAGATATTCCAATAGTATATATAGATATACATATATATCTATGTATGTATAAACAAGATATTGAAAATAGAAAAACCTTTTTTAGAAATTGTTATTCTCTTATATCTTCTTCATGGTGTTAGAGCCTTAGCTGTGCTCTGTAAAAATTTCCTTCATAGGTTCTTAATCGCTGCCAACCGTTTTCTTTCATTCCCAGTGGCAAACGAGGACTCTTCCATTATTATTCAAAACACTCAAGAACCTTCAAATCCATTAACTATGATAGTAATTCACAACTCAATCAAGCTTACCTTTACAAACTATCTCTTTTGGAAAACCCAAATGGAAGCGATTTTAATCGGCTATGACCTGTAGAAGTTCATTGATGGTTCTCATCCTTCTCCTCCAGCCACTATCACAGTTAATAACACAATCATTCCCAATCCAGCATATCAAACATGGCTAAGATAGGACAAACTTCTATTTGGGCTCTAATAGGTACTCTTTCACCAAATATTGTGCCACTTATCACTCAATCAAAAACATCTCAAGAGGCATGGCAAACTCTCGCCAATACTTATGCTCGAACTTCTCGAGGACACTTCGATCAACTCAAGGATAATCTGAAAAACATCACTAAAGGCTCTCTTTCTATCACAGATTACATGTAAGCCATCAAAACTCGTGCAAATGAGCTTGCTGCCTTTAGTAAAGCTCTAGATCAAGAAGATTTGATTGAAAAAGTCTTGGAAGGACTTGATAAAAATTATAAATCTGTAATAGATGTGGTAAATAGTCGTGACACTATCATTTCCTTTGATGAACTACATGAAAAACTCATCAACAAAGAGCTGGCTCTTCAAAAATTTTCAAGTTTCTCTGTTCTACCAGCATTTGCACATCTCTCCAACATGCGCTCAAATCAGTGGTCTACTCACAATCGTCCACCTCAGTTTGTCGATGGTTCATCTCAACAATTTACCCTTGCTGCAACATAGTGCACCAAACTTGCTAACACTCGAGTACATCGCTTAGCTCGATCGTTTCTTGGTAAATGCCAGTGGTGTCATGCACAGGGATATGTTGTTTCACAATACCTACTGTTTTGCCAACAATATCTTCATGCACAACCACCACCTCAACCTACCGCACTAGCTCAATCTTACGTTACACCTCCTTGGCAAGCACATGCTCTTATCGTTATCTCAACCTCTTCTGGTAATCCATAGTTGCTTAACAGCTGTGCATCGCACCATGTCACTGCTGATCTTAAAAATCTTGCTCTTCACAACAGTTATGATGGCACAGATGAGATTATGATTGGTGATGGTTTTGGACTTCCTATTACATATAGTGGTTTAACATCTCTCAACACTCCCTGTCACTCTTTTACACTTTCTGATGTTCTATGCGTTCCCACTATGAAACGCAATATGATATCCATTTCTCAATTTTGTAAGACCAATAATCCCTCTGTTGGATTCTTACCATCTTCTTTTCATGTGAAGGACCTGTACACGGGGGCAATACTTCTAAAGGGTCAAACTAAGGGTATTATTTATGAATGGCCAACCTTTTCCTTACTGTTGCTTGCTTTCTCCAGTATCAAAACTACTTTGCCCGCATCGCATCACAGGCTTAGTCATCCATTCGTGTTAACTTTTAAGCATATTTTATCTTCAGTCAATTTAGATGTTTCTAGTTCTTTGAATTTCGAGTTCTATTGTAATTCTTGTTACTGTAATAAAAGCCATAAATTGCATTTTTCTTCTTCTTCACTCTCTATCTCTTCACCTCTTGAGGTTGTTTTTACTGATGTTTGGACATCAATAGTTCAATCCATTGATAATTTTAAATATTATATAATATTTTTTGATCACTTTACAAAATTCATCTGGTTATAACCTCTTAAGCAAAAATCTGATGTCTAAGATGTTTTCATTTGATACAAGGCTCTTGTTGAAAAGTTCTTTAATTGTTCAATCAAAACACTCTATTCTAACAATGGAGGGGAGTATCAAGCCTTATCATCCTTCTTAACAGTTAATGGTATTTCTCATCTTACTTCTTCACTTCATACATTGGAACACAATGGGTACTCAGAATGTTGTCATCAACACATTGTTGAAATGAGCCTTTCTCTATTATCTCATGCATCCATGCCTCTCACGTGTTGGTCCTTTGCTTTCATTACTGCAGTCTATTTTACAAATCGTCTCCTTACTCCCACCCTTTAAAATGTGTCTCCATTTTTCAAACTCTTTGATTTTGTTCCAAACTATGATAAACCTCATAGTTTTGGTTTTTTTTGTTATCCTTGGCTTCGTCCTTACATCACTCACAAACTTGAATCCCATTCTTTTCCGTGTGTTTTTGTTGGTTATTTCTCCACTCAAAGTGCATATATTTGTCTTCACGTCTCTACAAATCATTTGTATCCATCTTGTCATGTCCGATTTGTTGGATCTATTTTCTCTTTTGCCACTTCTCATCTCTCCCTTCCTCGTGCCTCCTCTTCTACTGTGTCCGAATGGTGTTCTATCACTCTTCCCCTTGATGCCTGTTCTAGCTCTACCACATCTATCCTGCCTACCCTACAGCTTTGGAACCCAATACGGCTATTCAATTTTCCCCTTTGTCTACTACTGTTCCTCTACAATTTGGCCTCAATCCTCCTTCATCTACTGAACTTAATCCTTCTTCAAACATACGCAATTTCCCCCCTCATCAACTAGAATTATCATGACTCGATCCAAACACAATATCCATAAACCAATCCAAAAGCTTAATCTCAATGCTGAACTTCATCAAAGTATACTTGATCCCACCCTCTTCAGTCAAGCCATGAAGGATCCTAAGTGGCGTAAAGCAATGCCTGAGGAATTTGATGCTCACATTCGTAATGGCACATGGGAACTATTGCTCCTCATCCTACCCAAAACTTAGTAGGTGTAAGTGGGTTTTTCACACTAAATACTTGCCTAATGGTTCTATTGATAGGTACAAAGCACGCTTAGTTGCCAAAGGCTTTCATCAACGGCCTGGAGTTGACTACACTGAAACATTCAGTTCTATCATCAAACCCACTACTATGCGTCTGGCTCTTAATCTTGCAGTCAGTAATGGCTGGCACCTAGACAACTCGATGTCAATAATGCTTTTCTTCAAGATACTCTTACGGAGGATATGTTTATGTCTCAACCACCAGGTTTCATTGATCATGATCATCCTGTAAACTCCATAAAGCCATCTATGGTCTCAAACAGGCGCCTCGTGCTTGGTACCATGAACTACTCTAATTCCTTCTCGATTATGGCTTCACTAATTCAGTGGCTGACACTTCCTTATTTATCTTCAACAATCATGGCATTCTCATCTATCTCTTAGTCTATATTGACGACATTATTATCACCGGGAATAGCAACCAAGCTGTACACAAGTTTATCCAACAACTTTCTCATCAGTTCTCTGTTAAGGATCTGATATGTTGAACTAGTTTCTTGGTGTTAAAGTCATTTCTCACACTGATGGTATATTTCTAAGTCAAAGGAAGTACATTGCTGATCTTCTTCACAAAACTCATATGACTGAAGCTAAACCTATCTTAACACCTCTACTATCTATCCACCACTCACCTTAAGTGCAGGCACATCCTTAACTGATCCTACAAAGTATCAAATTGTTGTTGGGAGTCTCCAATATCTCTCTCTCACTTGTCCAGATATTACTTAAACAATAAATAGACTTTCTCAATTTATGCATTGCCCAACCACTAATTACTCGAATGCAATTAAACGGCTTTTTCGGTATCTCTGTGGCGCCTTGGATCATGGTATTACACTTCGTCACATTTCTCCTCCTAATTTGCATGCCTTCTTTGACGTCGACTAGTCTAGCAACAAGGATGATTACACCTCCACCAGTGCCTACATCATTTATCTTGGTCACAATCCCATCTCTTGGAGCTCTAAGAAATAGTGGACAGTTGTTCGTTCCTCCACTGAAGCTGAGTATCGCTTCGTTACTACTACAGCTACCGAACTACGTTGGGTCTGCTCCCTCCTAATCGAACTTGTTGTCACTCTTCTTCATTAAACAGTAATCTATTGTGATAATGTTGGTGCTGCGAACCTTTGCTCCAATCTAGTCTTCCACTCGCGCATGAAACATGTTGCCCTTAACTATCATTTTATATGAGAACAAGTTCACAATGGCTCACTTCGTGTCTCCTACATCTCATCCTTAGATTAGCTTGCTGATGCACTTACAAAGCCTCTTGTTTGCTCTCAGTTCCACTCACTCGAGGCCAAGATTGGGCTCACTCCACCGCCGTCCATCTTGTGGAGGCATGATAAAACTAGTCAAACAATGTAATTAATATAGTCAAATAATGTAATTAATAAAAGAGATAAACAATGTAATTAATATAGTGATAAGAGAGATATTCCAACAGTATATATATATATATATATATGTATGTATGTATGTACAAACAAGATATTGAAAATAAAAAAACCTTTTCTAGAAATTGTTCTCCTCTTATATCTTCTTCACGTAGTACATAAAATATTTTATAGGTTAAGCCATTAAGGGTAGTTAATGCAATGCAGCATTACTAAAAGCTAAATTATGAAGAAAACGAAGAAATATAACAGCCTTAAGTATTATTTATGTTAATAAAAAAATAGTAGAAATTTATTGTTAATAATTTAATATTATTTTATTTAATTTTATAGGATAGGTACATTGTATCTAAGAACATGTATCCTATAAATCAATAGAGTATAATTTTTAGGGTGAGGACAAGGTAGGAAAGGCTATACCATACCCTACCTTCGAGAACATCTTCTGAAAATTTTATACCCGAATCTATCCATTGACTCTTAGTACTTACTAGAAACTTAACCATTCAAGCAAAGCCTAAGTAGATACCCTATACAACAGGATTACTTGCTGACTCCTATTTTATACAAATAGTTTTCACTATTTTTACCATCTCTTAAATAAATTACCTACTAATTTAATTATAGGTACAATAAAACAATAACAAATTACGAATTTTTGAACTTTGAAAAAATCGTCAGTCATCAAATGTCACCAACTTCCACGTTATCATGACCTTTTTGTTTTCCTCTGATTAATTTTAATTACTCCCTTTTATCCAGTTTTTTTTTCTTTCTAATTTAATTTTACCTATTTTCAAGCACCCGTATAACAGTGTACGATCACTAATACACACACACAGATATAATAGATTGAATAAAATATACTTCACACTCACCTATTTTAAACTCTAAATTTATTCTTGAAACGAAACTAATTTTTATCGATTTTGTCACTAACTCAAAGAATTGACTTATGATTAACTCATATTGAATTAAATATTACAAATTAATAACACTATGTAATTTTTGAGATAAAATGCCTGGAGGCATTTTGTATGGCTGCATCGTAATAGCTTTTGTGGTTAATTGAATAAAGGAAAAAAAAAGATAAGATGAGTCTAGTATGGATTTCATAATCCGTAAGGATGTGAAAAAAACATAATATTTAGAATAATCGAACCAAAACCGAAAAACCAATAAAAAAATAATTAATCGATCTATCGGTTTCGATTTAGGATTGGAGTTTTATATTTTTTTTTTCGTTTTGATTTATAAAATAAAAAACCGATGGTTTCGGTTACCGCTTTGTATTTATATATAAAATTTATAATATACTTATATAATTATTTTGTTAAAAATATAAATAGTAGAATATTATAACTTGTTGGACGTAGTTGTATTGAGTTAAATACATCCTCTTTTAGTTTGACATGGAACCAAATTGATAAAAAAAAATATGTATATAGTATCCAGATTAACAAAAAAATATGTACAACTCAGTTGTATGATGAGCTAGGAAGATGTCAATAAATTTATATATCTTTTTATAAGGACTTATTAGTTTTATTATTTAGTGGAAGGAGAGGGTATATATATGGATGAATACGTGATCCTGTTAAGGAAATTTGAGATTAAAATAATTTATAAAATACTTATATAATTATTTTGTTAATTATAAATTTTACATAATCATTATGTTAAATGGTTAAAAATCGAAAATAAAAAAATTAGTAAAAAATTAAAATATTAAAAAATCAATAATTATAATTAAATTCAAAAAATAAGGTTATGGACCAGATAATCGAACGTGAATCCATCGACAATTTAATTTGCTGTTTTAATTAAAGGTAAAGCGGCGGAGTCCGAGGTAATCGCGAGCACTTAAGTTGTAGTATAAATACAAAGAAGGGGAGAGTTAAAAATCCTAATCCAAATTAATTTCAGTCTTGGGATTAATTCGTCTCGTATCTGTAAAGGTAAAAGTAAAACCCTAATTTAATTTTTAAAAAAAGCCCAAAAGGTAAAAGCCCTATGCGATTTTTATCATATCTCTTAAAAATCTTTGGCTTCTCTATCTCCAATTCCTTCTTTATTTATATATTTATTTGTTTATCCTTTTTTGAAAAGTAAAAAAAAAAAAAAAGAAAATTAGGTTTCGTTTTCTTCACTACTTTTTGTTTTTCCGTGGAATTACACAATGCCTCTCTCTTGAATTGTTGGATTGCAGTTCTGCTCAGGTCCATCTCTGTCAGGTAATTGCTTTCTCTCTACCCCTCAGTTTCCTTCTCTTCTTTTATCCCAAATCTTGTTTGTAGCCGAACCTAGGGTTAGGGTTTATTATCACCACCACCACCACCACCATCATTAGTATCAACCCGAATCTCTTAGGGTTCATGTTCTTTTGATTAAATCGTCTTTTCTTGATGAAGATCTTGCAGGCATAGCATCTATACAGATAAAACATATAGACTCTACTTTTGGAATCTGTGTTTTATTGTTTGTGCCCTAATCAAGTCCAATCTTCTGCTTACCACGGCCCCTTTCTTATTCTTTTATCTTTCTGGGTATGTTTTGTTTATTTTTATTCAGCTACTGGTGGGCTATATTATATGTGAAGTGCGCTCTATATTATTATATCATACGATTACGATCTTAATACAACTGATTTCTGAAGGCATTTGAAGGTGGAGGCTTTCAAACTTTGATGATAACATGGATTCTCTTTATGTTTCATGTGCAGACCATAGGGAGGCTGTAGCATCAATTCTATCAGTTTCCAAGGTTCGACCAATTTGCTCTCCTCATATTACAATGTGCTCTTGAGAATTACATCTGTTTTAGGGGTACAAGTTATCTTTCTGAACAATGCCTTGCGATACTGAAGTGTTGATTGTCTGTGTCTGTGACAGATTTTTAATTAATGGTTTTTGAGAGATCGTTTTAATAGCCATGATGAATGAAAAGGTAACAATTGTATAATCCAATAAAATCAATTGCTTATAAGTTTAGTTTAATTTAAGTTTCTCAGTTCTGTTTTTATGAACCGAAGGATAACCCTACCTTGTGGAAGTGGAAGGATCCGTGTAAAAAAGGTCTCTATTAGTGACTTACAACGATCCAAGACTGTGCAGCAGGGTCTAATCGGGGAGCCATGTTTGATCTTCTATCTGAAGAGAAAAATTCAGCAACGTACAGTTCTCCTCATGTACTGATGAGGAGGACCAGAAAGATGAAGATGCTGAGGCTGGGACAGCTGAGTCTCTGCTGATGCCAGAAATTGACAAGAGAAACCATTCTCTTCTGGAAGTGGGCAGACCTATAAGGCGCGGTAGGCAAAGGCAAAGGCAAAGTAGTAGCTATGTTAAACCTAAGACGAAAAAGCTTGAGAATTCTGTAGAGAGATGGTCAGCAGAGAGGTGATGATGTGTTACTTACTCAGTCCTGCACTTTTTGTATCAAAGCACAATCTCTGATGTAAAAAGACGTTTTGACTTGTTATCTCAATCAAGGTATAAGCAAGCTGAACAAAGTTTATTGGAGATCATGAAGGCAGAAGGTGCTGTATTTGGAAAACCTATTTCACGGCCACAGCTTAGAGTTGCTGGCCGAAAGCGTATTGGTGATACTGGGCTGCTGGATCATTTACTGAAGCACATTGATGGTAAAGTGGCACCAGGTGGGGCTGAACGATTCAGGAGGTGGCACAACACGAATGGTGTTATGGAGTATTGGCTGGAAAATGCAGATTTGGTGAACATACGCCAAGAAGCTGGAGTGCAGGATCCTTTCTGGGTTCCACCTTCATGGTGGAAACCCGGTAGTAGTGCTCCACAGGAACCTGCCACTGCTGCTGACTTGGTGCTTCTTAAAGAAGAAATGACTACTTTGAAGAGGTAAAACATTAAAATCTTTGTTGTACTTGCAGTGAGAAATTTTGTCCTTTGGGTACATGCCAAATTTTTTCCTTTCTGGTGGTTACTTAATTAGGTATCTGGAAGAGTTGCTCGGGAAGAAGCAAGATAAGGATCAAGCGAATTTGATGGAGGTTGATTGATAACCAATTCATTAACTTATTATTTCTCATTTAAATTTCTAGGTTTATTTAGCCATCATTTTGGCAGGAGACATTCAAGGAACTTGTAAGCTGGAAATATAAGACTAATCAGCACATGACAGAAATTTCAAGCTCATTGAGTGGTATGCAGGTATGCTTGTTATGATTCAGAACCAGGGAAAATACAGGTCTTCTTACCAGATAACCTCTTTTAGCTTTGGCTGTGATTGCTCCTGGATTTTTAGGAAGAACTCACTGGTGTGCAATTAACATATTACTGCATACTGGTTTATTAGAGGAGTACAGAATAAAGTTTCTGCGTATTTCCTTGAGTTCATCTTACATTACATAAATCTAGAAAGGAGAAATACCAGAGGTCATCTGCCTAATCTTTAGCTGTGTTGATTTTGATGGGACTAAATTCCTAACCTCCAGTTTGTCTTTAAATTGCAAATCTTGGTTTCGAGAGTTATATGTAATAAACATGTCTGCTTTTCTTCTTTATCCTCTTTTGTTGTTAACTTTTTTGGATCAATAGCATGGCAGCCTGCCCTCCTTGGCCATGGCTGATGCAACAGAAGTTGTGCTGTTGCCTGCTTGATTTTGGGCATTGGGGACCTTATCATATATTTGTTTGAGCAATTGTTATGCATCTGTGTAACTTTTTGTTGTTTACCAGGACATGTACAGGGATTTGATGACCTGGAAAGCAAAAGCGGAATTAGAGCTGGCAGAAGTTTCAAATTCTTTGAGCAGTATGCAAGCAATGAAGCAATGCAATACAGGCCTTAGTCCTCCAGAAGGTGAAAGATGGGAAGATTGGTTAAACAATTCTAATATGGAAGCTATGCAAGGGGATGATCTGGACCCATGGTTGGATGGCTTTGAGCCAAAGGTTGAGCGGGATTTGGTGGTGCACAATCCTTATCCTTCCTTGCCTAATCGTTTGAAGCCAGGCGAGGGTGCTGTACAGGATCCTGCAGTTGCTAGAGAGTTGGAGATGCTCAAGGAAGAAATGGCCAAAATCAAGAGGTGATCATTATGACCTTTGACTCTTTGAGTTGAAATTTTTGAAGAACCAGTTTTGAAGTTTATTTCTTCCATGAACAGAGATGTGCAGGAACTTGCATCAAGAAAGCAGGATGAAGTTCTTGCAAGGCCTGAAGGACAGCTCTGGCACCCCAACTCAAAAACTGACTTGGATAATAATTCTTTGCTTCTCCTGCATGTAACGTTTCAACATATGAGTTGGATTACGCTGTGGCCTCATTTCAGCAAATATTAACTGAATATCTTATGTAACATGCTTTATTTTTTCTAGGAAATGTTCAAGGAGTTGGCTAAATGGAGAACAAAAATGGAGAAGCAGCTGATGGATGTCTCTAATGCTGTCAACACTATGCAGTCACCAAAACAACTGGCTGCTCGCAACCCATCTACTTTTTACTTATGACATGGAGGATGGAAAATGGTACTTGAGAGTTTGTTTAGGTGAAGGAAATTATTACCTCCATTCAGATAAGTAGGTTAGACTTTGACATTGTACAGAGCTTAGTACTTTTTCCTTCAGTTTGGTGACCCAGATCTAACCCATACCATGGGTCAAAACATGTGATTCATGAAGGTTATTGAACATCGACATAGAGCAAAAGAGGGATTTGATGCGGGATGTAATTTTCTATTTGACCCTTGAGATGTTAATTATTGAGAATTGCAGTCAATCTCTTTTTAATGTAGGTTATCATCCTATCTATAAGAATAGAAGTGCTTATAGTTTTTATATGATTCTCCTCCTTTTTAACTCCTTTTCAGGAGATGTTTCTTCCCTTTATACCCGCCATGTGCATTCTGGAAAAAGAACTTGGATCCATCCATTGGGTATATACCCTATGAGACAATGTATGTGTGCATGCCTGTGCACACGTGGTGTTTAAATTGTTTGGGAAAATTGAAAGCACATTGGTGTTTGAAGGGATAGGGAAGAAGATGAGGCCATCAATCATCACTGTAATTAAAAATAATATGAGCTGCTGGATCAAAGTTGTCTTGCAGCTTCATTCCGTGTGTTAAGAGTTGCAGGTTCTGGTCTTTCATACAGGCATTGGTGGATCGTAGATACGATGCTATTGGTAAGGAAATAGGGTTAGCTGGAGACATAGGGTTCTTTAGTACGGTCTGAATTGCAAATGAATCTTGAGGAAATAGGGTTCTTTAGTTGGGGGGCATTCTTTTGTTGATCTTATTTGGGCGAGTAAATTACTTTTTAACCTTTCGGGATTTGAATCTCTTCTTTGAGTGGCGCAAGCTTGTTGTAATTGGCGGCTTCTACTTTTAGTTGTAAAGCAGGGTAAGATTTTTCGAGGGTTGATGTTAACATGACGGAAACTACACCACCTTGGGAAGATATTATTGCATTGAGCACTACAAATATCTTGCACCTCTTACTGCAATATTTTTCTCTACTTAGAGAATTTTACCTTGGTGGGGGGGGTTGTGTGGAACCAAACCAATATAGCAGTAGCACCCACCCTCCACCCACCAACCGCCATAGATGCACAGTACGCATCCCCTCAAAAAGAAGACAATAATAATGAAAAAAATAGATAAAACATAGTAAAATATAAAATAAAATAAAAATTCAAATCCATGATCTGCCGATGTTATCTGTCTTTTGTGGTTGTGGGTTTTGAAGTTTTGAATGTTAATATTTAATGATAATGTCGCAAGAGCTTTTCCAGACTACTAAAATTTTAAAATAGTTATTTCAACACCTATCAAAGCTTCTTTTATATTTATCAATACTATCATAGCTAATAGATTATAGTTATAAATTCTATTTGCTTAGCAAGTATCTTAGTGAATAAGTGAGATAACGCAATAAATTCTAGTTGCTTAGCAAGTACTCTTAGCGAACACTGAAGTGATACATGTATAGTTATTAATTTAAAGGTAGATAATTAAGTGAACAGATTAATACACACATTATCAAATTAGATAATTAATAAGTAGATCAACTTTCAGCAATTTTAATGTGTATCACTATACTTGTTTGACACACATTACTTTCCCATTCAGTGAGAGTGATAGTTTTGCAAACACAAAAAATTTGATTAGTAGTATTATATTGATTATTTTAGAGTTTAGATAGTTAATTATTTATTTGAGAAAAAAAAGTTTTAATATCAAATGTGATATTAACCTTAATATTTAATAGGGTTGGGGAGAAAATGGTGTGCCCACATATGCCTGCAGTAGGGACCAACTCTCATCTAGTGCATTTTATTTATGGTTACCCTAGAAGTTTTTTATTTAAGCATCAAAATTAAAACACTTTTATGTTCCAATAAGTTTATATTTGTTTTCTCGTAATAAGTAGGCTCTTGTTTTATTATTTACCTTTGCAGTTTTGAAAAATGTTGATGTGCTATTTGTAATTTCGGTCTGGCCTACACAACAAGTAACTTTATAAAACCCTTAAGATGTCACATCAACATCTTATGGACCTTAGTGTTTTGTTTGTAAAATCATTTATATGAGTTCCTTAAATTCTTTTTAAGTTTTTGTGAGTCTTGTTTATTTTTACTAAATACTCTTACTTTTACGTAAAAATAGTATTGTGAATGAACCCAAAAGGTTGAATAAGCACACCACATTAATAATGACCTATTTAGGAAACCTAAGTGAAATACCTTCGATGTAAATATTCTTAACAAATGATAAGCATTAAATATCAAAAAGGTTCATAATTAGTTTTTTGAGTAATTATCATATTTCAGACATAAACTTTGCCAATTTTTATGATCAACTATATAAGTTTAAAAGTATTAATTTAATATCTAATTTTACTCATTTTTTACAGTTAACTACTTCAAATTTGTCAATTTTTGTAATTAACTACGGACTTACTCATTTTTGCGATTGACTATCTCAACTGGGTATTATAAATGACATCGAAATGTTTATAGGTAGTAAATTGACAAATTTAAATTTAGACAGTTAATTATATAAATATCAAAGTTGATATTCCAAATATCACATTTACCCTAATTTTTCAATCATGTTATTATACTCATTTAGAGTTGTGGATAACACATTACTGTATATTCATATTCCAAGGCTATGAAGGGAAACAACGATGGATAGAATTATTTGGTCAATACACTTATATGGCAGCTATATAGAACTTGATTAAACTTTGTTAAGTAAATAAAGGACTTTAAAACTTGAAATAACCTTATAAATCAAGCTAAAATCAGGGAATAAATTATAATTGTGGTGTGGGGATAAGAAAGGAATTTTGATCCATATAATCATGTTTTAAAATCTTACGTAGGTATCTCATTTTATACTTAAACTTTTCCCATTACTATAATTAGCTACCTAAAGTTTAGAAGTATTAATATAATTCTAAAAACATTTTAATATCATATATACTACTTGAACAGGAAAAGGAAAAAAATATTACAGAAATGCTACTAAGAAGAAAATATTTCCAGTTTTAGGCAAGTTAACCTCTGACCTCGTCTCTTCTCTAGAAGAGACAAGATCAATGTTTTGGATGAATTTCGTCTCTTAGAGAGACGAAGTCAACTCTACCATCACACAAGTTCGTTGAAAATCATAAATTACCCCCTTATTGTATATTAATTATTATAACCTGTCAAAATCATATAGAATGAGCCATATAAATCATTCATTAGTCATCATCCACCATAACTAAATAACTTCCAGACTTCATGACCCAACCAAAAAAGTATTTCCAAACCCAATCATAAAAAAAACTTAGTGGCAAACCCAATTCATTCTATCATAGCTGAATTGTAAAACTATTCACAACAAACATAAAAAAACTTAGAATATAAAAGAATCAAACAAATGATGAGTTAAGTACATGAATGTTGTGTCAACTACAAAGACCAATGAGAGAAAACAATCTATATACAAGAATTATACAAGAATCAAAAAAGATAAAATTTACACAATAGCTACTGCTGGGTGCCCTGCCTCCCTCGTCTTCACCTGGCAAAAGTCCGAGGGAATGGTATACGCTGGTGGACATCCTGATGAGGAAGCTCCATGGTCGGATCCACTTGAGTGAGTGTGGCATCCCTATCTCCACCACCAGCACCATAAGGATGAAATGGGACTGGATCTGGCAGGCTCCACCTGGGTGAGTCCCCCCCATATCATGTGGTGGTAATCACCTCTTTTGTGGAGTAAAAAGGGTGTGGAACTCGGTATGCTATGTCTGCTGGGGGACTCATGTAGATGAGCATATGATGATGATATGGACAAGCTCGAAATGAAAAAAATGTGGAAGGCCTGACTCATCAGATATGTGCGCATGCGAGGGCAAAGGTTCATCTCTAATATGTATACCTCGGGATCTCTCTTGCTCATGACTTTCTGACCCCGACCCTGTCCTCGCCCACACCTCTCTCTAGCTGGCTGCCGTCTATGTGTAGGCTGAGTCTGTAGGTCTTTAGGTGCTTGTGTTGGCGCTAGATCATTTAAATTAAGTCTCATAAACACATCCACTACATGAATGACATCTCGTGCAACGACAGGAGTGTCTTCTGGTGGCATGTCCGGACTCTATAGGTGAACTTTGCTTGCAAGTGAGAGGAAACAAGTAGATCAGTGAATAATAAACACAGTATAAACCCATATATAGTTTACGTAGTCAGTGAACTTACCATATACCGAATAATGGCCCCTGTACGACTGATCCAATGCTTGGTGATCGCATAGAAACAGTTGAAATACTTTGCAGATGTGCCAGAGGGAAAATTTGGTACCTCGACAATGCGATCTCGTCTACCATCACACTCAGCTATCCACCTGGCATGCCCCATCACCTAGTTCCACTCGGAACACCCTCGTAAGTCCAGCTCATGTAAGGCTCTAATGTCAACTAGATGGTCGAGAATCTCCTGAAAACCACCAAACTATCTGAGCATCCTATTTGGGTAGTAGTGCTCGACTATGTGAAAGAAAACATGAGGGACGTGAGTACGACGTATGTCATTGCCAGCCCGACAATACACAGGGAAGGAATCCATAATAACGGCATAGAGGTCCCAAACAACCTGTAGAAGAAAGAAAAGTATAGTATATATTAGTAAATACAACATAACTATATACATGTGAACACATAAAATATACGAACCGATACCTGGCTGGAGAGTTGTCTATCGAAACACCCTTTTATAATCGAACAATAAATGTGTGAGGGAGCGAGTGACATCAAAAGTAGCACCCCAATAACTGATCCATGGGCGATCCGTGGTAACTGATGTGATCTGTCATTGCAACGGAGCAATGTATGGGAAGTGCTCCCATGCCCAAATTAGTAGGACTACTACGGGTCTTGTTATGTCACTCATGTCTACATGAGAAGCTATGCATAGTTGCCTGTATAGCCATGCCAAGCAAGTTGCTCCCCATGCGAACTGCCCCTGCTCTCTCTAAGTCATTGAGCAGCTGAAGGTACATAACGTGAGCCATATTTGATGATTTGCTCACAACAATGAAGCCCCTCTAGTAGTAGTAGAATGTATGCTCTAACATAACGCCGGAGAGTGATGTCAAGCAGATCAGGTAGTACTTTAAAGTGTGTATCCAACCATGAAATCTTCAGCTGGCCACCATCCATGTCCACATTGGCCTATGGTCTAACTCTTAGTAACTGGTGGCATAACTCCGACCAATCAATCCGAGATGTGCCAGTAACTGTGTGGCCATTGACGGTAGACCAGTGAGTGTAGCAACGTCCTATAATGCACATACCACTCCCCCATCGGGATGTGAAACGTGTGTGTCTCTGGATGCTATCTCTCTACCAGAGATGTAATAAGGTACCAATCCAAATGTACAAATGGTATTTGAGCTATACTTATGAAACTGGCATGCGATAGAAATGAAACAAGTCCCTATCTAGGACTATAGTCATGCCGTCTGAGCTTCGCCTCTCTACGGCAACCATGTAACACCATATGCTTCTGCATTTGAAAACAAATCCATGACTCGATATATGTGTCTAGATGATCTAAGTAATTGGATGAGGAAATAATCTTACTTGTCCCTCCTCCCATGCTAGCTTCGATCTGTCAATAGGCTACCTTGTAAGTATGGAGTCATTGAGCGGTCCCGGATCCATCTGTAATGAAGAAAGTAGGGAATAGTGTTAGCAGAAGCATATGTAAAAAAAAGAAGAAGCAAGAATAGATGAAGTATGCGACGTAAATGTAGCAAAACAAATGACATGAATAATGAACCAAACAAATACCACTACGACTCAATTGGCCCGTAAGGGTCCTACTAGCTATTTGCCTACTAGGATGACTTCTAATGTTGTGGCCTATCTATCCACACGAATTGCATGAATGACCTCATGGGCCATCTAGAATATCCATTTCATTCTGGAATCGTTTTTCTCTAGGCCTGCCCTTTTTCCTAATAAGTCCTGGGATGGGGTACCACTTTAGAATGTTGAGAGGAGTCCAATTAGCCTTGTCTGCTGCAGGTATGAAGGATCGCCCATACACCCACAACTGATTCTCCCATCTATACCATTGCCCTACTTGGCCAACACAATCCATGTGCAAAATTCCCATTATTGCCATTGCATGGGAGTATGGGATTCTATACGTCTGTCACTTATTACATGTGCATATGCCTGCTCGTAATTCCACTGTGTGAATGTGATCCCCTTTTTGGCCATACATTATGGGGCATAGAGCGGTTACAACCTCAAGTGGCAGTCAAAACTCATTACCCAATGGGCACTTGCTACATTGTTCCACCTTTCAAACTTCGTTGTAGTATACAGTATAAGAGACATACTTGAATTCATTACTTCGCTAGCCTCCCATCTTTACCTGTTGAATATGGAGTTGCAATTATAGAAGGTTTTCTTTACTAATCCTACCACAAGTAAGCATCGAGCATCTTTTAGAACGAAATTGTAACTTTTAGCCATGTTTGTTGTACCAATTCCAAATCTTATGCCTTCATCATAAGATAAAGTCCAAATACATGGATACAACTCGTGAAAATATCTCGACGTCCATGGACTATTTTGCTTTGTTGTAATGAAGTAACCATGAAACTTTCTCATCTGCATTTAGTATGCTGCTCTTTTAACTAATTCCTTACATTCCTAGCTTTTGGCTTTCGAGTTGAAGTTACTAGCAACATGCCTGATACACCACTGCCATAGCCACTCTCTAGGCTACACATCATGGTCACCTTCAACTGCACTCTTAATGCTAGCATGCCAATCAAATATTAAGCAGATGTTTGAATGGTCCTTGATAACGTGTTCCAACAATTTTGCAAGGAACCAACTCCATGAGTCCTCTTGCTCCTCATTAACAAGACAATATGCTAATGGAACTAAATGATTTGTCCCATCTACTACTACTGCGATGAGCAGTTTATACTTATACTTGCCATACAAAAAGATGCCATCAATTGTGACTACAGGTCTGCAAACAATTAACAGAAACAACTTAGTTCATCAATATCAATCCTTTTTAAATAAATATAAACATATATCCAAAACATGCATGCAGTACTGGAATGCTTCAATACAAAGGGCAAATGCCTTGAAGAGTTTGTCAAGGAAGACTTGTCCTACTGTGTCCGAATCCATAGTTCTCCACTCAACCTTTGTTCCTGGATTTGCCTCTATCATCACATTAAGTATATGGGAGCTCAACATATGACTATTCCTAACTTCCACACACCTATTCTATAGCTTTTCACTTCCCCTCACGAATCTTCTTCATATGAGCGTTGTGCCCAAACTCTTTCAAGATGGTCAATTGCAGGTCCTTCGCTCTCATATCTGGAGAATTACAAATCTTCAATATAATGCACCTAGAAATGCTAGTCGAGTCTAACTAAGAGTGATCCTATTCAGTGATTTCATCCAAGCAGGTTTGTGGTCCTTCATATTTGGTGATGTGAAACCACCTACCATGCTTCTTGTAACTGCCTCTGAGTCTCCATTTGCAACCCTTATTATGAACATCAGTATATTCAACTACCCATGACCTTAGGTCCGAGTCCACCACCTTGAATTTATAATGATTCGATATATGCCATGTTTTAACTACCCGTATGAGATGATCTTTAGTCTCAAGTCGCATCCCAACCTTGAATTCATCGCTGGAACTCTGATTGCCAGCACTCATTTCTTGCTCAGCATCAAATGCAATATAACTACTACTAACATCAGCAGTGAAAAAAGCTACTGGTATTGAGCTCCCATTTGCATCAACATCTGTGGGAGCCACAAAACGGTGCCAATCATTTCTATTACGTTGTATGCTGGTTACAACATCTGTCTGGGGAAAAGATACCTCATTATCATTTCCATCATCATCATAGTCATCACTAGATTCACTTACTGAAAAGTCTTGCAATATCAGTATCATGATCACATGCCTAATTCGGTATAGTATTTTCAAAGTTATCCATTTGCACTTGTGTGCTGCCTATTGTCTAGATTGGAGTTGAGTTTGAGTCTACCAACCCTTAGCTACCAATATTTCATCAATACCCACTTCCCCTACAGGTGCTTGAGGCAGATCATTCTCAAATATCTACACACACACAGGTACTGACCCTTCATTGTACACCAATATCTCATGTGTAGCTTCATCATCATTGGAATAAAATCATAGCTTAGCGATCTATCTCCAATAGCTCATATGATACAACTCAACCCGATGTGTAGACCTATTTACCTTAAGTCTATTACAATTATACCAAGTATTTCCTCATATGTTGAATTCCCATTAACATTGATCATCGTAACTGGCCGCTTATCATAACCAAAACAACCATTCCCCTCCACAATGTTACAATAAGCGTACATTACAAACTTGACCTTATCCATTTCCTCTCCTCACCAACCCTATTATCTCATAAAACATAAGGTGAATACTGAAATTCGCACCATGACTTATGTATCGCATAAAGCATATTTACTAATGCTACTATATTCACCACAGTCTTATAATAGGATATTATTAATGTGTATGATGTATATAGTATATGATTTCATGATTTGGTTCCTAATTTCAAAAACTAAATACTACAATCACAATTACATCAATTATATAGAAAAAACTACAACACTAAAAAGAAAAAGGGAAAAAAAAAATTCCTTCGGTCTGAAAGGAACGCACAGCACGATGGGAAAAAAAAAAAAACCAAAACACCACACAAGATCGTTTCCCAAACCTATACCACAATGCAACAATACTAATAGTCAATGTAGGATCTCAACATCCAATGCAACATCACAAATAGTGAAAATTCATGCAAAAATTAAAAACAAAATTACCTATTAATTTCGACACAATTTCGGGATTTTTCGCACATAATTCTTCACTCCTTTACGATCTTATCACTTCTCCAACACCTGAGGAACAATCCAACTCCAAATGATGCCCCGATTTTGCTTCAATCACAATTGGGAAAATGGGAGCTAGGGTTTCAATTTGGGATTTGGGAATTTTAGGATAATTTGCCCCACGTGAAATGAAGAAGAACAGCTCCGGTTATGTTATAGAGCTTGACAATCTTGTCTGTTTAAGAGACAAAGTTCTTAGTGAAAATAAACCTCATCTCTTAAAGAGATGAAGTTAGACACTAATGACCTCCTCTCTTGAAAAGACGAGGTCAACTTGCCTAAAACTGAGAATATTTTCTTCCAAGTGACATTTTCGTAATTTTTTTAAAAATATTAATATTTTTTTCCTTTTCCCTTACTTGAACTAGATGAATAATTATAAAAACGGCTAAAATTTAGGTATTTAATAAAAAATAAAAAATAGGTAAATCATAGGTAGTTAACTATAAAAATGGTTCGGAAAAAAAAAAACTATAAAAATGGAAAAAATTTAGGTACTAGACTAATAGTTTTAAGTTATAAGTAATTAATTATAAAAATTAGTAAAATTTTGATATTAAATATGACATTTGCTCATACTAAGTTCAATTGTTAAGAAGTGCTTAGCCACCATTATCTAATTAAACTAACAACACTCTTTAATCTTACGATAGCTCCTAAAAGGAGAGAGGAAAGGAATCCACAAAAAAACCAATAAAGAATTTCTAGGTGTTTTTTCAATGTAAGGATAATGTATTAAATGAAGCTTGTTTTTTAGCATTCTTAGAATTCAAATCCATTGGGTTCTTAAAATTATCTAAAAAAAAAATGGGGGAAAAAGAACAAGAAGGTCCATGAGAAAAAATACGACTCTTTAATGGAGATCGATAAAGACAAAAACCTTTAACGATAGTGATTCTTAGACTTACTTTGTAAATTGAATGAATTAAGTTTGGCTATTTGATTTTGAGGAGGTTTTGGATTTTTTAAGTTTTTTACAAAAGTAATGGAATGGACGCATGTTTAAAAAGTTAATGTTAAGAATGATAACTGAATTTTGATAAAATATACAATAAATTTTGAAATCAATCAATTTAGTATCTGAATTTTGAAATTAATCAACTCAGTACTTAAAAGCACTTTTTTTATATGCTAACAGTATATCCGTTAAATTTTTTAAAGTATTAAATTGATTGATTGTAACGTTCAGGTACCAAATTAATCAATTTTAAAGTGCATGTTCCTAATTGCATATTTTATCAAAATTTAGGTTTTATTATTGACATTATCCCATGTTTAGGATGAGTAAAATGGGAATTAAGAGGTTTCAGCGAAATAAAATGATTATGCTTAAGATGATTAGGCTTGTTTTGGAAAAGGAAAGTTAATTTTGAAAAGATGTAATGACCAAAATGGTACCTAAACTTTCAGAAAAAAAAAAATTGAGTATTTGAAGTTTGGTTTTGAATAATTCGGTACTTGAACAAAGTTTTTGTTGACTTTTTATACTTAAAGTTTGATTTTGACAATTTTGTATCTAAATAAAGTTTTCATTGACTTTTTTTTCATATAATAAAGTAAAATGAGGTATGAAAAAAGTTTATGGAAAGTTTGTTCAATACCAAAATTGTCAAAACCAAACTTTAAGTCTAAAAAAAGTCAACGAAAACTTTATGTAGGTACCAAATTGTTCAAAACCAAACTTTAGGTATCTAATTGTTTTTTTTTTTGTGAAAGTTTAGGTAATATTTTTGTCATTATCCCTGTTAAAAATCCATGATTTCTGCAAAATATTTCAATTTGGTCAAGTTAAGTACCAAATTGCTTCAGGAACTTTGAATGATGTAATTTGATTATCTAGTTGACTAATGTATGAATACAAACATCTAAGCTATAAATGGTAAATGGTTTTCCTAATTTTGAGTTGATTGGTTGATCAAAGCGAAAGTTAGATTAATTGAACCTAGTTGGACTTTAAGAGTTAGGGAACTTAAGAGAATGCTAGAACAAAGTCCAAGTTTAACTGATCTAATAAAAGGTTGATCAAATTCAAGTTGGATTAGTGGAATAAGATAAGTTCGAAGAAATTAAGTATTTTTTAGAAATAGATTCTAAAAGTGCTTGTAATTTACAGACCAACTAGAACTTGATTTCATTCTAAGTTAAGGTATTTAATTAAATGTTTAATGTCATAAATGATACTTGAATTTTGATAAAATGTATAATTAGATACTTAGACTTTAAAATTGATCAATTTAGTACGTGAATTTTGAAATTGATTAATTTAGTACCTGAAAAGACTTTTTTATCACACCAACGGTATCTTTGTCAAGGTCTTTAAATTACTAAATTGATCAATTTTAAAGTCTGGATACCCAGTTACATATTTTGCCAAAGTTTAGATATAATTTATGACATTATCCCTTCATTGAATATTTTGAAGTGAGCTAATTTTATGGTTTATGAATAAATATTTGTCATTGTTTGTTGCATTGATCTTATGATTTACTAATACTCATATGATGAATATATATGCTAACAAATCTAAGTTTTGTTTGGTTTATTTAATGTGTACAACCTGTATTTTTTTGGTTAAATTGCATGTCATGAGATATCTATACTTAATGTCAACTAGGTATGCAAATTCTGTACTGACCTTTGGTGGCTTTTAAAGAGGAAGAAATAGTTGGGTGGGGTTAAAAAATGAATCGTAGTCTCCTATACCTTAACATGGGGTAGGATATGTAGGTTTGGATCAAGTAATGGTAGCTATTTGATTAGCCAATTAATTAAGAAGAAGTAAATAAGTTTGAGTTTCCATGTTGAGGTACATTGTTGATGGGCGATTTTGATCATATCATCCTAGGCTTAGGACGACCTATTTAAAGCTTAACTACCCTAGTTTGGTCATAAAGTCACAAGCAAATCTCTCAAGTCCCTTGGTTGGTTAGGACTACCCTTTGTTAACCTATTACCTCATTTACTCAGCTGACTGACCTACTGAGTCTTCATCAGTGCCACTATGGAGAAGTTAGGGACATGCCTTAGAGGGCTAAGGACTATTAATCTAGCAATCACCGTGATCCCTTCGTGATCTGTTTGATCATTGTGATGGAATCCACTTTCTCTAATCGTGGAGATTTTCATTACATATATATATATCTCACTCTTGGGCCTTGAAAAAAAAAATCTTTAATCATTTGGATCAACCCTACCACATTTGGTAATATGTGCTATCTCACATCTCTCTTCTTTTAACCACTTTCATACGTAATTAATTTGACTATTGAAGTGGTTAGACAACCTTTAATTGTGCTTGTTCTATTAGTCGTGCTTCACATGCTCAATTCTCAAGAATCTCTATAGGCAAATTGCTCTAAGAACATATATTTAGATAAGGTGGGCCATATAACTAATGATTGATAGCTATCAAAGGTTGAAGACTTGATGCGGACTGGTTACTCCCAGTGTCTATCACCATAATGTAGAGCAAGATACTACAACATAGATTATACAAGAATAGCTAGGTCAGGTTGAGAAATCAAAACAATATAATTATTGCGTAATAAGGGAAAAATGATTCTAGATATAACATATTGAATGAATTTTAATTGGTTTGTTTTGTTAGGCCTAATTGTGCATAAGAGCGATCTTTATAATGTGTGAAAAAAGAATTAGTTTTCAAGTTAAGCAGAAGTACTCATTAGACTTTGTACTTATCTCATGTGGAATTTAATGATTATGGGAGGTGGCTTTTACCTTAAAAAGCATAGACTAGACTATGCCTTTGAGTGAGATTCACATTAAAAAATAGTGAGGGCATATGTGAGTGGTTGATTGCTCTGTCAGCTTCTCTATGGAATTTGTAGAGAGCATAAAATAGATCATGTTTTGGATGAGTAAATGTTGTAACATTGGATTTATTATATTATATATATGTATAATGCTGTGTGGAAGATGAGTTTTGTATAATCTTATATGATTGATAGTGAATAACTACATTACTACACACACACACACACAACACACACACACACAGAGGGAGAGAGAGAGAGAGAGAGAGAATGCTTGTGTTGTTGATGCTAAATCTTACTTGACAATATTTAATTTATCAATTACATTTCATTGTTTAGAGTAGAAAATAAAAAGGGGAAGGGATAGATGTTGGGAAGAAAGTTTTCTCTTGAGCCCAACAAAAGACAATTCTCCTTAATTTGGAGAAAATTGGGATACAAATTAATAAAATGATAATTTTACCCTTGAAACAAATACATACTTTAAAGATACATATGGTATTTCGAAAAAATGAAAAATTAGTGCAACTTACACTTTAGATACCTATGTTTTAGTGTTTTTTTTTTCTTTTCACTTTGGGTACCTGTGCTTTTAACTTTTACATTTTGAGTGAACAATGTTAAAAAAATAAATTAGAATAAAATGAAACTAACACAATTAATTTATCATGTTAGAGTAAAAAAAAAAAAAAACAAGGAAAACATATTTCCTTCTTCCCAACATCAACTCTTGTCTTACCTTACATCTAAAATCCCTAACCTAAATCACAAACCTTAATACACTATCATACCAAAGAAATCTAAAAACCTACAATACCTCAAGCAAAACCCTAACCCATATGCGTTAATAGGAGACAAAAGAAGAGAAAAAGAAGGAGCTTTAGCAAATTACAACCTTTCTTCAATTTCTTTTTTCTTTTTTTTTTTGAATCTCCCATTTTCAATTAATTTGTTTAAGGTAATTTTGTCCCTTTGTTAACTTTGAATGAGGAAAAAAAATTCCCTGTGCCAATAAATAATCTACATAATTATAATAGGTAAATTATACGATAAGATATCGATGTTTAGTGATAAATTTATTTAAGGTATTAGCATTTTGAGTGATTAAAAAAAGGCATCAATGGTTAGTAAGTGTATTATCAATGTTCTATACAGTTCACTTGAGGTATCAATATTTAGATTAATTTTCAATCAAACTGTTTAATTTCATAGCAATGTTCAATTATTAATACCTTATTTAATTCAAATTGTCAAACGTTAATACATCTTTTTAACCACTAAAAATGTTGATGTCTTAAATGAACTTACCCCCTAAATGTTAATACTTCTTTTAATCACTGAAGCCATTAATATCTTAAATGAACCTACTGTTGGATTTTAGGGTTTCATAAAATAGGCTTACAAAGGAAATTTTAAAATTAAAACCCTAAAAAATATAGGATCCATATGTTTAATGTATGAATTAAAAATAAGAGGAATTTCAAAAATTACCTCTCTTGTAGAGTTTTGTATTTGATAGTTGAGCTGATCAAAAGATATTTCAAGTAGTGAATACCATCTACAATATCCATACATGAACGAACATCCAAAAAGGTCGAGATGTGTGTTAGCCCTCAATAATGAATCTAATTCATGTGGGAATTCTCTCATAAAGAAACATGATTTTTCTTTCTCTCTCTTTTCGACGACTTATCACAAACCCTAAGAGAAGCTGTCTATATCTATATATAGACGAGTGAAAAACCCTAATGAGAGATTTATTAGAAAATAATAATATTTAATAAAATACACTATTTTATTAATTATTATTTTTCTCGAATAATCATTTATTATTCTTAAACCATTTAAGAATAATAAATATATTAATAATTTCTACTAGGTTAAAATATAAACCTATAACTAATTTTTTTTGTTCTTTTATGTACGACCCTATGGTTCATCTAATGTTGGCAATAGGTCCTAAACATCTTTTAGACCTACAAGATATAATTGATTTCTAGTAAGATATTAAGCCTATCCAAATTAAGTAAAGATCGGTGATCCAACTTTACTTATTAAACAATTAATTATTTAATTTGTTTGCCACATGATATCTTATGATTAAACATAAGGTGTGGATCAATACACTCTTATATTGTTTACTCACCTAATTCTTGAATCTAGAGTTTAACTTAAACAAATGACATTGATAACTCCTTATTAGTTTATTCGAGTACAGTTTTACTCATCAAGAGGCCCAAAAAATATCTTTCTCAAATTAATGAGATGGACAAATTCCTTCTTGAACACTCATATTGATCCACATAATTTATTCCAAATCCAAGGACAGACTTATAATCACCAAGTTAAAGATGATAAGAGCTAAATCAAAACACGGAACTTGATATCTTGGAATCCATGGTGTCATAAAATCAAAGGACTAAAACAACCATGTAATGAGAAATACTTATCATATAGATCCCTATAGTACTCTCATAATTGGCCATTTCAATACAATATACTCATACATATATCTATGTGCTGAATTGATACCTCATATCCATTATCAGTAAAACGTGATTATCATTCAGGCAACATACTGGTCTTAATTCATTATTATTCCATATGATGAATGATTAGGGATAATTTATAATAAATTTATTTCTTGCGTTATAGTTTTTCTATCAAAGTTACATATTTTAATGATATAAGGAATACCAAATTTATTTATGGAATCATTTTATCAAAGTAAAAAGGCCAATAATAACTTTGATAATTGAAATGACTCATATTATAAAGATAATAAATGTTCAAATGACATAAAATCTGTATGGCTTAAGGCATATCATTAGCATTTACACCAAAAAGTTGATGCCTTTTGATGTAATTTACCCTAATTACAATTGTTATTGTTGAATTTGATTTTTATAGTTGAAATTCATCAAAGCTAATAGAGAGAAGTAGATAATTACTTAGCGTGTTTGCTCGACAATTCTCTATATGATTTAAAGAAACAACACAATACAATACATAGATTTGGCAATGGTGAAATGCACATGTTATCCTGAAGGAAAGGTTAAAGTGTCTTTTTATAAGAAATTGAAGAACTTCCTATAACTGGTATTATACCTAGCATCCAATACTACTCCTTGTTGATTTGGATGGATATATCTTGTTACTACTTCCTATTATATTTATGCTGCTAATAAATGTTGTTATATGATTCAAAATTGAATGGCGGTTATTCCAAATTTCGTGAATTTGCATATTTACCATTGTGGGAGATTCACGAAAGGGTTGATTTTGATATATGATGTTGGACCTATTGAAGTAAGGACGAATATAGATCCCGATTTGATGATTTATTTCTTTGAGATCCAGGGGATAGTTAAGGAGTAAGCACAAACACACACTGCATTTATCTATCACTTGGTCCTTAACCTATTGTTAGACACCTATTGTTAGACAGTAGTCTTAGACCCATTGAAAACGAGAATGATGTTGTGGCTATATTTGAGTCACACCATTCTTTGGGACTTTATATCGTGATCCTATACATTAGTGTCTACCCATTCATTTTAGATGATGTGATGCCTCCTAGTTTGAATGCTTTGTCTATGAGTAGTAAAGAAAATTTTTTAAAATGAGCTTGTAGCTAAGGAGTTAAATCAACCCATAAGTAAGGGTGTGAATTAGGAATTAAAGTATTCGAGTGATGAAGAGAATGATGGCAATTTCATAATTATGGATTTAAATTGTTTGCAATATGATAAAGTTAATCCCAATTGTTACGTTGACGAGGGATTAGATTACAATGGCATTGATTGGGGTGAAACTCTTGTTGAAGATGATTTAAAGAACTTTTTTGATTCTGTGGAGGAGGATGAATTAAATAGATATGCAAAAGGTACGGAGCTTCACTTGATTCAAGGATTAAATTTAGAGTGAATGTAAAATTTGGAACTTGAAATTTGTAAGATAATTCAATTTACTACCTAAATTTAAAGTTGTCAATTTAATACCTAATCAAACTATTTGTGTCTATTTTTATTTTCTTGTTGACAAATGTTTCTCTATTTACAAATATTGAAAATATAGTATATTATTGAATTTTTACTAATACTCTTAACACCATTTATTACTAATAAATTGCTTTTTTATGTCAAGAAATAGAGTAAACAATGTTAGTGAGGTGGTAAAAATAGTTATAAAAACTCACTTCAAAGTTCAGGTACCAAGTTGAATATTTATGTAAAGTTTAGGTACCAAATTTAACATATTCTCCTAAATCTATTAATGCAAATGTTGAAATTTCCCGATATTCTTGGGATATTTTTTTCTATGTTTATCCGGAAATCAGTTTCCATTGTGGTCCATTTTCAGATAAAGATCAACCCATATCTTTAGCAACCAAATTGTGAGAAAATCTTGCACACTTATCTTGTACATAGCCAATGAAATCTGTGAGGGGTAGAGATCTATATATAGGATGTAATACTCTCTGATTTGGGTCACTAAACTTACTCCTCCTTTAAAAAAATTACACCATCGAATTGTGAGTAAGGGTTTAGAAAAACCAAAACAGAAAATAAGACTCCCTAACGTGTAAGCTTTCAACGTGAATGATTTACAATTGCAATGGCTAAAGGTATTATTCTCGATCCATTACGCTTCCGCATTTGATCTGAATATGTCTATTTAGATTTTCAAAACATATTTAGATTGATTCTTGAATTTACATTTGGTATCAGAGCAATATATTGCCTCTGTCTTGCATATCGATTTATCTTTATTTTGAATTTTTGTTTTATGCCTTGTTAATTGAAAATCATTAAGTTAATAGATTCTGAATACATCAATGTGTTTAACATGTAATGAGAATCGCTTTGCTTCCTTTTGAATGTTTGGAACTCGTTCATCTACAGTTTCAAATTTTTTAATTAATTGGGCATTGAGATTTTGATGTTTATTAATCCCAATAAGGTTAGAAATTAATAGAAAATCAAATTTCTATGCTTTATGGCTTTAAAACATTGGATTTGGAGTTAAAATTGGCTGGAAAATTGTCGGGTTTTCCATTCGGAGTTGCGGGTCAAAATTAGGTCATAGTGACCCGGCTGAAGGTTGAAGACGACTCATTCATATATATATATATATTAAGATGGAAATGGGATGGTCTTAGACATTACGTATAGAAACTGGCATGTCTGATGTCTCCAACTTTAGCTTTGTATGGAAAGGGCTTGACATATATATTTTCGTCACTTCTAGGGTCCCTTAAGATGTTTTGGTTCCAACTTTGCTTCGAATGTATATATATATATTTTTTGCAACTTCTGGGCCCTTTCAGAATTTTTGGTGCCAGCTTTAGTTTTGTATGTATAATATATATATACTATATATATATATATTTCATCCCTTCTGGGTCTTTTAAAATCCTTTGGTTCTTAAAAAGCTTTTATTACTCAGTATTATATGCTTAAACTATTTTAGTTATAGGAGTTCACATGCATATAATATATATTTTTGGTAATAATTATATATATGTTGAATAATTAAATTAAATTATTTAGCATAAATAATTGCTTGATATTAATTATGAGTTCTTTAGTGAATTTTAATGTGTTTAAATTATTTATTTATTTTGATGAATTGTATGTTTAATTTTGGTATTTATCTAAGCATGCAATACTAAGTTGAATAATTTATGCACATTAATATTAGTGATTAAAGAGCATATATGATTTAACTATTGAATAATTGTATGCATGTATCATTTGTTTTTTTCTTGAAATTTTTATGTATAAATTAATGATTATTGTACATGCAATATTATGTAAAATAATAATTGTGCATAGTTATTCAATTCATTTGCATTATTTTAGGAATTTATTCGACTTATTAAGAATTAATGTTCAATGATCAATATAATTTTAATTAATTAGGAGTAGCCACAACATCTCTAATTAATTAGAATTATTTAGTTTTAAGATCACATTAAGACATCAATTGCTGTTAATCATAAGTGATATAATAAAATCTACTCATAGGAATTTTGTTATATTTGTATGGTTAATTAGGATGAAATATCATATTATATTTCTTAATCTATCCACAGGAATCAAGAAAAGGAACATAATTCGATAGTTTTATTATAAAGCTATAGATGAATCTAGTTGAATAGGACTTTAGCCTATAGGCAAGTTTTATGTTACTAGATTCATAGGCAAGTTTTATGTTACTAGATTCATAGACTAAAACATGATTTACATTGGTAAAGCATGGACTTTTTATTGGTCTCAAATTATGAATAATAAGCAAGTGTGTTTAAATTTTGTAGCTATTCAAATTGCGTACATTTTGATATTGAATATGAAATTCCCAAATTAAGGGGTGACAACTACAAGGTATGAAAGGAGAGAATTCTCCTTCATTTGGGATAGATGGATATAGATTATGCAATTAGGAAAGATGAGCTACCAGATATTATTGAAACCAACACTCTAGATACTATTGCTCTTTATGAAAAATGGGAGAGATCTAATCGCCTTTTCGTGATGTTCATAAAGACCAAAATATTTGCTTGTATCCGTGCTTTTGTCGAACAGCATGATAAGGTCAAGGATCTTTTGAAAGCAAATGATCAGTAGTTTGCTACATTTGACAAGGCCCTTGCCAATAACTTGATTATTCGATTGTCATCCGTGAGGCTCATTAGGATAAGGGACGTGAGTGATCATATCATGTGCATGACGGACATAGCGGCTCAGCTGAAAGCCTTGGAGGTTACCATATCAGAATCTTTCCTAGTGCACTACATTCTATGCACTCTACCCCAACAATATGGTCCTTTCAAAATCTCTTATAACACACACAAGGACAAGTGGTTGATCAATGAATTGTTGACCATATGTGTGCAAGAAGAGGAAAGATTGATAATGGAAGAGGGTGAAAGGGTGAACTTAACTATTCCTAGAAACAAAAGGCAAGATGACACTAAGAATTAGGTAAAGCCAAGATTCCTCCTCAGCTAGTGATAAAGAAAGAGTCAAAATGTTTCTTCTACAAGAAGAAGGGGCACATGAAGAAAGATTGCTCTAAGTTTAAGACCTAGCTTGATAAGAAAGGTACTCCATTTTCGTTTGTTTGTTATGAATCTAATATGGTTAATGTTAATCATAACACGTGGTGGATTGATTTTGGATCTACAATCCATGTTTCTAATAACTTACAGGGTATGCAAAACCTAAGGAAGCCAGTGGGAAGTGAAAAATACATCTATTTTAGAAGCAAGATGAGTTCACATGTGGAAGCCATTGGCACTTCCAATTTAGTTTTAAGCAACAATTTTATTTTGCATTTGGAAAAGACCTTTTATGTTTCAAATTTCTCTAGGAATTTGATTTTTGTTTCAAGACTTGTATCTTTAGGTTTTTCCTTTAATTTTTTGGATTCTGGTTTTAGTTTATCTAATGAATATGAAATTATTGGTTATGATATGATGTCTAATGGTCTTTACTCGATTCAATTACAAAATAATGCTACTTATAATTCTATGCATGTTACTGTTGGGTTAAAATGATGTGTTATGAATGAGGAATCCTCTATGTTGTGGCACCGAAGATTGGGACACATCTCCATTGAGAGAATTAAAAGATTGGTAAATGGAGGGTACTTAGTATTTTAGATTTTGTTGATTTTGAGACTTGTGTAGATTGCATTAAGGGTAAGTAAACTAACAAGTTTAAAAAGGGTGCAAGGAGGAGCACAAACCTATTAGAATTCATATACACAGATATATGTTATCCAAACATGGACATAGATGGTCTAAAATACTTCATCACCTTCATATATGATTCTTCACGATATATGTATCTCTACTGACTTCATTCCAAGGAGTAAGCCTTGGATGCCTTTAAAGTTTTTAAGGCTAATGTAATGCCCTCTTCTGAAGGTGTTATCAGCCTGCCACGTGTCCTTATCATTTTAGACATACTAAGGTTATAGACTTCTAAAATGACAAATAGGTAATTCAAATATCGCCAAATACTCACATATAGGTAACTTTCAACAACCTTTTCATATTAAAATAATTGTCCTCATCATCAACTAGCATAACTTAAAAATCCAATCTAAAACAGAAATATTACATATAAAATCTCTCCAAAAGAAAATAACTAAATCATCATATGTTTCTTCTTCTCAAATTACTAATAGCTAACCTCAATTATCAGCAGGATGATCATAACCGCTATCGCTCTCCCCATCATCAACAAATATGTCATAGCCCGTCAAGTCATAAATCATAGAATCTTCACCTGTACCCGTGGGAAAAATAAGGATTGAGTGAAAAACGCCTAGTACACCAAACCGAAAGCACATACTCATGAACATGCAAATCACAATATCATATACAACTTATATTCTAATGCAACAAGCATAATTTAATTATCTTTTCATTAGCCTGCAACCAACACAGTTTAAGACTATTGATCACTAATCCTAAACCCGTAGTAACTCATGACCTCGATGAAAACCATATTGTCATAATATATGCATATATAGATGTGTTCCACAATTAAGTTAGTAACAACTCCTAATCTACCAAAAATCATCTCCAAGTGCAACTCTACTCGAGACACCGTCACACAAGGATCATCAGGTTGCCAGCGTTAGTATTACACTACTGTCGTGATCTTTACTAACCGCAGCCAAGCACAACTAACACTCGTTTCAATTAAAGTCAAGTATATGTTAAGTCAAATTTTGCAACTAATCCTACAAGCACAAATAAACATACATGGTAAGATCGTACATGGTATTGCTCCAACTCAAACCCACCAACAGAACTTCTTACAAGAACAGAGATCTTAATCTCATACGTATCCTAACCAACAATATGTCTCAATTAATTTAAATTGCCACACAATTAAACTCTAACCCTAAATTCCATAATCTGACTCAAAGATCTAAAACCCTAACCATAGATCTATGAAATTAAAATAACACACACCTTCTATTTTTGGTTTACAATCCAATGGAACCTTTTAATACAACTATCTCCAAATCCCTTGATTTTTCTTCACAACTTCCTTCAATATATATGTATATAAAAAGTCTCCAATTAGAAATTCTATCACAATAACAAATAAAGTTCATTGATTATTAGAATGGTATAGATTCTTACGTACGTAGAACTTGTAGATCTCAATTAGGAAATAGGAACCCTAATTTTCAATTCTCCTGAATAATAAATTATAATTACAATTCCATAATTTACGGATCTCATAATCCATAAATCTAATAAAACCCTTACCTTTCTCTTTGATTTGAAATCACAACTTCAGATCTAGATCCACTCCTGATCCTCAACAACAAATCTTGAATTCCCTTTGAAAGAACACATAAACCTAGATTATAATCTAAATGATATTTCTTCAAAATCATAAGAAATATAAAACCCTAATAAGAATATTACCTTTTCCTTTGAATCGGAGTCTTCCAAATCTCCAATCACATTAGGGTTTTGCCACAACTCTTGAATCTCCTTCAATCCATAAGATGACTAGCATAAGAAAAGATTTATCTAAAGGATTTGATTGAAAAGATTAGAGGAAGGCTACATACATAGGGTTCTTGCTCCTTGAAAGCTCCTAGGGTTTCCAAAAAAATGGGAGGTTATATATAAGCTTTTAAGAGAAGTTGAAAAGGTTTGAAGACTAGGAAATTCGTAAAACAAAACTCCACGTTTTAAAAAGAAGGCTCGGCCAAATTTCTCAATTTTCTCCCAATAGCTCAAAGCCGTCTAAAGGCCGGCGGCTTTCCAATATAGGCTGGTGGCTTACTTGCCAGCTTTGATTGTCTTCATCCGATTCTTCTCGTATGACTTCCTCGACTTCAAATTTGTTTGTCCAATAACAAAAATACCCACTCAACAACATTATATTACATTGATACCCTTCAATATGAATTATTTATTTACTTACAGCTAAAGTGGAGAATTACCATGGAAAATAGATTAACACCGTGAGATCAGATAGAGGTGGAGAATACTATGGCAGATACATAGAGAATGGACAAGCACTTGGTCCATTACGAAGTTTCTTCAAGAACATGGATTGTTTGCCTAATACACTATGCCTAGTTCTCCGGATCAGAATGGCGTGATGAAAGAAGAAACCAAACTTTAATGGACATGGTGAGAAGTATGAGGAGTAACACAAAACTACCTTAGTTCTTGTGGACTGAAGCACTCAAGATGGCTGTGTATATATTAAACCGAGTTCCAACAAAGGCTGTTCCAAAGACACCTCTCGATCGTTTATCAAGGATAGAAATCAAGTTTGAGGCATATACGCATTTGGGGATGCCTGTCTAGAGTAGGAGTTTACAACCATAAGAGAAGAAGCTAGACCCAAGGACCGTTAGTGGGGTATTTCATTGGACATGTTGATAGGTCTAAAGGTATAGATTCTATTATCTATCCTCACAATATACAGGATTGTGAATCGAGAATGCAAAATTTCTTGAGAATGACTTGATCGTGAGAGTGTCATTTCAAAGACATAGTTTTTTGAAAGGGACAATTATGAAGCTCAACCCTCTAATTCAAGTGATAGATTTATTGTCATTCACACCCCTTAAGTTGGAATGGGTGTTAGACAACTAGCTACTAAAGTACCACAAGCTATTGATATTGATCCAATGGATCAAGTTGTAAATGAGGAACGACAAGAAATTGTTGAGCAACCATTTTAACAACAGATTAAGTAACAAGTTTCTTGAGAAGATGATGGTACAACATTAAGGAGATCTACTAGAGTTAGAAAATCAACAATTCCTAGTGATTATGTAGTGTATCTACAAGAATCGGACTATAACATTGGAGCTAAAAATGATCTTGAAACATTTTCACTGGCCATGAGTTCTAAGGAATCGAACCAATGGTAAAATGCCATGAAAGATGAGATGGACTCTATGGCATCCAACTGAGTCTAAGATCCCGTTGAATTACCTAATGGTGCAAAAGCCATTGGATGCAAATGGGTCTTTAAGACAAAAAAAAAAAAAAGATTCATAAGGCAACGTTGAGAAACATAAGGTAAGACTCTTTACCAAAGGGTTCACTCGAAGGGAAGGAATCAACTATATGATGACATTTTCGCTTGTATCTAAGAAAGATTCTCTACATGTGATTATGGCATTGGTAGCCCATTTTGATTTTGAGTTACTTCAAATGGATGTGAAAACGACAATCTTCAATGGTAATCTAGAGGAAGAGGTTTACATAAAACAACCTGAAGGATTCTCCTCTGGTGTTGGTGAGCATTTAGTCTGCAAGCTAATAAACCTATATATGGATTGAAATAAGCCTCCTGACAGTGGTATTTAAAATTCCATGAAGTCATCACTTCATTCAGCTTTGAAGATAACATCATGGATTAATGTATATACCAGAAGGTTAATGGAAGTAAGACTTGTTTACTTGTATTATACGTAGATGATATTTTGCTTGCAACTAATAATAAGGGTTTGCTATATTAGGTGAAGCAATTTCTCTCAAAGAACTTTGATATGAAAGGTATGGGTGAGGCATCTTATGTCATTGGCATTGAAATCCATAGAGAAAGATCTTGAGGCATTTTGGGTTTGCCTCAAGAGACTTATATCAACAAGGTTTTAGAGAGGTTTCATATGAAGGATTGTTCATCAAGTGTAGCACCTATTGTGAAGGGTGATATATTTGGTTTGAGTTAGTGCCTGAAAAATGATTTCGAGCGGGAACAAATGAAGAACATTCCATGTGCTTTAGTTGTTGGACGCCTTATGTGTGCTTAGGTCTGCACTAGACCTGACATTGCATTTACATATGCTGTTGGGATGTTAGGCAAATATCACAGTAACCTAAGTGTTGACCACTGGAAAGTTGCAAAGAAGGTTATGAGATATCTTTAGGGGATAAAGGACAACATGCTCATTTATAGAAAGACTGATAATTTGGAGGTGATTAGCTACTTTGATTCATACTATGCTGGTTGCATTAGTTCACGAAAATCAACATCTAGTTATATTTTCAAGCTAGCCAGTGGAGTTGTATCTTAGAGAAGTGCAAAGCATACCTTGATTTCTATTTCCACTATCGAGGCTAAGTTTGTTTCTTCTTTTGAGGCCACATCGCATGGTGTATGGTTGAAGAGTTCCATTTATGGGCTTAGAGTTGTAGATTTTTTAGGCCATTGAGAATGTACCATGACAACTCAGTTGCAGTATTCATGGCTAAGAACAACAAGAGTAAGAGTCGAAGTAAGCACATCGCATCAAATATTTAGCCATAAGAGAATGTGTTAAGGAAAAGAAAGAGTTAATTGAGCACGTTAGCACTGAGTTTGATGATTGCTGATCCTTTGACTAAAGGCATGCCATCAAAAATTTTAAGGATCATGCATCAGATAGAACTTGGTTCTATGAGGTGATTTCACTGTACATTTACTGTTTCAGTGGAACTCTTATTTAGTTTGATGTTTTTTGATATGATTTTTGCGCACATATTTATTTGTTTAGAATAACATTTAGTTTGGACCTAGAATAAACATATTGTTTAATCATTAAGTTTAAGGACTATATTGAGAGACTTGATATAATGTAATACGTAGAAGGTAATATTCACTATAAGAGGACCTATTGCCATGATTCATAATTTTGTTTATTGTTATGTTTGATGTTGGGTTAAATAGACCAAGTGGGAGAATGTTAGAATTTCCTAATATTCTTGGGATATTTTTTTGCCATGTTCATTGGGAAACTAGTTTCAATTGTGGCCCATTTCCAGAAAAAAGATCAACCCATATCTTCAATAATCAAATCAAGAGAAAATCTCGCGCACATGCCCTATACACATCAAATGAAATTTGTGATAGGTAGAAATCTATATATAAAGATGTGGTACCCTCTGATTTGGGTCACTAAGCCTACTCCTCATTTAGAAAAAATTACACCATCGAATTGTGAGTGAGTAAGGTTTTAGAAAAACCAAAACAGAAAGTAAGACTCCATAACGTGTAAGCTTTCAACGCAAACGATTTACAATTGCAATGGATGAAGGTATTATTCTTGATCCATTACGCTTTCGCATTTGATCTGAATATGATTATTTAGATTTTCAAAAGATGTTTAGATCGATTCTTGAATTTACAGCAAAGATTTTTAAAGATTGTCTTATGGCCTCCATAGTGAGATAAGGTGTTGACTATAGATATACCTTGAATAAAAAACACAAAGTCTCTATACATTGTGTTAAGAAGTGTGGTTAGCAAGTTTATGCATAAAAAAGTTAAAGATGAGGAGACATTCCAAGTTAAAACATCTGGTTCAAACTTTAAGAATGTACATATTAATTCTAACTTCACTCCATAAAAGCACTTACAAGGATTTTTTGATAATGGTCCAATATGGGACGTAACTGCAATTTAAAAACATATTGTGAGAGACATTGTTGTGGGCATAGGCATCAATGTGGCATATCGTGTAAAGAAAAAAAGGCTTAGATAACATTGCAAGGTGATCAAGCACAATAGTATGCTTTTAAGGGTTTATGCATCGATGGTCACATTGTAATTAAATGTGATGCATTAATGGAGGGTTGTGCTCTTATATTTGAGAGGATTTATATTTGGTTTAATACACAAAAGTTTGGCTTTTCAAGAGGACATCAACCTTTAGTGGGCATAGACAATTGCTTCCTAAAAGGTTCTTTTACTCATCATATGCTTTTTGCAGTTGATAGAGATAGGAATGATAACATTTTTTCTTATTGCAATTTCCATTGTTGAGTCGGAATGTTGTGATTGATGGTGTTGGTTTCTAGAAATATTTAAAGAAGATGTTAGAAATCTTGAGATCCTTGGTCTTGTCTTCATTTCAAATAGACAAATGGTTTATGTAACTCATTCCACATTATAGTCTTTCTCATTGTGAAATGATACTAATCAAATAACCTTGTAATTTATGTTGTGCAAGGACTTGACAATGCACTCAAGAAAAAGTTTCCTAGGCAAGAGCTAAAGTATGCATCGTGACATATTGCTATAATGCTACAACAGTCATAAAATGGGAATGTAAGGTGAATAGCATGAAAGATTTAAGCTCAATATCATGAGAGTAGCTATCAAATATACCGCTACCTTAGTGGTGCAAGTCTCATTTGGGAACTTAAGTGAAATGCTATGCCCTTGTGAATAATTTGAATGAGTCCTTCAACAAGGTGGTGATTAAAGCACAAGCATTACCAATTACTTCTTTGTTCAAGTGCTAGATTATTTCTTGTGGAGAAATTGAATCTTGAGAAGGAAGGAATGTTTAAAAATGATAAGATTGTTTTTCCAAACATTTTAAGGAGACTTAAGAATACTGCCCCATGGTTAGGGACTACTTGGCTGTTGCTTTTGGAGAATACATATATGACGTTGACAATGGTTTTGAGCATCATATAGTTAACTTTAATGCATATACATGTACTTGTAGGTTGTGGGAGTTGAAAGCTTTATCTTATAGGCATGGTTTTGCTGCGATTCTTTAAATTTTCAAAGGCTCAAATAATATGCACATGATTCCTATAAGGAAGATGCTCATAGTAGCTTATAAAGCAATAACTCCTTCGCAAGGAAAAGAATAATGGTATCATACTACTGTCACACATATGCCTCTAATCATTACAAAAAGACTAGTTCAACCAAAAAAATTTTGAAAACATGGCCTAGATGAAACAAGAAACCCAAATACAATGAGTTAAAGGAAAAGGATAAAGCGTTGTGTGAAATGTGCTTTTGCTAAGCATAATGCAAGATCATGCAAGGCTGATAGTATAGGAGAGACGTCAGTACAAAAACAACTTCAAAGCCAAATGGAAAACATTGTAATGTTTTAGTTTTGCCCACAATTTAAATTATTTTTTCTTAAACATTTAATCTTTTAATAAATTGTAGGTACATGGTGGTTAAAGTGGTTGAGGAAAGAGAGGTGGAAGGACAACTTTAGGTACATGTGGAATTACAATTCAACAACATCTCCAGTATTGATTTCTACATTGCAAACTACCACTTCTAAGCCCCCATTATAGTAATAATATTGAAAGCTCTACGTCTAATTGTTGCACATGTATTAAATTGAAATGTATATGTTTTTTTTTATTAGATTAAGATCATCCATAATATGCAAGTTGATTTTCATAGTCTATTGGTGATAGTAGCTTCATTGGTGAGAAGTCAGCAACAAGTAATGTGAGTGGTGTCTTTAGAAGAGAAAGCCTAACAACTATATGTGTGCATCGAGTGTCACGCCCTAAAAGGTACCCTAAACGCGATAGCCAACAACACTCAATATTTAGACGTAAGTATAACAACCTTAGTCATCCCAAAAGCCTCAATATCGGTGGAAGGCGTACTTTCATGATTGTAGTGGACCAAACTTTGGATCATGTCGTTTAAGCAGTATGCATAATAGCAATTAAAAAAATAAATCATAACAATACAAGCCATGTTTCATAAAAACTTATAAAAAGTCTTTACAACATTAAGGGGCATACCCCTATCAAAGATAACTTAGTCTAATAAAATCTATCTTGAAATAATTTACACTTTTGAAACTTCTCTTGGAATTCCATTTCTACTCCTAACTTGCACTTTTATCCAAATGATCTTGGCCCGAAAACATTACCTAGGTAAAATAACCTCTTGATTCCAACCAAATGTACGAGAACTACAAAAGATATCTAAGAGAGCATAAGCTATATGCTTAGTGAGATTTATTTCCACAATTAGACAGTCGACATCCAATAATCAAACAAGTTTATTTAGGTAACCATATGAGATGCACAAGCACCTTAGCAAACAATACATATGATTTTTCGAGAATCATATATTAAATAGATTTACCCCTCCATTCGGGGTTAGGTAGTCTAGACCGTATAGGCCACTATCATAAACATAATTTCATGGTAGTTTTTATTTTAGCTACTACCTTGCTTCCAAAAATATAATCCAACTTGTTTGTAGCTTTATTTCCAAGCTACTGCATAGCTACCATATATGTTTTAATCGGGTGTAGACGATCCTTTGCCACTTTATAGAATTTATAGACTCTATGAATCTCCTTACTAAACATTTGTCCTACCAAAGGTTGTAGTAATAAATGCAATGAACTCACCTAATGATATGCATGAATTAATTTAATTAAGTACTTATGGCATGATTAAATATTTTTATGGGTGATCATAGAATTTGTAGACAATCATTCTTATACTAGATCAAACATTTATTATAAATAATTCTTGCCTCGATATACTTAATCGTAATTTCAACCAATAATGTAAACCACATGTATCTTTGCATTTTATCTTTTCCTAATTATAATGCCACCAATTTTACAAGCAAATTCATAAGTGCAAAAATATAAGAAATAAACTCACTCGGCCATTTGCACGGATACTTCTAGTCAAAGTAATCCTCTGGGTAAGGTAGATCAAACTCCATGTCACTTATATAAAAAAAATACCAAAAAAGAGTATTTCTTGGAAGTTCTACTTAAACTTATAATTCTATCTCTCTAAGTTCGTAAAAAATCATATAGAGGGAAATTCCAACTTAAAATGGTCATAACTTGCTCATTTTAAGTCGGAATTTCGCATATAATATACCGTTTTTTACCTACTTGAAAAGATCTATCTGTTTCTAAGGTTATTTTTATCATGAAAAGTCTTTTGAGTCATGAAAAAGGTTGGTACAGAATTACTATGAAAATCCCAACCTTTAAAACTTCATTTTCAAACTTTCCTTTATTCCAAAAATCCTTTAGCAAAAATTTACATATTCATATGATTGAAAAATCCTTTGAACACACACACACACACACACACACACATAATATATATATAGAGAGACTCATATTGATGCAAAATTTAATAGTTTTATCTCAACGATTATTTTTCATAAAGCAATTTATCTCATTGGTGTTGAAAACTTGAATTTTAACAATTTTTTGTAAATGTTTGAAAGAACTTTATAAACTTAGGTTATTATAAATCAGTAAGCTTATTTTGTTTTCCAATTTCTTTTCCAAAATAAGTTAATTTTTCTTAACTTTGATTTCCTACAATTTGATCGAATTGACTGGATCTGGGACGTTGAGTTGATGATCTGATCACAGCCGTTGGATCTGATGATTAAACGTGGACCGTCAGATCTGTAGAGCGGATTGGATCCGGGTTGGAGTCGGGTCGGATCTCGGTTCGGATCTCCCCAGTCGGGTGAAGAAGACGACGGCGTCTTCTTTCAAGGCGGATTCTACGGCTGTGGCGTTTCTTTGCCTCTAAGACCTTGTCGGCCTGACGTATCTTGCAGCGGCGGATCTCCTGGAGGTGGTGGCTAGCGCCCAGATGGCCATAGGTGGCGGTTCGACGGTGGCGTACGTAAACAAAAATCCCAAAAAAATTTGCAGAACACGAAATTGGAAATTCGAGCAATTTCAAACACTCTAATCTATCAAAAACACTTCCCTAATGATTCTAACACTCTTTAATTGGATCGAAATCCTCTCAATCACTTCGAATTTGCAATTTTCGAAATTCGAACACTATTCCTCTTATTTTCCGATCTCGATGTTCTAAAATGTAATTTTCTAAAATTCCCTTATACTTTTGGCTTGTGTGGTGATCCTATTTATAGTGTTCGAATCAATTGGTTGTTTCGAAGCTTTATGAATGTTCAATTTTTTTTGAATCACGAATCGTTTGTATTTTTTCAAATAAGAATGATCCAAAATTGGGACTCGATTCGTGATTTTTTATTTAAATTGATCACGAATCTTGTGTTTATACATCATGACTCCTTGATTGGGTGTGTTTAATTTGATCAATTGATACAATTTGTCCATATTCGAAGAAACATGTTACTTTGATGCGTTTTTTCAAAAAGAACAATTCAAAATTGGGACTCAATTCGTGATTGTTTGTTGAAATTGATCACGGATCTTGTGTTTATACATCATGTCTCTTCGATTGGATGTATTTAATTTGATCAATGGATACAATTCGGCCATGTTTGGATTTTGAAGAAACATGTTACTTCGAATTTTTCCCCAATTTTCATGCCTCAATTAAGATGCCTTTTAGGATGAATTGATACATAATTTGTGTACAGATGTGATGTATCCCATGCCTAGTTTGTGTCTGTACACTTAATTTCGAAAAGTAACAAAGATTCATTGATCAAAAAGTGTCTCAAAGTGAATAAATCAATATGTCTTTTTGTGAAAGAAGGCAAAAAAAATGAAGGCAAAAGGAGCAAAATCTGCCTTTGGCTGGAATCGAACCTGGGTCCCCCTTGCACCTAAACCCATCTGTTCATGGTCTGAACCGTTAGGCTGTTGGCTTGTGCCTTGGTCATGTAGCCAAACCACTAATATTTAAGGCTTTTCAAAAATTTAATTAGACAAATAAAATTGAAAATTTGTTCAATTATATGTTATATTGAGCTCAAATATATATATATATATATATATTATTTTTATTTATATTATTATTTTTATTATTTATTTATTTATTTTATTATTATTTATTATCTCATTTTATTCTTCTATATTTTTTATTTCTCTATTTTCTATACACTTTTATTATACTATTTTCTCATCATCATTTTTTTTGAACTCAACATGTACTAATTTTTATTATAAATTTAAGCCTTTTTTAATTGGGCAAATTTGTGTCTACAAGTGTGGTATTATGTGGGTAGTAATATGTAGTGAATGGTTTATGTAGAGAACGATTTTGAAGAATTTGTTTGCGAAAGTTTTGGTAAGAGAATTTGTGGAGGGAATTTGAGAGAGTTTTGTTATGTAAAATGAAGGTGTGAAAGAAGTGGAGGGAATGAGGGTATTTATAGTTGAAGATGGAGAAATTGTGTAATAAAATAAATTGAAAAAAAAATAATGGAGATGAGAGAGGGGGGATTTACGACGGCCATGAGAGGGAAGAGGGAGAGAAAATGATTAAATTTGTATTTGTAAGGAAAAATAAGTAATGTTAAGATAGGATATAATTAGACATGTATTGGAAAAGTAAAAGTAAGAAAATAGATGTGTAGGTGGTAAAAATAGGTAGTAAGAAAAAGTAGAGATAGATGAATAGTAATGAATAGTAAGATAGGATAATGAATAGTAAATAAGACTAATAAGTTACTGGTAATAAAGAAAATATACGTATAATAGCGAAATCTGTAATTCTTAGTTATCGAAAAGTTACGAAACTAATATTTTTGGATTTCTTATATTATTATGAGTCTAATGGTATTATCTAAATATTTTTAACACCAGGCACGATTTTCGAAAACTAATCCCATTGGGATCCAAAAGGTACTAGAAATTACGAATATAATATTTTTAAGCTTTCCTATATTATTATGAACTGTTATAGATCATTAACTCAATTCCATTGTCTAGGGTTTAAGAGCGCGGGATTGCCAGATTTAAACTCTAGGGTTTTGGCATAGGTTTTTTGTTGACTTAGGGTTTTCGGTTAACTTCTAGTGCTAGGGTTTGAACTTAAGAATTTTCGTAAAATCTAGGGGTTTACATCGAGGAGAACAAAGAAGATGTAAAGTGTTTCCTTAAGGTGATTTTGTAAGGCAAGTGTGATTAACGATTGTAAATCATATAAATATAGTCTAAAGAGGTACTTGTTACTATCGATGAAGGATATTGTACATCTTTTTCTCAATGAAGAGATGAGGGAAGGATAAGGTACTTTTTGCGTTTGTTTTTAAAGTATAAGTAAGTGAAATGGTGTTCATAACAAAATTATAGTTTTTCTTGTTATTTGTCTTTCTCTATATAATGAATTTTATTCAATGAAATCACCAATGAATATACATTTTTTAATGGATGAGAATATGAATGTGGCATCTTGATAAATGTAAAATAAACTTTAATTTGAAGTTATGTTTTGGGCTTAATTTGTTGAGTTTGGTGAATAATTCCATGAATTTGGTACTTAATTTGTCAAAATCAAGATTTTTAGGACTTTGGAAGGTTCTTCTAGCTTAAAAAAAGAATTTGGACAAGTTTCATGGGATTTGATTAAAGACCTATCAAAGTTTAAGGAGCTGTTGTCATACCCCAAAGGGTACCCTAGACGTGGTAGTTTGCCACATAGGTATTAAAGCTTAAAAATGACTTTCCGGAGTCATGCGAAAGCTTCAACACCATATGTAAGGCTTCTATCACAATAATAGGAGATATCGATGAGATGTATAGTTTGAGAAAGTAAATATAGTATACAAGAATTTAGATAAACATTGAACTTTAAAATTTATAGAAATATGGTCTTTACATCATCTTAGGAGCCTTCTCCTGATAAATCTCTAAAGATCAAAATAAAGTCTTAGCCTTACTTAAAAAACAATACTAAAATCAAAAAGATTTTTAGAAGAAATCTATTGTAAGATCTTCAAAAGGATTTCCCCCAAAAGCTTCCCAAAAGCATAATTTCATCCAGATATATGGAGTCCTTGGGTGAAAGAGGAATTGGTCCTGTGTTAACAAAAATCTATTGGGGGAAGGGTAGGCTTAACTAGCTTAGTGAGAATATTCTTAGGTTAATGTACTCGTATGAAGAAAATCAAACAAGATATTAAACAGACATATGAATGGATTAACGTCCTTCATTTGAGGTTAGGTGTTTCGACCTCTTTAAATCCATCTTTATAATCCAATTATGTAGTTCTTTCGGGCTCATACTTGCTTCATCCTGAAACAGTTCTCTCGAGCTCCTATTTACCCATCCTTAAATAGCTTTTTTGGGCTCCTATTTGCCCATGCTTGCAAACTTATGGCTCCTACAAAACCCGCTTGTCCCACCGAGGGCATAGTGGCTAATGCAATGTGACTCACTTTCGTGATATGCAAGAATCAATTAATATAATTCTTGACTTATGATTAAGGTATTGTTAAGGCGATCACAGATTTACAGACACTCCATCATGATAATAGAACACGAATTTAATTAACAACAATTCACGCCTCGATATGCTTAGTATTCTTTTAACCAATATTATCATGCATATTCCGTTTTCATCTTTTCATACTTCTAGTGCCTCTAGCTACAAGCATAAACAAGTAAGAAAAAGTAGAAGATATACTCACTCGACCATTCTTACCATAATCCTTCACTTGTAATAGTTCTCCAAATACAAATCTTCCAAAGCTTCGTCACCTAAACGAAAGAAATACTTCAAGTAAGTATTTCATGGATGTTCTACTTAACTTTCTAATTTTGCTCTAGTATTTGCATTAAAATTCAGATGGAAGGGAATTCCAACTTAAAATGACCATAACTTGCTCATTTTACTTGTAATTTCACATATTATATGTCATTTTCTACCTACTCGAAAAGATCTATTTATTTCTAAAGTTGTTTTTAACATAAAAAAACCATTTAGGTTCCAAAATGGTATGGTACAGAATCATCACGAATTTCCCAGCCTTCAAAAATGAAATTTTCTAAACTTTTCTTCATCCAAAAATCGACAATCAAATATATAGATATTTATATAGTTGAAAAATCCTTTTAATATATATATAAACTCATATTATATGTATGATTTTAATGATGTTGTCTCAACAATGATTTTTCATAAAACAACTTGTCTTAAGAGTTTGAAAAAGTAAAACTTGATATGGCCAAGTCCATAAAGAAAAATAAGAAAAATTGTTTTGACTTGACGATGACAAGTCTAAAACTAGAAAGACCAGTCTTAATAAATTTACATGAAATAAATAAATAAATAAATTGCAAGAACTATAAGAGTATAAATAAATAAAAAGTTATGTTAGTGAGCTTGTAAGCTCTAAGAATATATATACATAAATATACTTAATAATATGTAAAAGTTAGAATAGTTGCAATAATAAAACATAACAATATAACAACAGCAATTATAATGTTTGAACATTGTTAAATAAGAGATGAACATATTATTGCTTTCATAATATCCATGGGTTTATAAAACATATAATATGGTCATGTTATGTTAACATGAACATGAAGATGGTCTTAAGAATTTTTACACAAGATAAAATGTGGGTGGAAGAAGAAATGAAGTATTAATAATTATATGTAGATGGTGGTTGTATGGGAAAGAAGAGAGGGTTGGGAAGAGAATTTTGGGAGAGGATATTTGTAGAGAGAATTTGAGAGAGTTTTGTTTTGTGTATGAGATGTGTGTAAAGAATGAATGAGGGATGGGATATTTATAGAAAAAGTTGGCGGGAAATTATATTTAATTAAATAAATGGAAAAAAAATTAATGGTATGAAGGGGAAGAGTGATTAAAAATTAATTTTAGAAGAAAAGTATAAGAAAATTTTAGTAATATGTGATATAAATTTTTATGGGAAAAGAAAATTGTAAGAAATAAGTATATAGGTTGTAATAATAGATAGTAAGAAAAAGTAGAGATAAGTGAATAGTAATGAATAGTAGTAAATATTAAATGAGATAATGAAAATACCGGTAGTAAAGAAAATACGTGTAAAAGCACTATATCTAATATTTTTAGGATCCGAAAAATTCTAAAATTGATATTTTACGGATCCTCATCTTATTACGAGTTTAGATATGTTATCAGAATATTTTTACCATTTTGTGGGCTGAGATACTATTTTCGAAAACTGATCCCTTCAGGCTCGAAACGAGCTATTTTTTGAGTGAAACTAATCATTTTAAGCTATCTTATATTATTCCGAACTATAATCCACCATTAGCTCATTTCTATTGTTCTCAAGTTTCGAGCGTGGGATTACCAGAGTTAAAACCACTAGTATGCCTTAACCTCTGTTGACTTTTGAAGTTCTGGTTTGACTAGGTTAAGGTTTACTCAAATTTTATCCTAGAATTGAGAGGTTTACAATTGTATAGTGCATGAACAATGCATAACCCGTGCATTTAGTCATGCAAAAGTTGCTAAAAGAAAATGACCTTATAATTTGATCGTGTTTAGAGATTTTTAGATGCTAAGAGATTTGCAAACAAATACTTAAGCTATGCATAGGTTGTGTTGAACTGGGAGTAAGAATCTTAATTATGAGAAGACACTACCAAAGTCCATAATTGTTCATGGGTTGCTTTGAGCCAGATTCTATTCTGATCGAATTTGATTCTTCAAAATTCAGTAGAACATGAGTTATACATGGTCATGTTGAGCTTGTGGTCATTTAAAGTTTAGGATTATATTAGGAGAAATTGTGATTTTGTTCCAATTTATAAAATGTGAATTACATTTTTAACCACGTTAATGTTATTTCTAAATATAAATATTGTATATATATTTCATATTGTATATTTTACATAATACACTATTAAATGTATTATATATTTAATAATATTAAACAAGCAATCTTTTACTTGTCTCAAAGTTTCCCAATATGTTTTCCTATTTTATTAATTTAAAATTCTTTTTAAAACTAGTGGACATGCATCAAATTTAAGTAAAATGATATAATTGAGTTTAGAACATGCACAATCATTTGATTGACACAACAGAAATTTAAATATATTATAAGGGAAGAATGTTATAAATAAATATGGAATTAATGTAAAAGAAAGATTTTCTTTAATTAGTGTTATAGATTTATTAAAAATATATGTTACTTTAAATCAGCATTGAAAAATAATTTTGAAACAAGATAATATGGATATTTGAAATTATTAAATACATGACCTGATATAATATAAGTAACTTTAATTCTTGCACAACGTTCCTCAATCTAAACATATTTTTCTTTTCATGGGAAATCAAATGATTATTAATATTATTTATTAAAATTAAATATTTTTAAAAGCGGTTCAAACCGAACCGAACCACATTTGAAGTGGTTCGATTCCAAACTCCGAACCCTTAAAAGCGGTTCGGTTCATTAAGGATTTAAACCAAACCATTTCAAATGAGATGAGATTTGGTTTGGTTCGATCCTTGAACCGAACCAAATCGAACCATGAACCCCTAATCGCATGTGTTACATGCAATACAACAATGTATGGAATTATTGTATCATATTTATTACATGCAATAAAAAATAAAAATGTTATATACATTAATAAATACGACATGACAATGATATTTTGATTTTTTTTTATAATTAACATTTTAGTAAACACCAGTTTCACTTTATTTGCATTTATACAACTATAGCATAGTAGTTTTAATCATACAATGCAGAATATCTTCTATCTCACTCCGTAGAGAAATTCTATGGTCCAAGCATAGTAGTTTTCAATTACCATATTTATTTTAATAATTAGATGGTTGGTTGGATAGTTCCGTCAACAGAACCAAAAAAGCTCTCCACTCCTTAATATATAGTTTGATCCGAATGTCAATAATTAATTAATAAAATTTAAATATTCTACATATAATAATGAATTTATGATTATAACATTTAACAAAATAACAAAAGAAAAACATTACAAATACACCAAAATATTAATAAGTGTGTATATGTGCGTGTGTGTGTGTGTGTAAAAGACAACACATTCATATGGGATTCAAATGATGAATAATTAAAACTCAAAATTTTATGACCTAAAATAATGATATATTACTATTTATTAACCTTTCTACATTGTACTTAATATAAAAAGTATTGAAACAAAAATAGAAAAGGAAAAATCATCTTCATTATCAATATCTATAATATTAAAGTCCATATCATTCTTATCATTTGAATTTTCAAATTTACAAAGTAATCATCAACAATTATATCTATCTCCTTATATCTTACGTTAAATTATTATCTACAATTTTCAACTGACTATATATATGTAACTTAAGGAAACCATAGAATTTTGAAAATTAAAAACCTAAATGCCTTAGCCTAATTAATACCTTTATATGAATATAAACCAATTGCTTCCTATGAATTCTTTACCTCTACATATAATTTCTTCGATTATCTTTAATGGCAACCAATTAAGCGCAAGCGCATTATAATTTACTGCTTTTAATCATGCTTATCCACCTATAATATATGGCATAAATTAAATTATGTTGTATTGTCAATAGTATTATTTAAAAAATAAAGAGTTAGGAGCGTATAAATTTAAATATGAATAACTTTTTTAAACTAGATATGTGCGTGTACCTCGCAAAAATTATAACCCTACCTTACATTAATTTGGTCATTATAAACTAAGTCAAAACAAGAAATTTACCTATCCATTGCATGTGTATCTATTGTCTATACATTCTATAGGAAGACATGGACTAACCCAATCAATCAAACCCAATTTGATTATACCTAGGCACAAAATGATCCTAGTTACCCTATCAACCCTCCTTTGAGGGTGAACCAAGAGAACTAATTTCATCATACCTAGGCACAAAATAATCCTAGTCACCCCATCAACCCTCCTTTGAGGGTGAACCAAGAGAATGTTTTAGCGGATCTAAGTGGGTCATCACCATGTATTCTTATGGCTATGTTTCAAGTCAAAATTTTAGGTGCTCCAATGTTAGATTAGGTGTACATGGATTACACTCTGATAAACCGACGAAGAAGGATAGGGAAAGGTCACATAAAAAGGTATAGCATAGTTTGTTTTACGGGTTGGAATGCGAAATTTTTTTACCTAGAGCTATAGAATATACAGAAAAAAAATAAAGGTTAATGACAAAAATAGTACCTGAACTTTTATAAAATGATCATTAGGTATATGAAATTTCATTTTAAACAATTTGATACTTAAATAAAGTTTTTATGGACGTTTTTCATACCTAAAGTTTGATATCGATATTTTTTATACCTAAACAAAGTTTTCACAGATATTTTTCATATGTAAAGCAAGTTCAATCAAGTATGAAAACAGTCCACAAAAATTTTATTTAGATACCAGAATTGTCAAAACCAAACTTCAAGTACCCGATTAAACTTTTTACAAAAGTTCATGTACCAAATTGTTCAAAACAAAACTTAACTGATCTTTTTACGAAATTTCAAATACCAATTTTAACGTTAAACAAAAAAATAAAAAAAGACAAAACAAATGAAATAAAAAAAGGTTAAAAAGAGGATTTCAAATTTGAAGAAGTTTGGCAATTTATAAATTATAAACCTTTTATTGACTCCAATTCAATGACCTTAACTGTGCCTCCTTTTAATTATCCGTTCAGTAGTGGTCTCAAATTTAACAACATTGCTATCTTCATCATAAGTCATGCTTACTAGTATGTTAAGGTTCCATTAAGATGTCAACTTTGCTTGTTGTTGCCCTTTGGAGTTCATGGCATTAAATATTTAAACTATAATCAATTTATCAATTAACTACCTTTGAGATAGTTAATTTCACTAATCATTGAACTTTTGTTTTAACTAGATGCAATTAGCTCTTTTCTTTTCCAATTATTATTATTATGGACTATCACATGTCATAAACAATCATTTTAATGAAAATATTTTGCCTATCATACATGGAAATAATGAAATAATGAAGACGACATTCGCAAGTCGAAATATAGTAGTCTATAATTATAAAAATATATATATAATTTAAATAGAATAGCTTTGTCAAAATAATCATTTGCAATATGTTACCATCCATAATTGGTAAAAAAGCCAGAACATTGAACATGGGTTAACACAGTTATTGTAAATGACCTTTGGAAAGATAGATACTGACCGTCACAGTTTAAAAATACAAAAGCTTAACTGAAAAATTGGTTAAAGTTGTCTTCCAAAAAGGAAAATATATATATATATATATATATATATGGTTAAGGTTCAGATACCAAATCTAATATGACCCTCTATATTAATTGCTGGATAGGAAAAACAACTAAAAGAGCCACCAGATTATAAGGCTCATTCCGTATTTTCCAACCCCACGCTCCATTATACCAACCACTGAGGCACTACTACAAAGTTGGGTGGGAAGTATGCAGAAGCAGAAAGTGGCCACTTCAGCTAAAGAAAGTGGCTGATCAGTTGGATAGAATATGCAATGATTTCAGCATTGAATGTAAGCAAAGAAGAAAACACTGCCCATTATGCTATATCCTGTAGCTTTGCAGCTTGCTCTTGTATCTAGCTATATCAAACAAACATGCCTTATTTGCAATTGAGTGTTTAAGCTCCTAAATCTTTGAAACAAATGCATCATTGTAATATAATCAAATACACAAAGCTGTGGTCGTGTTTGCTGCATCAGTTTCCAATCCTTATTCAAATAACGGCGGAACCTAAAACTACAAGGAAATTCAGAATCCATCCTACATCCCATATCATTATACTAAAAGGAAATGAGAACCACTCAAAAGTACAGAGTGCAACTAACCATTTGCTCCTAGAACAGGGCATTTCCAGACATGGAAGATCAGCAGCCGGACTCCTTAGATCTAGCACTAGGTACGATGAGGTTGTATCAATGGAGAAGGAATACCGTGCAGCATTTTGCACGCCCACTGCATTTTCTACACAGCATATCTGCTTGGGTGGACTTTGCAAAGGCCTCCAATCAGGCTTGAAAGACAAGAACTACTAGCAGAACTAGTTTTGGCCTGATGCTTCTCTCGAAGTAAAGCCAATCTCATATGTTGTAATTGTCGTACAGAATGGATTTAGAATTTAAATTATTTAAGAGTTGTTGTAATAATTCATATAGAAGGAAAGGAAATCTTTTTCAGTAAAGACATGACCATAATCATAATTTACTAGTGGTGTTGTTAGTAGCAAGGTACTTGGTATGACGACCCTGCGCAACGATTTTGCCATTGCTCTTCTTCCTCAACTCAACGCTAGCCACACCCACTGCTTTCCCCACCCGCAATACCTTGGCCTCGATCTCAATTTCCTCCTGGATGAAACAAACCACTTGCTCTTATAATACCAATTCCATATAATTACAAGGAAAATCTTGATAAGTTTTAAACACTTTGTTTTCTGAAGATCCCATTAGTGTGCATCTTCAAAACCAGTTAAGACCTTTGAATAGATAATTGCTATCTCAAACTTCGTATTTCGAGCGTATTCCTACCAATAACATGCATACATCAAATCCCCTTAAGTTTGTTCTATCAAAGTAAGTGTGTCCATGTTATTCTTGTAACAGAAGATTGGGACAATAAATTTCCATCCAGTTCAGGTTTTTTCCTTTTTTTTTTTTTGAAACCTTAAACGATTGCCGGACTTCTGTTAACATTTTAGCAAAATCATGGTAACAATCAATTAAGGAAATGAGATTTGTAACTCTATTAGTGCTATAAGTGAAATAGTAAAAGCAAAATAGAAGCATATGAGCGTGCAGATAACGATTTCGGGTGCAGATACATACATCGAGGAAAGCAGCATCCAAGTAGGAGATGTTGATCTCGACGGAAACACCGGTGGTGGGAGCACCCACGGTGAGGATGACGGCCGATCCCACCACGTCCACGAGGGTAGCAGTGGCTCCGCCGTGCAACGAGTTACCTGCGTTCTGTAACGCGACGGCGGAGTGAGAAATTGCATAGGTAATACACACCACCACGACTATACGTGTAGAACAAAATATATGAATTTATACCGAGTAAATAATAATAAAATTTACATACAAGCAAACGAGCGGGGACTTTGAGGGAACAGAGGAGACGACCGGGTTCGACGGAAACAACAGTGAGGCCTTGGATTATCAGAGCCTCGAAGAATTTCATGGAGCGTCCGACCCCGTCCACGTTTGCCGCGTTAGCGTGGGTTTCGCCCCCTCCCTTCTCCAACCATCTTCTCACTGCTTCCTCCATTTTTTTGCCCCCAATTTCTTATTCAATTCAATTTAAAGGCAATCGCAGGTTGACTTTTCCGTCTGCTCTCTCTCTCGCCTTCGTTTTACCCTTGTTACCAAACCTCCAGCTTTATGGCTTCACTCAAAGAGTGAAAAGAAATGGAATTATGGAAAATGAGAGGAAATTCTTGGATCCACGATGGCGCTGTGATTAATATTATAAAAAAATTAATATAAAAAATCTATGGTTTTCAACCAAATTAAAAAAAAAAAATGAAACGGTTTAATAATATAACATGATTTATCTCATTAGAAGGGTCATAGAATCAAAGAAATTTTCTTTCCTTTTTCTTTAAAAAAAAGAGAGAAAAGTAAATAAAAGTAAATAGAAATTTGTGATTAATTGTCATTTAAAATTAATTTTCATCATAATAAATATAGTGTGATAGCTCTATTTCTTATTTATGTATAATCATTTGAATAATAGAAATGAAAATATTTTTCTCTATTTCCTCCACTTTCCTTTGATTATTCCCAAAAATAGGATAAATTTCACTAGTGGTATATGAACTTTTTCAGTATAATGAAATTCTACATAAATAAAATTTTTACCCATAAAAGTACCTACATAAGCATTAGAAACCTAAAACCCTTTAATCTAGGAGATTTGGTTTGGATACATCTTAATAAAGGTCGATTTCTACACAAGAAATCTTATAAGTTGTCATCAAGAGCATATGGATGTTTCAGGATTGTTGAGAAGATCAACAACAATGCTTGTCGTCTTGAACTTCCAAGAGATTATGCAGTGTCAGCTACATTCAATATTGTAGATTTATCTCCATATGCTCTAGAGGATGAAGACTTTGTTGAAGAGCCATCAAATTCAAGTGTGAATCTTCAACAACCCTAGGAAGATGATGAGAATCAAGTTAGGGGTCCTATGACAAGATCTAGAGCTAAGGGGTTACAAAACTTAATTCATAGAGTTTTGAATAATGAGCCATTTGAAGATGTGTGTAGCTTTCTTTATAGCTATGAGATCCATTCTATAGATGAATATATGTTAATTTGTGTGCAAAGTGAAGAAAATAAAGGAAGAAGCAAGCGTGTCATGCTTGTTATCGAAGCTGTGAGAAGGACTATTACAAATCAACAAGGAGATCCAGTTAATGATCACACCCGTGCTACGGATGGTGAGAAAGCACAATTTGAAGATGAACAGATCACACCTGTGATGCCATCAGTGATCATCAATGTCATGCCCATGTCGTCATCTGTGATAGATAGTGATGAAAAGTGTTGAGGAGGTCACATCTGAGATGCCCATAATGCTATATAGAGTGAAAGGATCACGCCTCACGTCTTGGCTATGATGTAGCCTATGATGGCGACACGAATTTAGATTACTTGATAACTTTCTTTTGTTTTATTATATATTTCTTATTAAATTTGATTGGTTATTACTATTTTACTCTTAACCTAAGTTGTAGGTATTGATGTCATGTTTGATATGCAGAAATGGACCCATAATGGAATTGCGGTTCTAGGTTCCATTCCATTTATCATATTTGGATACACCTTTAGAAGCAAGAATTGCGATTCTGACTTAGAAAGAAGGCAGAATAGCGATTCTATATTAATTTTATTAATTGCATATAATATAATTACACTTTTATCCTATTACATATTCATAACTTGCACTTATTGCTAGAAATATTTCCGACAAATACATCATATAGCCATTCCATTCCATGCACACCTTCAAACATAGCAATGGATTTTTCATTCTAGAATTCAATCCATTCCATTCCAAATCATTTTGGTGTACCAGTAGTGATATAAAGAGACTTTCTTTTTAAACATTAACAAGATTGTTAGTTTTAATAAAATTCTTCTGTCTAAGAGTTATTGCTCTTAAACCCTAGCTCTTAGCAATTAATCTTGATCATAACGAGTGCAAGCATGAGTGAGATATTGTGAGTCCTATCAATAGCTTGTGAGTGTTAGATCCTTCTATGCCTTCTTGTTGCGTCATATCTAAGATAAGTGAAGAACCTGTCTTTATAATCAAGAAACCTTAATTCTTGTGTTAAGTCTTGGCGATTTCTATAGGATTAATTAATATTAATCTATAGATACATTAATGATTATTTTTCTAAACGTATCACTGAATCATCAACTCTCATAAGGAACTTATACACATGATCCTTTTCTAATTCTTCTAGCTTGTGTTTAGTCATGGGATAACCATCCCCACTTGGATAACATAGGATAGAACGAAACCCTTCCAGTTCATCCCAAATCACACGCAACTTGGTGTAATATGTACCAAAAGTCATGTCTTGTTGCTTCACATATGGAAATGTAGATTTTATGGTATTGCCTAGGTATATACTTTCCATCGATATCTTTCTTTGAGATCATCCCATAACTCTTTAATAGATTCAAAATATGGAATAAAAGGTTGAAGATTTGGATTAATGGTATCATGGATCCATGCATTGATCATGGAATTACATACCTTTTATGCGTATGATTCATCAGACTCACGGTCTTGAGGTTTTTGTATTAAGCTATTGGCGAAAGCCAATTTATTCTTCGCCTTTAATGAGTTTTTTATGACCTTTGTTAACATGAGCTATTGGCGACCAATTGTTATAATTGGCTTCTCTTCTCAACACAATATTTGTTAACATGATCCCAGGATCGTCTAAAGCATGGACATAATAAGTCGAACATGGATCAGTGACTTTTAAGTCTTGTTACCGCAACTTTCATCTTTTGACATGATGGAAGACTTTCAAGAAAGAGCTTCGCGTGAAACGACAAAAACCTTAATTATAGTATTTTTGTCCCAAGATGTTGCTCTGATACCATGATAAAAGATGAAGAAAATTTGTCTTGTATTTTTATTAATAAAACCATCTTATATATAGGCAAATACAAGGTGTAAACGAAATATATGAGAATATTTACAAGCTAACATTAGCCTAAAATATTGCTATAATATCTAAAATAAATACCACTACGATATTATGCCTAAAATATTGTTACATAAATATTGATATTATTAGATGGCACAATGTCTTAATATTTCCTAGACATCATTTATATTGCTCGAGTTACATCTAGCATCAAGGTACTTAATTGTATATTTAAACAAATTTTTTTTTTATTAAATTGATCAATTTGAAAATTCAGATATTAAATTGATCAATTTCAAAGTTTAGATACCTAATTACATATATTTCCAAAGTTTTGGTACCATTCAATGGTAGTTACCCTTTCATATAATAACAACCATTTTTATTAGTATCATATAATGCAACATCATGCTTTGTAGAGGAAAAAAAAACATTTTTTATGTGAATTTTTATCCGTCTCAATTTTTATGCATATTAATATTATAAATTATACCTAAACTTTGATAAAATATACAATTAGTTATCTAAACTTTGAAAATGATCAATTTCGTACATAAACTTTAAAATTGATCAATTTAATACTTGAAATAACTTTTTGTACATACCAACAATACTTTTACCAAGTTCTTTTAGTATTAATTGATCAATTTAAAAATTTTCATATATTGAATTGATCAATTTTAAAAATTGAGGTACTAAATTGATTAATTTTAAAATTCATATACAAATTATATATTTTATTAAAATTTAGATATCATTCGTAATATTTTCTCTTTTTTGTACTGAAATCTACGAGCAGTTTTTTCTTCCCTTCAACTCAAGCAAAACTCACATCTCTCTTGGCTCTATCCACAACAAAAAAATCATCGGTGAGAGGCCTCCCTAAAAGCTAATCATTTTCCAAAATTTTATGTAATGTTTGTTGCAAAATGATTCTTTGGGAAATTCATTGAAATTAATTACTTAATTAAAGTAGAATTAAACTTAATTACCTAAATATATATAAAAATCACGTTAATTAAATGGGATATCATTCCTGTGGATAACTATGCTATTTGCCGAACTAAAATGCACACGATTCTTCATTTAAGTCAAGATGTGTGGGTCCCACTAAATTAAATGATAGCCACATGAAATGGAAATGCCTACCAGGATGAATCACAGCTACATAAAATAAAAAATTATTATGGTCAAATCAAAGCATGTCGATCTTGATACAAACAGAGCCCGGCGGACTGGAAGATTTCGAGTGCACGTATATCGCAAAAAATAAATAGCAATACGCCTAATATAACCAACATCCCTTTTATAGCCCACATAGAGAATGGTAGTTAAACTTTATATAACGATTTATACTTATTAGTTATGTGTAAATATTCATATCTTATTTTTAGATGTAATTTTATAACGAGATTTTAATAATTTCTTTCATCTAACTTTTATATTGATAATTTCTTTTATACGAGAAGTAGACCCACCTTATTTATTGCTATTGCTGTGCTTTTATCTTTGTAATACCAATCTACTAGATGAAACAATACCACCTAATCAATATTCTAGAGTGACTTATAGTCTATTTCAAACAATAATGCCTTTTATTTTAATTTTTTAAGTATAACTTAAGCTAATATAAATCAAATATAAAATTTGAAGACACATCAAAAGTAAATGATTTCAAACAAATAAAAAAATTATATAAATATCCATACAAAAGAATGAACGGTTTTGCCAGAGTCTTGCAACACTTCGTTATAAAACAAAAGACAGATCTTCAACCATATTATTCATAATTCATACATTAAGGGTGTTAATACAATATAAATACTTTAAAAGATGATGGACAAAAAATTAATTAAATAGATGTAAAAAATATATAAATATAATATTTGAAAATAGGACATGTAACCAGTAATCATTTTAGGGTCTGTTTGGATTGTCTGTTTTTTATCTGTATCTGTATCTTTTTTAAAATGATATGTGTAAATATATCCGATTTACATCTAAATTTTATCTATATTTATTCTATTTGATCTTTTGATGAGAACTGTCAACTTTTTTTTATCTATATCTATTTCATGATAAATAATTTGTTAGCAAAAAATTTGAAAAAGTGTCTGTATCTGCCGAAAAAAAGCCAAAACAAACAAACCCTTAATACATTCTTATTCATTTATGTAATACATAATTTTTAGCCTAGTTAAAGTCTAAATTTACATGGACTAATCCAAACCCATAGATTATTTTGATTCATAGTAGTGAATCTTGCTTCTTACTTCCATTATGATTATCTAGATCTGGCTACTATTATTGTTTCGTTTATCTACACAATCCTTCGAGTATCCATTCATGACACTCAAGTTACTTCGAGTAACTTAATTGATGTTTGACTAATCTATCCCGCATTCATATCTCCAACCAATGTAGATTTGCTAGGTGACAGTTAGGGCAAGAGGATGGTTAGAAGGATAACACCACCTTTGGACCCATAAAGGGTGGACAGTGTAGAGGATGATAGAAGTGATTTTGGGTCTGTTTGGATTGTCTATTTTTCATCTGTATCTGTATCTTTTTTAAAATGATATATGTAAATATATCCAATTTGCATCTAAACTTTATCTATATTTGTTCTATTTGATCTTTTGATGAGAACTGTCAACTTTTTTTTATCTATATCTATTTCTTGATAAATAATTTGTTAGCAAAAAGTTTGAAAAAGTGTCTGTATCTGCCGGAAAAAAGCCAAAATAAACAGACCCTTTGATGGTATAAGTATAAATAGAAGATGAAAGTGAAAAATAAAGTCTCAATCAATCTTTATTCAATACTCATACATGTAGTGATAAATTTATTTTTTATTTAAAATGAATGGATAGCAAGATTCTATAGTGTTGATATGTTTTCAAACGGGATCATCATAAGTTTTTTAACATCTCATATTCATATTCAATTATAATTGCATCATTAGAATACTTAATATATCAATTACTATATTTGTTTTAACATGATTAGCCATTGATGGACCACAAGTATTCTCAAATAGATAATAATATAAGAAAGACTAATGAAATTACTATATAAAATTATAATAAAAATGTGCAATGAATGAAAGATTTTTGACTTAAATAATAAAGATAAATATATTATATGTAATGAAATATAGGTATGTTTCATGTGTTGTAAATGATGAATAACTAATAAGTATATGATAATAGTATTGCTAAGAAAAGATTACCCCATTTTGACCGTTGCAAAAATTATTTTGAATCTTATATTCTATTCTTCAAATGTTTAATTAATTTTTTATTTTAATTTTTTAAAAAGAATACATTTGAATAAAGATTCCTTACTACTTCATCCATATATTGCCAATTGAAGCTTTTGTTTTCTTAAACCATCATATCTCGTAGGACTTTTGAAAGATCATTAAAGTATCACATCTGTATTTTAAAGATCTCGTTTCTATACAACTTTACACTAATGGCTCGGTCACTTCTTCATGATGAATAAGGAAGGAATTGAATTCCAATTCAATAGGAATGTAATAGGATTGTAATAGATAATACAATGTTCACTTTGTGTAGAAAATAAAACATGTAATTATTGGAGTAACAGATAAAATATCTATCATATCTCTTATCTTTATTAGAGAGAGAAGACAGTTCTAATATATTTAAAGTCAAAGTATTTACAGTAAAGTTGGAAAATAGATAATTGAATTGCAATTCATGGTTATGACGACATGAATTACTATTTATTATTTATATAATAACAATTTATTATGAATTATCATTCATTTCAAGTAAACGCTAAAATAACAGTTTGGATAAAACAAAGAGAAAATGAATAATAATTTATCTCAAATTAACGGATTGTAAGTTTCTTTATATAAAATTTTCACATTTTTTTTTAACTTCTATGACATGGTGTGGTTGGTGGGTGGGGGTGTAGGGCCTGCCCCAAGCCTGTGACCATGTTTTTCCCGCGCTACCGAAATCTATGTGCCAGCGAATCTATAAAATTCCACTTGCATCGAAGAATGATACATTAAAGTTTTGTCCGGGCGAACAGAGAGAGTGGGTTAATTAAATGATTTTTTAATGTTCCAATATAGCCCTTTTTTTTTTTTTTTTTTGCCTTTAACATCGCATTTAAAAGGGAGTTATAGTATATAAATATTGTACATGCAGGTGTTAAAGACAAATTTGACATGTATATTTTTTTTGCCGGGACATATTTGATATTGCATCATTTACTTCACAGAATAACTAATTCTTTTCTTTATCTTTCAAATTCCAATTTATGATGCCAACGTTCAAAGAGACTTTTTTTTTTTCTTGAAAATTTTAAATAGTAAATTATATGGTAAAATACCATATAGATAAAAATATCGATTATGTTTTATATGATTTTATCTATATAATGATTATACTACTGGTTATGAATGAAGTTCTATACATAATATATATAATTTGCAATATACAACGCATTGATCATATAATTTACAATAAGTGTTAAGCGTTATATGTGTCATGTGCTATATTATCAACAACATGACAGGGGAATTTCAATTTGGTATCCAAAATTTCTCCATTTATGCAATTGGCTACTTGAATTTTAATATTTTTGCAATTAAATCACATAATAAGGTATTATAAATTACTTTAAAAGTTTTATAGATAGTAAATTGATACTTTTAAAATTCAGATAGTTAATTAATTATAAAAATAAATAAAGTTTATGTACTAAATGTTTCACTTACCCTAAGATAATAATGTATTATAAATAGTATTATATGTCATGATTAAAGACTCAATTATATAACAAGTTTAATATATTTGTATATTGATTACATATGTGACTTTATACATCATTTTCACCTATAATTTTTTGTATTATTTTTCATAGAGAAATTGATAATAAAAATTGAGTTTTTGAGAAAAATAGTCATAATTAGTAATGTCTTCCTTATATTCTATCATGTGTCCGTCTCGATTTTTACACAATACACTTAACAAAATAATAATAAATAAATAAATGTTAAGAATCTTATTTTTTAGATTCTTAATAAAAGATCTAAAAAGTTTAAAGAAGTCTTCTCATTTTGTGGGATCTCAAAAAATAAAATCTTTGACTTAAGTTGCTATATCAAGAACCCTAAAATGGTGATGCTCTTTAAACTAATCCTTCGAAATAAGCAAATTAGAATATTGAAAAATGGAATACTCAAATGAAATCTGAAATACAATTAGCTCGAAGAGAAATCGTACACCCACATTAAAGTAAAAGGAGGTTATAAAGAAGGGAAAAAAAGGAGAGAAGGCTTCTTCTTTTTATTCCGAAAATGGATGCTTATAATCCTCCAGAAGAAACTGAAACAATATGACACATATATAATTTAAGTATATATTGCCATTATATACAACTAAACAACTAAATATGAAAAACTTCATACGATATAAATCATATTATTGGAAACCTATATACAGAGATCTAATGTAAAATTTATCATATACGTTTTACATCTTCTATATGTGTGTGTTACGGTATTTCATTTTTTATTAATTATGATACCTTTCCTTAGTTTTACTATTTTTAGAAATATCCATGCGTTGCCCATGGACATACCTGCTTTTGAAAGTTGAGGGATTAAAATGTTATAAATTCCATTAATTAATTTGAAGCAGAGCGAATGCATATTACTTATTCGACTGTCTGTTTTTTAATCACAAATAGTAGCGGCATGGTAAATGGGTCACGGCACGCGTTGGGTTAATACGTGAGCTGCGGCCTAGCACGGTAGGTGAAGAAAAAAGACAAAAGTATAAAGCACATGTGGGCCAATATGTGGCACGCAAGGCATGCGAAATAAGTGGACCGCACATCACAACCTACAAGGCATGCGAACCAGCACATGAGCTTTTTTTTAAATAGTAATTATAAAAATAGTGATTTATATTTTTAATTTACTTTAAATTGTATTAAATATTACTTTTATTATTTTAATTAAATGTATTTGTCTTCTTAAAAAATATAATATAAATATATAGTATATTTTATTTCGTTAAAATAATTTCAATTGTATTACTATTAACATATTAACTTCAACATTGTTTAGAAAGTAAAAGAAAATGAAATTATAAAATAATAATATAATAGTAATTGATTTATATGTTATTTTAATAATAATATAAAAATAGTGATTTTTTAATTTACTTTTAATTTTATTTAAATAAATTATTTTTATTATTTTAATTAAATATATTTGTATCTTAAAAAATAAATAGATTAAGTATTTTATTTATTTGCTTAAAATGACATTATCTGTATTACTATTAATATATTAATTTCAATATTTTTTAGGAAATATAAGAAAATGAAATTATCAAATAATATTGTAAAGTAATCAATTTATATGCCTTTTTTAAATAATAATATAAAAATTGTGATTTATTTTTTAATTTACTTTAAATTGTATTTAAATAAATTAATTTTTATTTATAATTAAATACTTGTCTTCTTAAAAAATATAATATATTTAGTATATTTTATTTTTTTAAATGATTTCAATTATATTACTATTAACATACTAAATATTAATTTCAAATTTTTGTAGGAAATAAAAAAATAAAATTATCAAATAATATTGTAATAATAATTAATTTATATTAAATTTAAAATTTCTTAATTAATTTATTTAGAATAATTATAAATTTTTAAATAAAGAAAATTAATAAATGAATTGAGATTAATGGAAAAATAAATTTTGTTAGTAATATTTTTTAACTACAAAAGAATACAAGAATATTGAAAAAATAAAAAAAAAAAGGTCATCAACCATATACCCTCCCTCCTAGGAACCTCTCCAGCCAGCCCTACCCCACTATTTTTATGTGTCTATTGCTACAAATCCACTGGTGACAATGACTCTCCAATCCCTAGTCCCTGTCCTTGGGCCACCAAAAGTGTGGGTTCATCTGTTCTCCACTAATAACATCGGACCAATCTTTTAAGCACACACATGCTCAACAGTGGTAGCTTTTAGCCTATGGGCGGTGCGATATGAGGACTCGTCCGCCCAAATTGAAGTTGACTTTGATGAAACTGTAGAAGTTAGAGAAGCCAAAACATCCTATGCCAATATGGAAAGCACTAGCATCATGTGTGTCCTCTTCTTCTACCAATTGAGAATATTGAAATCATCCCCCTCGTTCCCCCTTCCTTGTTGCGGTTGCGGTTCCTCCTCATCGAGTTGTTAGACCCCATACGCCAGCATGTTACTAAAAATTTATCAGGAATCTGCATAGCTGCTCCCAACATCCTAGGTGATTTGTTTACTTCTCTTTGAAAAACCCCAAGATAAGTGACTGCTGGATCATTGTGGTTGGGTGATGATGCATTCGTTTGATCACGACAACGGTACAAGTCTTTAAGAAAATTTGTTGCTGTAGTATGAAGACTTGCAACCTCCGATTCAAGATCAGCTACCGCAATATTCTTATATAATTCTTTGAGGAGTGCTTCAATCGCACGAACTTATACCGTGGACCTAGCATTGTTGCAACATGGAAGGGAGGGAAGGGGATAGGGATAAAAAAATAATCCCGGAGCTTACTGGTCATTGTAGATATAGAGTGGCAGCCAAATTAGGATCGAAACTAGTTACTCAGCATGTCTAATATGTCAACTAAGTGAGGAAGTACCCAACTACTAGTGAGTAATCAAAACCAAATAATGTTTGTTTAGGCCAAGAAATGCCTTCAAGACCTCTTTAAGTGCAAGTGTTATTTGTCAATCTCGACTGTCCATCAACCAATGGCAGGACTAGAGGGATTGAGTAGGGTCTTGAACAAATAAGTTAGAGCCCGTATACACTTCAATGCTCAGTTGAGCATTTGAACTTAAAATTCCACATACTTACACAGATTAAGACAAGCTCTTTTCCTCTAAATGTTGTTCCTTGACAAACTCTACATAAATCTATTTAAATCTCTATGAAACATGAGGACAGTTGATTTAATATCTTATCTTTTCAATATGTATATCAATGCCATAAGCTGTAAGGCCTACTTGTACTGCCAAATTGAAAATATGACAGATACATTGACGTGAAAGAACTTTCGTTGCACAGCTCGCTTCAACGACTACTTTAAATTACGAATGGCACAGTATTGTCCGATGCATTGTCAAATGATATACTAAATAGAGTCAGTATATCGTACAATTGGATGGCTTTCGATATGTTATTTGCTATTGCTTGGCCAGTGTCTTTCCTAGAACGGCTTGAAAGTAATAATTTGTTTCTAGATTAACCATTGTTCATTTATCTAGTGAGCGGTTTCGTATATATAGCTAGATTACATTATTGTTGGGAGATTTCCACACATCTGAGGTGAGAAAGATATTGCACAAGCAAAATCGAGTACATTATTTAAATCGAAAGTAAACATCGTAAATCAGTATATGATCTAAAAAATTACACGAACAACAAATTATTTTAGAGGATTATATCTAGAATGGAGGTTTGACAAAAGCTCTTTAAGAGCTTCATGCTTTCTATCAAAAAAGCTCATTATATCATTTTTTAACGTTTGTCAGCTCACATGTTGGTATAAGAGTTGCATGGCTCTTGTACTCCAACTGTCAAATTTTCCATGACTAACTGCATAGAATGATATATTTATAGCTACCATTCATTCCACTAGCTAGTCTCGCACATCTTGATGATTGAATTACCATGTTTGCGGGATTGACATGCTCAATATGGAAGTTGTTGTCATTGTGGAGTCATTCTACCACAACATGCCCTTTGAACATGTGTGCTTCATATGTGTTTTTTAAGTGTCATGCCATTGCAGGACTTAGATGACAACTTATTGCCGCAATTTGATAAATGACATATTTAATAGTTCTCCACTTGATGTGGATTCTTCGTTTTCTGTAAAATATTTTCACACAGTAGCTATATTCTTCCTAAGACGTCTTGAAGCATTACTAGTCATGGCAGGTCATTATTACTCTGTGTTAGGATTGATTGTTTAGTCGTAGAGAAAGTTGCTACTACCTACAAATAGAAAATAATTAGGATATTGTGTAGTAATGATAAAAATAATTAAACACAATGAAAAGTTACCCCTCCATTATTCCTACTGGCCATAAAGATGGTGGTGTGACAATTGGTGGAGCTTATAAATAACCCGCTCTAGCTACTTCTTGTCCAAGAATATATACTGGAATCAGTAGCAAGGACATAGGTACCACATATTCAAGGTTCCCTATTTGATTCATCAAGGTATTCAAACCCTGCGTAGTGTTTCCAAAAATCCATGAGCATTAAACTCATTGAAGTTGGGAAAATTGTCAAAGTGGTATTTGTTTCCTTCCATATCGATATTTACCCAAAAAGTAAGAAAGTGTTAAGGATGTTTGAATTAAAACGGGCATGATAATAACTAAATTTAATGCAAAATGGGTGGAGTTACAATCTGGAGCCTGAACTCAATATATAATGCAAGCATGTCCGACCATCTTTCTTTTTTTAAGGACGACGTGGGCAAGTTGTCTAATGGCGTGCCCAGGTCAACCATCTTTTTTTTTTTCTTTTAAAAGCTAACATGGGTACGTCGATGACCAAAGTGCCTACGTCAGCCGTCGGTGTGGACACATTGGTCAAGAACGTGCCCACGTTTGGCCAGCAACGTGCCTACGTTTGGCCATCCTTTTTTTTAAAGGTCGATGTAGGCATGCCATTGATCAACATGCCTACGTCAATTGCCAGCATGGGCACCTTGGCTAGCAACGTGCCCACATTCGGCTATCTTTTTTTTTCTTTTTAAGGTCGACATAGGCACGCTGATGTGGGCACGTTAGCAGGAGATATGCCCATGTCTGATCATCTTTAAAAAAAAAAAAACATTCCCACATCGGTTCTATATATACCTTCAACCGAAGTAGGCATGTTGATTCCAACACGTATCATTTTCACACCATCACACTTGCATGGACTTGTCATTTGTCAATTGTATTAGAAGTTCCTTCTGCTCTAAGTAATAGAGCATCCACAAAGTTCACACTTTCATACTAAAGTAACCGCACGACGCTACTACCGTGAAAGAACACTTACCTCGTCTGGTACTCGTCCCATCTTCTTCACCTAGTTGTCACCCATATGATGATAATTTAATTATATCCATTTGTCCACCTGGGCTATGAGAGCACGATACGAAATTGAGTTCTACTATTGCTCCATCCTTCTAGGTAAAGATTATGACATGGGCGAGTTAAATCAGTGGCACAATTTCACTAACGCCTTACGTGACACTAGTTTGGTTGCACTCATAGACCTTCCGAACAAGACATATATCAATCTCATTTGTATGTTTTATTTAAATGCAACTATAAATGATGCCATAGAAGATGACCATATGGTTTCTTTGGTGGATAGTCGATACAAAAGTCAGGAATCTATCACTACTTATATGTTTGTTTGTGTTCTCCGGATTACCCCGAATTATCTGAACAGTCTATTCTATCAAGCCAACGGGAGTGATAAGTTGCGTAAAAATTGGGATATGAACAATGCATTCTAACGGGTATTTAATCGAGCTATCCCTCCAGTACGTGCTAGTAGGAGTCAATCTAACCACTTGAAGCACCTCAAGCAAAAAGATCTCTTACCAATTTATAAACTAATCCATCATATAATTTGTAAAGACCCGGCCCACTTAACTCAATTATTAAGTGTGCTAAATCTCCCGACCACGCATAATACCCATATATTAGGAACAATATTCAAGTATTATACGTAAGGTTGTCTTAAAAAGAGATGTTTGTAATGGCTATCTATTTAAAACAGATATAACATTCACATGCTTAGAATTAGAAACATTACCACTACATAGGTAGTGGGTCATTAACTATATACAAGTCATACATAATTTATTTATACATTACAACTTCCCAATGATCATATAAACATAGAGATCTCACTTATAACCCAACTATATTACAAATACAATTCAACTCAAAATACATTCTAAGGCATAACAAATAAGCCTAAACACTTCACAAAATTTTACATCAAAAGGAATCCTAAGCATATACTAGGCCTCTCTCCTAGTCATCCATAGAGTCTTTCCAATCAGTCCCATAGCCCATATCGTTATAGAGCTTGTCATCAAAGTCACCTGCAAGATAGCAGCATGAGCCAAAGGCCTAGTACACAATAACAGAAACAAATACATATGCCAAGCACACTTAGCTAAAATGCAAAGAAACATTTGATCATCATTTCATTATCTTTAGTTAAATGGGTAGAGATAACATTGGAGTATTCAAACTCTGATTCAAGCCTGGGATTTTGGGGTTCTTGAGTAACAGCAGCTGCTCAGGAGGTTGATATAGATAGATTGGATACCTATATCTCCTATATCTAACCGATAGAGAACAATAGCTTCATCTATGGTTCATACTCCTTTATACAATCCACTTATCCCGTCTATAATATCAATTAGTTCAACGGTCCCATAACCGTGGACTAAAACATATTATTTCCTCCCGAGCCTAAGTAGAGAATATACCGATATAGTTAACCCTATTAGCTACCCACTTAGCCAATAAAGGAAACCACCATTGCATCATGGTGAACCATTGCATCATGGTGAACCATTGCATCATGGATTTGAGTCATTGCATTATGATAAAGGATTGGACTAAGTGCCTAAACTACCGTGCCATTGCATCATGACAAGGTTGTCGCTCCCCGGATCCGGATTCAACGACGTAAAGCAAAACCAATTTCAATATCTTTTCATTAATCTTTGATTAAGGTCAAATTGGTATATGCCTATCCTAAGCAACAATCAATCAAAGTATTGTGTACCTGATTTGATTCGGAATTCAAAAGAGGGTCTCCAACTAAGTATCTATCTCTGTTTCACATAAATCAAATCATATTAACAATACTATCCTAAGCCAAGCTTATATCTACTAGTTTAAAGCTTAGGAAATCATATGATCTTGATTAAAATCATTCAAGTCATAATATGACTTATATATATCATACAATCATCATATAACATCATACAAGTTCAATAATTAATCATAAAATTACAACCTATCTACAACAACTCAAGCATTCTAAAGCTTTCCTAACAACTCTACAACATTCAACAAGAATTTAGCATACCAACTACTTATATTATACCACATACATATTTCATGGATTAAGAGGGAAATAAAGCATCTCAAACATCAAATAAACTTACCTCAATGTATATAAAGGCTTGGGGAAGGATTTTTGGTGTGTTGAGTCCAAGAAAACTTGATTTGGGTCTTGAAAATTTTTGGCCTTCTTGAGTTACGAATTTTCTTTTTTCTTTGTTCTGTTTTGGAGGTCTAATGATCAATTAACTTTGTATCTTAATGTTGTTGACTTTTGAGGAGGGCAGATTTGGGAAGGCTTGGGCCTTATTTGGGCTTAGTTGGACTTAATTTGGGCTTGAGAGGGCTTTAAAAAAACTGCTAAGTTTAGTTTTATTTAGGCCTAAAACAAGCTTAAATCCAACACATATAATTCATTACAATAACAATTAACACTAACATGATAATTTCTAACATGAATAAACTATCAACCTAGATATATTTACCATAGCTTATTATCTAATCACATATGTTATAACACACCCAACATTACAAACACACTAATCCACTCAAACACATACACACATATAATTATCAAATTTAGCATGCATTAATATATATTAAAATTATGGCTATTTCACTCTTCCCTCCTTCAAGAAGTTTCGTCCTCGAAACTTACCTCAATCATGATTCAAATAACTCGGGATACTTCTGTCTCATCATATTCTCAACTTCCCAAACGCTTCATGCTCGGATTGGTTACTCCATTGAACCTTTACCATAGGGATTATCTTGTTCCTTAACACTTTATCCATTCTCCCCAAAATCTTAATAGGCTTTTCCTCTATGGTCAGATCAGGTCGAATTTCTGGTGATTTGTATCAATAACAGTATCTGGATCTGATATGCACTTCCTCAACTGTGAAACATGGAATACATTGTGTACATCCGATAAATTTGGTGGCAATGCTAACCGGTATGCTAATGGTCCAATTCTTTCCAAGATTTCAAAAGGACCTATGTATCTCGGATTCAATTTTCCTCTAACACCAATCTGATTATTCCTTTGGTTGGAGAGACTCTAAGAAAAACATGATCTCCAACTTCAAATTCCAACGGTCTTCTTCTCTTATCAGCATAACTTTTGTATCGGTCTTGTGCAACTTTTAATCTTCGCTTAATGAGTTGAATCTTGTCTATCGCCTGTTGAATCAATTCTGGACCAATTAGAGCTTTCTCACCTACTTCATCCCAGTGGAGAGGTGATCGACATTTTCTTCCATATAGTGCTTCATATGGAGCCATTTGTATTGCCGACTGATAACTGTTATTGTAAGCAAATTCGACTAGAGGCAAATAATCATCCCAATTTCTTCCAAAATCCAAGGCACAAGCTCTAAGCATATCTTCTAATATCTGTATTGTCCTCTCATTGCCCGTCAGTTTGAGGATGAAAAGCCGTACTAAACTGAAGTTTCGTACCAAGTGCTTCATGTAAACTCTTCCAAAAGCGACTCACAAAGCGAGTATCCCTGTCTGATGTAATCGATACCGGAATACCATGGAGTCTCACTATCTCTCGGATATAAATCCATGCCATTTTCTCCAATGAACACCCACTCTCAATGGTATAAAATGTGATGATTTGGTCAATCTATCCACAATAACCCATATAACTTCATTCTTGGCAGGGGTCTTAGGGAATGCACTCACAAAATCCATGGTTATATCATCCCACTTCCATTCCGGAATTGATAATGGTTGCAACTCACCACCAGGTCTTTGATGTTCGATCTTTACTTGCTGGCATGTTACACACTTGGATACATATTCTGCAACGTCTTTCTTCATATTGTTCCACCAATAATTCTTCTTCAGATCCTTATACATCTTCGTACTCCCTGGATGTATTGAATACACCGTTGCATGAGCTTCCTTCAAGATTTCTCTCCTCAATTCCCCTCTCTGGTACAAATATTCTATTTCCAAATCTGATAACATCATTTTCATCAAGTCTCAACTCTTTTCTTCTTCCCTCTCGTATTGCACTTTTTATCTTCACACTTTCTAGATCTTCTTGTTGTCTTTGCTTAATCAAATCCATAAGAGATGGTCGGAGTGTCAAATTTGCAATCATCACTTCTACTTTGTCCAAAGTTACTTCAATATCTAATCTTCGCAAATCTTCTTGTATTTCTCTTTGACTCGTAATCATGGTCGCCATACTCATTTGTTTCTTCCTACTCAAAGCATCGGCTACCACATTGGCTTTTCCCGGATGATATAGAATCTCTACATCATAATCCTTGATTAACTCAAGCCATCTTCTTTGACGCATATTCAATTCTTTCTGAGTAAAGATATACTTCAAACTTTTGTGATCTGAATATCTTACACTTTTCTCCAAACAAATAATGTCTCCACAATTTCAAAGCTAAAACCACTGCTGCAAGTTCCAAGTCATGCACAGGATAATTCTTCTCATGTGGCTTCAATTGTCTAGACGCATAGGCGATCACTCGGTTGTCTTGCATCAGAACACATCCAAGACCTTGTATTGAAGCATCACTATAGACTGTGAATTCCTTTCCATTAACGGGTAAAGCTAAGATAGGTGCAGATATTAATCTTTCCTTCAAGTCTTGAAAGCTTCTCTCCATTGTCATCCCACTCAAATCTCATATGCTTCCGGGTTAGCTTTGTCAATGAAGTGGCAATCTTTGAGAATCCCTGAACGAATCTTCGATAATAACCTGCTAAACCCAAGAAACTTCTCACTTCAGTAACATTGGTAGGTCTTGGCCATCCAATACTGCCTTAATCTTTTCAGGATCAACAGATATCCCATCCTTTGTGATATATGTCCTAAAAATGCAACTTCTTTCAACCAAAACTCACATTTGCTAAACTTGCATATAACTTCCTTTCCTTCAACCTTTGAAGAACCAAACTTAAATGCTTTTCATGTTCCTCTTCACTTCTCGAATACACTAGGATATCATCTATAAATACAATCACAAACCAATCCAAGTAGTCCTTGAATACCCTATTCATAAGATCCATAAAGCAGGGGCATTCGTCAAACCAAACGGCATAACTAAGAATTCGAAATGTCCGTATCGAGTGCGAAAAGCCGTTTTTGGTACATCTTCCGGTTTAATTCGAAGTTGATAGTAACCTGACCTCAAATCAATCTTTGAGAAACTGTCGCTCCTTTTAATTGATCAAACAAATCATCAATACGGGGCAAAGGATACTTATTCTTAATTGTAACTTGATTCAACTCCCTATAATCGATGCACATCCGTAGACTTCCATCTTTCTTCTTCACAAAGAGAACAGGAGCACCCCATGGGGAAATACTAGGTCGTATGAAACCAATCTTTTGCAATTCCTCCAACTGAATCTTCAATTCTTTCAATTCCGCAGGAGCCATTCTATAAGGAGCCTTTGATATAGGAGTGGTTCCCGGAATCACTTCAATACCAAATTCAATTTCCCTATCTGGTGGTAACCCAGGTAATTCTTCAGGGAAAACATCTACAAAGTCTCTCACCACAGGTACTACACCAATATCAAGTCTTCACCATTTACAACTGTTTCTGAAGTCTTCTCCCATAACTCCATTGTATACATACTCTTAGGTCTCTTCCTCTCCAAGACATGAGTAACCTTCCCACTCTCCAGATCAAAACTCATCTCCGCCTTATTACAATCTATAATTACTTTATACATATTTAACCAATTCATACCCAAAACCGCATCAAAATCAACCATAGGCAAAACCATCATATCAATTGGCATATCACTATTAGCAATTCTTACATTAACTTCTCTACAAATACAAGGCTGTCTAGACTTCACACCCAAAGCAGTATTAATACTCATTACTCTATCAGTCAACACTTCAAATTTCAAACCACACTCATTCACAAACTTTTCAGCTAAACATGCATGAGTTGCACCAGTGTCTACTAATGCATATGCTGGATGATTTGCAATCATTATAGTACCTGCTAGAGTATCTACTGATGGAGCTTTCTCACATTGTTGTAAAGCAAAGATCCTAGCTGCTGTCATTCCTTTCCCGGGGTTAGGACCATCATTCTTTGGTTTGGTTGTACAATTAGCTACATGATGCCCTCTTTGTTTGCAATAGGCACAGAAAATAGGTTGTAGCATCGGATCCTTACACTCTGAAGCTTTGTGTCCTACTTTTCCACAAGCAAAACACGCTCCCGGAGTCCACTTACATTGAATTTGATCATGAGGCCCGAAACATCTAGGACATCTCTTCTCAAATGTGTTGAAGGGAGTAGAAGTCTTAGTAGAAGATCCCAAATTCAATTTCTTTCCTGGAAATGGTTTCTTCCCTTTGCCATAATATCATACTTCTTGTAGGAAGTGAAGGGTGCAGGTCTCTTTCCTAGGAATGTAGCTCTTCTATCACTTGGGTCTTATTTTCATTCTGAATCTGTTCTGCCAACTTCGCTTTGTTCACAGCATCTGATAAAGTCGGAAGTTGAAACATCTTAACTTCTCCCTTGATTTCCTTATTCAATCCATCTGAAACTTCTGAACTTTCATCCTTTCATCATTGTATATGCCTCCAGCAAATCTGAGCAATCTACAAAACTCTGCATAATACTCTTCAACTGTTCTATTGCCTTGCCTGAGACTCAGCCAATCTGAAATCATCTGTTCTCGGACCGTGTTGGGAAAATATTGTAGAAAGAAAGCTTCTTTGAATCTAAACCATGAAATCGGTCTCACCATGTCTTGACTTGTCAATCTCCACCAATTATTTGCATCCTTCTTGAGCATATAAACCGCTAAGTCAACCTTTCTATTCTCTGGAACTTCACTAGCTGCAAAGGCTTTCTCTAGTTCTTCAACCCAATGCTCAGCAGTAGTAGGATCTGAAATGTTCCATCAAACTCTGGCACAATCTTGACAAAATCATGTAACTTAACTTGGTCATTCCTCTCATTGCCTTGCACATTTGCTCCATGACCCATCGCTTGAGGAGTATGTTGTTGTATAAACTGTTGCTGGTGTTGGTACATCATTTGTTGATACTGTTGCATCATAGCAAACATATCTCTGAATATCGCACACATAGCATTCGGATCTCCCATTGGCATTTGTGTCATCTCTGGCATTGGTGGCATAGGAGGAAAAGAAGGCATTTGGGGCATCGGAGGTGGTTGTGGAGCTTGAGCTGTAGAAGCAGAAGCAGGAGATGGAGTAGTAGTAGAAGCTGGAATAGATGATGAAATAGAAGCTTGAGCAGTTGATGATGGAGGAGGTGGCATGTCCTCCTTCCGACTGTTGTCTAGTTTGTCTCCGAGTTCTATCCATCTATAAACAACATATAATATATGCATGGCACTTGTTAAATATGCAATCCTAATGAAATGTCACTCAATTAACAATCACACAAACAATCAAAGCAATAATCGAACAAACCGCATTACTCAAATCAACTTAAGTTTATCCTAAACAAATCACACTACACTTAAAGTCAAATCATATTTAGCAATCTCATTTAAACAAGCAGTCATACAAACTAAGGCTCTGATACCAACTGTAAAGACCCGGCCCACTTAACCCAATTATTAAGTGTGCCAAATCTCCCGACCACGCATAATACCCAAATATTAGGAACAATATTCAAGTATTATACGTAAGGTCGTCTTAAAAAGAGATGTTTGTAATGGCTACCTGTTTAAAACATATAACATTCATATGCTTTGAATTAGAAACATTACCACTACATAGGTAGTGGGTCATTAACTATATACAAGCATACATAATATATTTATACATTACATTACAACTTCCAAGGAACATATAAACATAGAAATCTACTTACAACCCAACTATATTACAAATACAATTCAACACAAATTACATTCCAAGGCTTAACAAAAAGCCTAAACACTTCAAAAAGAAATTTTCATCAAAAGGAATCCTAAGCATATACTAGGCCTCTCTCCTAGTCATCCATAGAGTCTTCCCAATCAGTCCCATAGCCCATATCGTCATAGAGCTCGTCATCAAAGTCACCTGCAAGATAGCAGCATGAGCCAAAGGCCCAGTACACAATAATGCAAACAAATACATATGCAATGCTCACTTAACTAAAATGCAATGCAAAATTCACAACTTCATTATCTTTTAGTTAAGTAGTAAGAAACATGGAGTATTCAAACTCCGATTCAAGCTTGGGAATTCTGGGGTCCTGAGTAACAGCAGCTGCTCAGGGGGTTGATATAGATAGACGGATACCTATATCTCCTATATCTAACCGATAGAGAACAATAGCTTCATCTAGGGTTCACACTCCTTTATATAATCCACTTATCCCGGTCTATAATATCAATTAGTTCAACGGTCCCATAACCGTGACTAAAACATATTATTTCCTTCCGAGCCTAAGTAGAGATATACCGATACAGTTAACCCTATTAGCTACCCACTTAGCCAATAAAAGAAACCACCATTGCATCATGGATTTGAGTCATTGCATCATGACAAAGGATTGGGCTAAGTGCCTAAACTACCGTGCCATTGCATCATGACAAGGTTGTCGCTCCGGATCCGGATTCAACGACGTAAAGCACAACCAATTTCAATATCTTTTCATTAATCTTTGATTAAGGTCAAATTGGTATATGCCTATCCTAAGCAACAATCAATCAAAGTATTGTGTACCTGATTCGATTCGGAATTCAAAAGAGGGTCTCCAACTGAGTATCTATCTTTGTTTCACATAAATCAAATCATATTAACAATACTATCCTAAGCCAAGCTTATATCTACTAGTTTAAGGCTTAGGAAATCATATGATCTTGATTAAAATCATTCAAGTCATAATATGACTTATATATATCATACAATCATCATATAACATCATACAAATTCAATAATTAATCATAAAATTACATTAACTATCAAACATAAGTTTTTAGCTTTATTTGGAAAATGGAGCAGCTGGAAAGAAATGAAAATTCGGCCTTGATAAGTTTTTATTTTGTAAAAACTCAAAACATGAAATTTTAGATCTCTTTTTAATTTTTTCGACGCAATTTGAATCACTTAAATCGGAGTTCTTATGAAAAAGTTATGATTAATTTACAAAAACATGTTACTGCAGGGGACGGATCACGCCCCATTGCTCGCCCGTGATTTTAAAAAAATTTGTGACCAGACCATATCACGCCCTTTAGGTCGCCCGTGACTAAGGAAAAATGCATGATCAGTCCAAATCACGCCCTTTACCACGCCAGTGATATCTTGCCTGACGAATTTTTTAATAATCAGACGATATCACTGGTCCTAGCTCGCCCGTGACCTCTCCTTTGTTTCCAACTCTTCTCACTTTTCCTTTGTTTTAACTTCAAAATTCAACTTTTCTCAACTCTTAACATGTCCTAAACCTTATACAAACTTCATACAACACTTCTTGTACATTTAACAACATAAAACAAGAGTGATCTCCACTCCTCAACATTAAACAAGTTCAAACACTACTCTACAAGAATCAAACTCTTCTTCATCAACTTTCACCAACTCTAACACACTTCAAACAATTCTACTACTTATCATACTTCAACACTTCAATTCCAAACTACATGAGATCCTACTACAACCTATCTACAACAACTCAAGTATTCTAAAGCTTTCCTAGCAACTCTACAACATTTCAACAAGAATGTAGCATACCATCTACTTATATTATACCACACAAGCATATTTCATGGATTAAGAGGGAAATAAAGCATCTCAAACATCAAATAAACTTACCACAATGCATATATAAGGCTTGGGGAAGGATTTTTGGTGTGTTGAGTCCAAGAAAACTTGATTTGGGTCATAAAAATTTTTGGCCTTCTTGAGTTACGAATTTTTTTTTCCTTTGTTCTGTTTTGGATGGTCTAATGGTGCAAATAAACTTTGATATCTATCTTAATGTTGTTGACTTTTGAGGAAGGCAGATTTGGGAAGGCTTGGGCTTTATTTGGACTTAAGTTTGGGCTTGAGAGGGCTTTAAAAAAAAATCTGCTAAGTTTAGGATTTTATTTAGGCCTAAAACAAGCTTAAATCCAACACATATAATCCATTACAATAACAATTAACACTAACATGATAATTTCTAACATGAATAAACTATCAACCTAGATATATTTACCATAGCTTATTATCTAATCACATACGTTATAACACACCCAACATTGCAAAGACACTAATCCACTCAAGCACATACACACATATAATTATCAAATTTAGCATGCATTAATATATATTAAAATTATGGCTATTTCATAATTTGCTACAATATATGGCTACGGGCGAATTCAAATAACGTCTCTGTTGAAGATGTCTACCTGATAAACGTAATGATGAATCTCTGAGTATTAGATGTCGGCTATTTGATGATACAATGCATGTGTCGGGGCTTGGGAGAAAGGATACCCATCTTGCATATGGTCACCTATCACACTCATTTTGAAATTGTAGGGATTTGACCTTTCAAATTATATGAAAGCAAAATCAATGTCCAAATTCACAAAGAGCGACATAGCAAGAAGATTGGGTTTTAGTTATGATCCTTAAGCGAATCGATATATTAGAGATCAAGGTGGTGCAGCACAACCAGGAGATGAAAATGAATCAAATGAACAGAGCTTTGATCTCAACTTGGATGATCTATCTCTCCCCTTTACATATTATGATGAAGGAATGGGAGACGGACACAAATAGTGATAGGGTCAAGCTCAAATACAGCAACGATCCGGATTCGGTACTTATAATATGAATGACATAATGAATACTTTAATATAGATAACCGAAGTCCAAAAAGAACGTAAGGACTTGCTCAACTCCATGAGTAGCCACATGCATAATTTCTTCGAATGGCAGGTTATCGACCAATGCATCCTCCACCACCACCACCCCCACAAGGGCCACAACCATTGTATCACTATCAACCCCCGAGTGATGCTGATGATCAAAGCGGTCAACAAGGCGGTCAATCATCACATTCCCATCATTTTTAAAAATGTAAATTAGTTGCTTTTATTTATTATCAATTTAAATAATAATGTAATGCATATTATTGTTAACTGAGTTAAAAATATTGCTTTAGTAACTGTCTAAATTCTATTTATGTTAAATGTTAAAATCAATAATTTATTGTAACTAATTTGAATAATTAGTTTAATTAAAATTCCAAAAACCATTGGAAAAAAAAACCGCAAGTGGAAAATAATTAAAAGATTGAATAAACTATGTGAAATTAAACTTGATTGAAGGCATGCAAATTGGCACGCGGAGGCACGCAACAGGATATGTGAATAAATGGCCTAGTATAGTACGGCATGCAAAAAAAAAAAAAAAAGCATGCGAAGCACATAACGCTAGTATGAATGGGCGCAGCAGGAAAAAATACGCGGCTCTCAAAGCACGCAAGATTTGGCACACGACACGGCCTATTTACCATGCCTGAGCACACTGGTATATCTAAACAAATGGTTTGAAAATTAGTACATAATGGTTTGAAATGAAAGCCTGTTTATTTTTCAAAGGGAGAGAAAGGAGATAGATAATGAGAATAATAGGTGTTGTTTTAATAAAATATTATGGATTGATCATTACTTATATTAATCAAAATGTAATAAATAACCACCTCTATACTAATGAACATGATTATGATGAAACACTTCCACCAGAATTTGATGATTTCCAATTAGATTTAGTTAGTTAAATTTTATTTACGATAAATAGATTGTTCTAGTTATTTGTGTTGGAAAACCAAATTTATGCTCCTAGCAATAATACCTGAATTGAATAGGCACTAAGTCAACATCAAATTAAACTAAATCAACCTGTTGAAAAAATAAAATTTAATTAACTATAATAAATTTATTGAGGAGATCATCATCTTTAGCTAGTTTAAGATCAAAAGAAAGTTAAGGGAAAAAAGAAAAAAAAGATCAAAAGAAAGTTTTTTCAATAGAGTCAAAATCTAATCAAAATATTGACAATCAAAATGAGGTTAGAATTGCTCAAATAGAGCAAGATTGTCAAAATTAGTCAATACCTAAAGAAAAAAATTAAAGAAATTTATCAAATTGGTAGTTTTAATTTAAAACACCTTTATATAATCAAAACGGTAGAAAAATCTTTGTCTCTTTCAAATAATAAACATGAAAGTAATATGATTGTTTTCTGAAGCATCAATAAAAAAATCAAGAAAAATATAAATTTCTACATATAGGGCTTGTTCAAATATATATAGCACCACTTTATAGGATAGGTGTTAATACTCAAATTTTAGTAAGGTTAAGAGATGCAAGGAATAATGATTTTCATGAATCTACTTTATCCTTATTTTAAAAAAAATTTACATCATGGACATAGTATACAAAATGTTATCCAATGATCCAAATATCATGAGTAATTTTGTTTTGGCAAAAAAATATCATGAATAGCTTAGTACTACATTTTCAATTAAGGAATCCGAATTATAGTGAAGTAACTAAATATATAGTTCTTATGTTTATAATTCATTATAAATGCACAAGTTCTAAAATAGCTCCAAAAACTAAAAAGATGTCTCATAAAGTAGAAACGGTTTTGTTATTAAAAAAAAAAAAACACAAAAAAGTCAATAATTTTACTCTAAAAACTTTAAGTTAGGAAGAAGTATCTCTTCCAAAAGAATGGTTTCTTGAAGAACTACTTACTTCTGGACCTAGTATTTCAAATAATCGTTCTTCTTTAGTTCAGAGGTTCAACAATGGTAGTATTAAAATTTAATTCCCTAGAATTGCAGATAGAAGGCCTTTTGCACCTTAGGTACAATCACCTAGTCTTAATCATTCCCTAGTCTATTTGAATGTGTTGATAAACTTAAAAATTTAAGAAATATTGATCAAAGTCCTTATAATAATAATTAAAGACCCTCATCTGAAAATAAAATAGATCTTATAAAATTAAAGGGTGTAGATTTTAGTTCTTCATTTCTAGAACTAGTTTATCAATTAAACTCAAATGAAAGAATTAAGTGTCATCAGCATAGAACAACCTTTCGAAATTGACAAAGAATTCTTAAGAAAAATTTTTATTTTGACGAAAATAGGAAAAAATTATTTTAACAATTTTACTAAAGAAGAAACTTATTCAATACGAGCTATGTGGTAAAATGATATGCACAATAATCTCAAAAGAAATGAGCCATTTTTCAAATGGTTCTTTTAGAACTTTGGTTAAGAGAAAAAAAAAATTATTCAAACCTTAGATAAACCTACACATACATGGGTTACTAAACAAGGTCCTATAATCTCAGTTGATCCACCTCTTTAAGAATTTGAAATAAAAATTTCAAATGAAACCTTAAATACTTCTCTCTTCAAAGTAAGATCTGTTGAAAAAACAAAAATCAGCAGTGTTAGAGCCCAAAATAATTATACCAATCAAATACTACATACTATTAATAAAAAACTGAAAGGATAGAAAATTTGTTAATAGGAAAAATGGAGAACCCACAAGACAAAGGAAAATAAAAATAAAAGAAAATCCTTTTCAAGACACTTTTAAAGTAACCAGTGAAAGTTCTTCAAAATCAGGCTCTATCTCAAATCCTTATTTAACAAAACCAATTTATTGTTTGCAACTTATTTCTAATATTTAAAATTTTAAATTTGGAAGAAGTAAAGTTTATTAGAAGAAATATCAAATAAATTAAAAAATATTGGAACCAAAAAAAGAAACAAATACTATTGATCAAGAAATTGAAGATCTAGCTAATCAGTTTACATAAAAAGGTCAATATAAATAATATAAAAAATTATATAAATCACGTAATTATAAACCTCAAAACACTACAAGTGGAAGCCAGTACCCACAACCTTCACCACCAGACACCACGTTTGAAGAAAAATTAAATAAGGATATTAATGAGTTTACTAGGGAATATATTAATGGAATATAGATGGTATGACTGAATATCAAATATTAGATGCTCTAAATCAAATGGTGATTGCTTCAAATTCATACAAATAGTTACTAAATAATACTATTCATATTATTGCAAAGATGTTAGCAATAAGACTCACTGACATGCTAAAAGGTTGGTAGGAAAATTATGTTACAAAAGTCGAAAGAAAACATATTTTAACTATAAAAGACAAATCCAAACTGGTTCTAGTAATATTGAAATAGAAGATGTTGTATCTACACTTCTTTTTGCAACCATGAAACACTTTGTAGGTAATCCAACTCAATATAGAGACAAAAATGAAGAAATTCTTCAAAACTTAACATGTCCTGCTCTTCAAGGTTTTAGATGGTATAAGGATGTATTTCTAGCTAAAGTATTTACAAGAGAATATTGTAATTCAGGATTTAGGAAAGAAAGATTTATAGCTAGACTCCCTAAATTGCTTGCAAATAAAGTAAAAGAAAGAATACCTAAGGCATACAATACTCCTATATAACATTTAACATATGGTCAAATAATTACACCAATCAAAATGGAGGGATTTAGTCTCCGTAATGATCTAAAACTAAAATCAAAACTTCAAAAAGAAAAAGGAAGTATAAGAAAAGAATTGGGTGATTTTTTGTTATCAATATGTATATGAAAAAATAAAACCTCCATCCTTCAAACACACAAAAAAAAAATTATCAACATCAATCAAAATATAAAATAAAAAATTATAAGAAACAAAAATACTATAAGCCAAAAAAGAAAACTTAGAGGAAGTAAAATGTTATAAATGTAGAGAAAAAAGGACATATAGCTGCAAAATGTTCAAAAAATAAGAAAATAAATACTCTAGAGCTTTCGAGTGAAATGAAAGAAGAACTACTCAAAATTGTAAATAAAAGCTCTTCTGAAAGTAGTGAATCCAGTCATGAAGGAGAAGATTATAATCAAGAAATTGAAACTGATTCGGAATATTCTAATAATATTTAAGACTATGATTGTTGCTTTGACAATATATGTATATGTAAATAAATTTGTGTTGCTAATGAAGAAAAATTTTTGTTAGAAATGGTTGATCAAATAACTGACCCCAAAACAAAAAGAATATTTATTAAAAGAAGACAAATGATACTTCAAAAAGAATTTGAAGATGAATCAAATGAAGAAATGTATTCTTTACAAAAAAAATTATAATTGGTTTACAAAAGAAGAAGAAAAGTTCATAACCAAAAACCATCTTCAAGAAGAAGTTTAACAATTTAAAAAGAGAAATCAAAGATTTAAAAATAAAATATAACTATTTTGAAGAAAAGCTTAATCAAAGAAATGTTAATCAAGAAATTGCAAGTAAGCCATTAGAAACATTTAATGATCAAGATAATCATGAAGACTATATCAGTATAATCCATTGAATTAATATACAAACATGTTATCTAAATGTTGTCTTAATAATCAATAATGAAATATCAATGGAACTAACTACCCTATTGGTCATTGCCATAAATCAAAATTGTATTAAAAAAGGATTGATTCTAACAAGATATTATGAAAAGACTATTATTAGCTAGTGGTTCAAGATCGACGGCTCATTCACTTCGCTATATACAATAAGAGGGAATGAAATTCCAATTCAAATGGAATGTAATAGGATTATAATGATTATTATAATGTTCACTTGGTATAAAAATAAAAAAAAAAAGTAATTATTAAGGTAAAAGGTAAAATATATAAATTTCTCATATATTTATTACGGAAAAAGGATAATTGCATAGGTGATATTTTCAAGACGGTGGTATTTATGATAAAGTTGAAAAATAACCAACAATTCATTTGGTAAGAATGAATTGCTATTCCCTCAAGTGAACACCATAATAACAACTTTATGTTGAATGAAGAGGGAATAAATAGCTATTCATAAAGTAAAAATATTAGATATAAACCTGGAATGCTAAAATAAGTCAAGACAATATTAACTTTAAAACTTCATTTATATTAGTAAAAAATATATGTAATCCAATGATTTTAAGAATTCCTTTTATTACGTGTTGTATCCATTTCAAATATCTTCTCAAGGTTTAAAAACCATAGTTAAAGAAAAAGAAATATTTTTAGATATATTTTTCCCATGAAAGAAAAAGAAATCAATTTGCTAAAGAGAAAATGATTAATAAAATAAAACAAATCGATTTTCATAAAGAAGAAATAGGAGAAAAAAGAATCACCTAATAGTTAAAACAACGAAATATTCAAGACAAAAGTAAAGATATTCAAAAAAGGTTGAAAAAGAAATTTATGCAGAAATTCCTAATGCCTTTGGTAAAGAAACCTATCGTAAAATAACCATATATAAATAGATTTAATGAAGAACGTATTCCAACTAAAGTTAGACCAATTCAAACGAATCAAGAACTATTAGAATATTGCACAAAAAAAAAATACAAGAATTAGTGGATAAAAAATTAATTAGGAAATTGAAATCTCCCTGATTGTGTCTTGATTTTTATGCTCAAAATCAAGCTGAGCTTGAAAGAGGTGCTTCAAGATTGATAATAAATTATAAACCATTAAATGTTATTCTCAAATGGATTAGATATCCAAAACCTAATATAAAATATTTACTCGATAGACTATTTGGAGCAAAAATTTTAAAATTTGATATGAATTCTGAATTTTGGCAAATCCAAATAAATGAAGAAGATAAATACAAAACCACATTTACTATTCCTTTTGGACATTATGAATGGAATGTCAAGCCATTTGGACATGAAAATACTCTATCTAAATGACAAAATATTATGAATAAAATATTTTCTCCATATATAAATTTATCGATTGTTTACATAGATGACATACTAATTTTCAAAAGATATTGATCAATATTTTAAACATTTAAATATTTCTTTGATATTACTAAAAGAATGGACTTGTAGTCTCGACTAAAAAGATAAAACTATTTTAAACAAAAATAAGATTTTTAGGTCATGACATTAATCATGGAACAATTAACCTATCAATAGATTCATAGAATTTGCTAATAAATTTCTTAATAAAACTGAAATGACCCAACCCTTATGGCATATTTGGTATGCAGAAATGAACGTGAATGGAATCACGAATCTAGCTTCCATTCCCTTTCCCAGTGTTTGGAAGCGTTTTTAGAAGCTAGATTTGCGATTTCTTGGAATCGACAATTCCGGCTTGAAAGGAATTCGATTCCGCGTTTGAGAAGGCGGAATCGCGATTCCCTTCCACTCTTATTAATTATATGGATGTAATTATTTTTTTATCCTATCATGTATTAATATTTTGCATTTATTACTAAAGGCATTCCGACAATTACTCTTTTAGTCATTCCCTTCTATGTAATCTTTCAACATAGAATGGATTTGTCATTCCTAAACTCATTCCATTCCAATCCAATCCATTTCACTCCAAATCATTCCTATGTACCAAACATGATATTAGGAGCTTAAGGGCGTGGTTGTTTTACCATACACATCGCCTTTAAGTGACATGTGCAAGGCTTCCATTAACTAGGTGAGTTGTTAACCAAGTTTTAATTATGAAATCATGGTTAGGTTCTTTAGTAAGACCATAACGTATCGATTGAAAATTTGCTAATGATTTAAAAACTATTATGCCATCATGTAGAAAAGCACTTTAAGAAAGAGTAAAACAAAAAATTTAAAGTCTAAAATAGTTTAAGATAGTAGCCATAAAAAGGGAGCAAGGCTCAACCCGATTATAAGGTTTGGCACTTGGCCCACAAATAGCAAAATAATTCGAAGTTTACAATTATCCATTGAAATAAGAAACATAAACATCCAAATAGTTTTCTCAAAATCCATGTGGTCCTTTATTCATCTATGTCACTTCTAAACTCCTCAATCCCAAAACTATGGAGTCATAATGAAAGTCCACGAATTGATCATTCTTGATACCTGAAATAATGAAAAGTGAGAGGTAAAGTTTAGTACATAGTAATCAAATACGTACACAAATGCCACACATTCTTAAGCTAATGCAATAAGCACAAATTAAATTTGATTAAGCTTTAGGTCAATAAACAAGTATTCTTAGCATCTTAGAAATATAAACACACACAAAGTACTCAAGACTCTCGCCAAACAAGAGGGATAAGGTTCTCTCAAGAGATCAAGCATCGAAGAGGAGGATTTGATAAGTTTCCTAGAACTTACTAGAAAAGAAAAAGAAGAAATAGTCTCGTCCAGGTCATCCCTCATGGACTACCAGCAATGAGCATGGTCTACTATATCAGTTTATACAGGGTCCCATATGTCGTATAGCTGGTTGCAATTTCGTACCTACTTCTAGTCAACTGCCTAATCTCGAAAATTTCCCTATCAACTACCTACAGATACCAACCACACATTCCGTGGAGGCCTAAGCACCTAAACTACCACATCATCCAGAAGTTGCGATCAGACTTGCAACTTAGTCCGAAAGTGTTACTTTTGGAGTAAGCAGCCAAGCAGCAATTAACTCCCAATTAAGTTGAGTTTAAATGAGTCCAGTTATTAATGTTACCCTATCAAGCAACATACAACTACTGTGTACTGTCAATTGGTTTGAGCTTTCAAATCCCTTTCAATCTTGTTATCCAATAACTGGTCATGGTTGAAATTGAAATCAGTTCATGATTTATTACCTTTAATCTTCTTGTATTGTTCATTATATCTAAGTCTCCTTAACATAACCATTTTACTTAAAGATCATGCTTAGATGGTTACTTAAGTCTAAAGAAGAGATTAGATTAAGTTTCGTGCAATTTAGATGAGGATTGACGAAGGAAAAAGGGGCTAAGAAAGAACATGACTAGTACACAGGGAGATGTATCACCCCATATTCCAATGTGTTCTTCTTTTGTTTTGGAGTCAGAGAGAAGCACGGGTAGAACACAAGTGTACGCATTTCCCCATGTTCTTCTGGGTTTCAAAGCGTTTTTAAGACCAAAGAGAAGCACAGATAAGTACATGACCTTGTGTACATGCTATACTTTTCTGGGAAAACTTGTTTCTTTGTGTTTTAATGACAGAGAGAAGCACGGGCAGGTACACGACCTCATATACATGCCATGCTTTTCTAGAAAACGCGATTCTTCAAGTTTTTGAGGACAGTGAGAAGCACAGGAAGGAACACGACCCTCTATACATGTTGTGCTTTTCTAAAAAACTCTATTCTTCGAGTTTTCGAGGATCAAAGAGGAATGCAAGCAGGTACACACTATTTTCATCTCCCATTTGTTAAAACATGATTAATCAAAGTTGAAAGCCTAAAACATCTAGTCTTGATAGCAATCACCAAAATTATCATGTTTTCTTTTAAACTTTATAACTCATAAGCATAAACTTTTTATTTTAGTAGCTTTAACATTAACAGCATCAAACTCATGTTTAATTTATTCATCTCTCTCTCCATAAATTAGACATGTACATTTCTTCATCTTATACCTTACTAGCACTGTTCTATTCCTCTATTATCACATCTTTATAATACTAAGAGTTGATTTTAGGTCTTATCTTGTTGTTGTAGCTGTAAGGTGTTACTCCAAGCTTAAAACACCTCCAAATCAACTTCCTTGCTACCTTCACTTCCTACTAGCACTTCCATGTCAAAATCTACATCTAAAACACTATAAACATTGCATTTCAATACTTGAAATCCTCAACCTTACCTTATCACGAATTTCTATGAGTTTGTTGCTCTTCCCGTTCTCTTAATATGCCTTCAATGTCATCATTTCCTAACATGAAATAGATAACCTTAGCTAATTAATATTAATCCTCATTTAATCTTACTTAATTAACAATAAGTGGAGGCTAGGGTCTAGGTATTCTCATCTTAGGGTTGTAGTAGGTTTCTTAAAGAAGAAAAGGCAAAAAATAAAAGATTATTTATATGGGAGCTAGTAGGGTAGGGTTTAGGGTTTATAGGGTTTCTATTAGAGTACCACATGGTACGATCTCAACCATCCATCTCCATTAGGTTTTTATTTGGTAGATTTTACCAACTTGGATCCATTAATCAAACTTACTTTAATTTTTATTTTAGCTGACCCACAAATTAATTTTATCCATTCCCTTCGTTTAAATTCCTAATTATTTTCTAGCTATTATATTTGAATTTTGAATTTTATGGTGGTGTTTGGATCATTTAGAAATCAAAGATAAAAAAAACAACTCCAAAGATTTTTAGGATGTCTTAACTATATGTCAAATCTAAGAATTAAATGTAGGCCATTATTCCAAAGGCTTTAGAAGAATCCACTAACATGGAATGAAGAAATGACAAAAATTATTCAAGAAATAAAAAAGAAAATAAAAATTCTTCCATAATTAAGAAACGTAAACTTTGAAGCTAAACTTATTGTTGAAACAAATGCTTCACATTTGGATATGGAGGAATATTGAAACAATTAATTAATAATCAAGAACAAGTATCAGGAATCTAGCAAAGTGCTCAAAATAATTATTGAATTGTTAAAAAAGAAGTTTTAGCAATTGTATTTAGTGTTTTGAAATTCTAAGATGATCTTTTGAGCAAAAGGCTTTTAATAAGAGTTGATTGTAAACCATTTAAAGAAATTTTACTCAAAAATGTTAAAAATTTAGTTTCAAAATAGGTTTTTACAAGATGGCAAGACATTTTATCAGCTTTCAATTTTGACATCAAATTTATTAAAGGAGAATCCAATTCACTTCTTATTTTTTATCCAGAGAATTTCTTCAAAGAGAAAACATGGCCAACAAACCTAAACCTAAGACTAAATTAGATTACACCAAGAAGCTCTCTCCACCTACTCCAACAAAACCAAACAATCCCAAAGCTCCATCTCTAACAACTAATTCAAAAACTATTTCTTCGTCTTCATCAATAACATATCAATCAATTTCAACTCAAAACCAATTTCAAATTCTAAATCCAATATTCCAACCTAAATCAGTCTATATTTAGGTAAAAGAATATTTAATGAAAAAAGGTGTTGAAACTTCATTTACTATAGAGCCAAACTTTCAAAAAAAATTACTAAGGAAAATCCTTATACTATGGTTCAAAATTATTTCCCAAAAGATTTCCATTATCAGCCCGTTTATCTTAAAAAAAACATGCAATTTTTATGAATATGCCCTTGTTGAGACGAATGGCAAAAAAATTTATCATGTTCTAGGACCTAATGAAGGAATAACTTATTCCAAGTGCAAGTTTCTCATAGTATACCCTTAAAAAGAATGGGGACAACATCCCTTTACTCCAAAGAAATTTTCTCAAATATTTGTTCGATCAATGTTTTATTATTACAACTATATTAGTGCTTAGAAATAAAAGTTTTATTTCAAAAATTATTCTCATTCATGGTTTATTCAATTCAAAACTACTAAAAATGAGTTCCCGAATTAGTTTGTAACTTGGTTTGATTATATTGGTCCAAGTGAAAGAATTTCACTAATAAAAATTCATCAAGGATTTGAAATGTTATGCATGCATGACAGATGATTTGATCCCCTCAAGTTATTAATTTTTTGTTCAAAATTTAATATTGGATGGAAAATGACCTTGTCATATATCCTTAAAAATAATGAGTTTGGTTAATTACCAAAAGAGTTTTTAGAGTCAAGTGGTGGGAAAAATTCAATGTTAATATGGTTGATGTTTGAACCATCGAAGCATATTTTGATCAAGAAAAGAAGAGTCATAATCAAACGACGAGTGAATTCTTAAGGAAAAAAAGCAATTTTCAAGCCGATTTAGCTGAGACTTCAAACCTTATTGAATGCAAAAGGAAGATTCTTGAATAGCTTCAAAAATCTCAAAAAAAGTAAAGAAGCTAGCAACAATTCAAGTATTAGCAACTCTCTTTATCAAAATAAATGATTGTTATGGATTTAACCAACTCATAATAAATCTTAGTATGAATAATTTTGTTCGATTATTATTGCTAACAAAAGACTATTCATGATAAGATTCTCTTTTTCAAAAGAATGATGGTCGATGCTTGAAGACAAAACAACTTTTCAAAAAGTGCTACAGTAAAAAGTGCTTTAGCACCACAGTATCACCTACGCATCAAGACAAATTATTTTTCAAAAATAGATCCCCGTTGTTTAATTATTCAAGTATAAATAGAAGATCGATTCAAAAGATAGGGCATCAGAAGAAAAAAAATAAAAACCTCTCTTATATTATCTCAAAACTCTCTATCCTTGTAATCTTTCATACTTTTCAAACTTCCTTTTTAGTATCTACTATTTCACTATACTCTTTATAGCCTTATATCAATATCATCATCTCTATACTATCTGATCAAATTTGTAAGTTTTTCTTGTAATATTTTCAAAGTTTTATATCAATTTTTATTCCAATATTAACCTGTGCTTTTTTTTTTTTAACCAAATCAATATGAATTGTTTGTTCCAAAAATTTGAAGAACAACTTGATTTATTTCTAATGACCCAAGTAGAGCAATATAAGATTAGGAAAAGTTGAGATTAGAAATAATCTAAAAACTTTAAATAATCTTATAAGAAGGAATAGAAAATTTTTGTGTGGAATCATTTATTGCAAGAGATCATTTTTATAGATTGTTGTTAAGATCATTTAGTAATCATTTAAATTGGTTTAGAATAATACCTCTTTATTTACCTGGGTCGACATATTTTAGAAATAATAGATAATCAATGGGAAGCATTTCTTGGTATGTTAATAATAAAAAAACAAATAATTCAAAGACTATGAGAAGTAAATAGAGATTTAGAATTTGAAATAAAATATTTAGATGAAACAACACAAAACATTTATGCTACTCCACATTTTTTACTATTAACTTATAAAATAATAAACCAAAAACTAAAATATCTTCCTCAAATCGATAGAAAAATATTATATCATAGACATAATGTAATGAGATAATGTTTATAAATGTTCAATTATTACTACTGACAAAAGACTATTCATGACAAGATTCCTTTTTTTCGAAAAAATGGAAGCGGACGCAATCATGCTGTTCTTCAATTACTCGGAATAGACAACTCATATAGATTTGGTTAAAATAAACAAAACATAAATAGCAAAAAACAGGCTAATATAGAAACAAAATTTTTACATAAAACTTTGAAAATATTACAAGAAAAACTTACAAATTTGATTAGATAGTTTAGAGATGAAGATATTAATACAAGGCTATAAGAGTGTAGTGAAATAGTGGATACTAAAGAGGAAGGAGGAAAAGAATGAAAGATTACAAAGATAGAGAGTTTCATGATAATACAAGAGAGGTTTTTATTTTTTTCATCCAATTTCTTCTTTGAGAAAATCAATTTGTTTTATTTTATTAATCATTTTTTCTTTTAAAAATTGATTTCTTTTTCTTTTACAGGAAACATGTCCTTTGATTAAGACTCTTCTTTTCTTGATCAACATTGTGGATGTCAACTTTCACTAATAGTGTTTTGAGGTCTATAATTATGTGATTTATAATTTTTTATTTTATTGATATTGAAGTCTTCAGTAAATTGATTAGCTAGATCTTCAATTTCTTTATCAATAATATTTATTGTATTCTTTTCTTTTGGTTTCAATTTGTTTAATTTATTTGATATTTCTTCTAACAAACTTTCACTTCTTCCAAATTTAAAATTTTGAATATCAAAAATAAGTTTCAAAGAATAAATTGGTTTTGTTAAATAAGGATATGAGATAAAGCCTGATTTTGAACAACTTTCATCGATTACTTTAAAAGTGTCTTGAAAATAATTTTTTTTTAATTTTTTTTATTTTCCTTTGTCTTGTAGGTTCTCCATCTTTTCTATTAACAAATTTCCTATCCTTTCAATTTGTTGACCAATAGTATTTAGTCTTTGATTGGTATAATTATTTTGGGCTCTAATATTACTAATTTTTTGTATTTTCAACAGATGTTACTATGAAGGGATAAGCCTTTAAGGTTTCATTTGAAATTTTTATCTCAAATTCTTAAAGAGGTGGATCAGTTGGGATTATAGGACCTTGTTGAGTACCCGTGTATATATAGGTCTATTTAGGGTTTTAATAAAAAAAAAAAATTCCCCTCAACCAAAGTTGTTAGAGAACCGTTTGAAGAATGACTCATTTCTTTTCAAGTTATTTTGCATATCATTATACCACATAGCTCTTATTGCATAAGTTTCTTCCTTAGTAAAATTCTTAAAATAATTTTTCCTATTTTCTTCATAATAAAATTTTTTCTTAAGAATTCTTCATCAATTTCGAAAGGTTGTTCTATGTTTATGACATTTAATTCATAAGATAATTTTTAATAAAATATGCGTCTCAAAGTTGAAAATTTATGATTCTAAGTTTAATACTTATGAGACATACTAGGAAGGCGTGTTGGTCCTATCACGAAACTCATTCGGCCTTAATATTATCATTAGATTAATTATAAAAAATTAGTGTAAAAAAATATTAAAAATTTAATCATGATTAAAATATATTTGAAATGTAATCGACCGGTCCTATTATATTTTGTCAAAGGACTAAAGAATTTTCCGTCAAATACGTAAGCAAAAATGGAAAGGCGTGTTTTGTTGTGACCTGTGTATAGCTGGGTTCAGTTTTTGACTCTTATCTCCATTTCTTGACTTTCCAGTTATGACAGAAAAACTTTTATTTTCTACCTATGATTTCTCAATAACTTACACCCCTCCTCCTCCTTTGTTTTGTTAGGATTCAAACAAAAACAGGAAGGACACAAACCCGAAGAGAAGTGCCTCAACCTCAAAACGCAGGATGTCTAACGAAAAACCGTTCTAGGTAATGCATGGCACATTCTTTATATCATGTTTCCTGATTTTTGTGTTTCCAAACTGCCGGTAACTTCAAGGACATGTTGATGACGGTAAGTGGAAGAAATCTTGGACAGGATCATTTTCATTGTCATGCTATTCTGGTAATGATGCCATAATGTCTTGAAATTTCCTACACGTCATATGTATATTGCTTGAGTTTCATCTAGCATCAGTTCTCGTCTGTCTTCATCCTGTAAGACGACACTTCTAGGATCCTTGGATGCGAAATGCACTTTCCATTTCTACTGGAAATCTTGTTATTTTACTTTAAAACCTTTCATTCCTCTTGTAATTACCTGACATGTCTTGTATATAAGGTGCCTGCCAGGGGAAGATTATTTGATGAAGTAGGACATCCATGGAGAATCCAGCAAGCCAATACACTGCTAGCTCACCTGGGAGACCCTTGACGACATTTGTGCATACGGATACAAACACTTTTCGAGAGGTTGTGCAGCGTTTAACTGGACCTTCAGAAAGCAACGCATCCCAAGAAGGATTGGCAGTAAAAGCTGTAAGGAATAAGAGGGCTACGCCTCCACTGCACGAGAGAAGAAAGGGTTCCAGGAAGAAGCTTGAGATAGTAAAGCCCCCAATCATTTCAGACCCGGCACATCGGCTGACCAACATTCCTACTCTCCTTCCAAATCAACCAGTTCAAATGCCAGCGCAAGTCCATTAGGGACACCTACTTCCAGTTTTTCAAAGCTGTCCATAATGGAACCACAAAGCAGAGACGTCGAGCTCAATAACCAAGAAGAAGAAAAGGCCATAAAGGAGAAGAGATTTTACTTGCATCCCTCACCCCGGGGAGGATCTGGATCAATTGAACCTGAGTTGCTTAACCTATTTCCTCTAACTTCTCCCAATTAGCAACAGCTTCACAGTTTGATTTCTTCTCTGTTTCATTATCTTTGGCATTCCCACATGACTATGCTAAAGCTGTTTGAGGCCTTACTATTTCTTGGAGATTTAGTAACTTATGATTCAAAACTGCTGACAACCTCTCTTGACTAATGAGGTATCCATATATGTTGAGAACCATAGTTGCATTGACATGTGTATATCAAAACAAATCTAAGAATTATATCATGTTTGGTACGTAGGGAGTGAATTCTAAATGAAATCGCAATTCCAGTTTTTATTCCCCTTTCTTGTATTCGGATGTATTTTTAAAATCGAAATCGTAATTTTTTGGAATTGAATATTTCAATTTAAATGGAAATTTGGATTCGAAGAATTTACAAACCAGACTTTAATATATGTTGCACATTTCCTCCATGGATTAGGGACCTTTTTAATAAATAACATTATAATACATGAATGGAATCAACGATTTTATGGATGATTCCTATAATAGGAATGGACTTCTCATTCCGTCTCTTATTTGATTTCAGTCCACTCCATTCCATACCATTTTCACATACCAAAATCATATGCAGTTTCTACCACGCTCCCCCGTCTACTCTACTTTGTCAAGGGAATAGTTTGAATTGCATGTAAAATGACTTCTAATATTGATTAGATATTCAAATCATCACACGCAACACGTATACATAAATAGTAAAACATAGTATCAACAAAGTTTGGTTGGGAGGCAGTTTTAAACATGAATAGTAGCATATTTTTAGAAACTATCCTTAGCTTTTGCTATGTATCTGAATTTGATTAATATTTTTTTGTATTTCTTCCATACGTGTTGCATGTAATACTCGATAAAATTTGTTTCCGTTTTTTAGCTGGTATATTCACTCAGACAGTCCCAAGCGAAGTTCATTTTTCCATATGTTACTGTTGATTAACGTTGCCCTCAAGATGTCATTGTCATCTTATCTAGGATGTGTCGGACGTTGTTGCTTAAAGAGAGGTTTCCGGCAAATGAGCAGCTTCTCCTTGCTGTTACTCGTTATTTGGATGATTCGTGAGTCCCACTTCAGCAGCCTTGCTAGGTCCCTTAGGGTTTTCATATGCTGACCTTTATTCCTCATCATTATCCATCCCTAGTTATATGAATCATACGTTAGCACAAGTTAATAACAAGGTCGCGCTTGAAGTTTCAGTTTGACATAATCATGATCAGCAAAAAATATTTCCAAGTCTATTGTTCTGGTTATGTTTCCGTCATATGTGATATGTGACGGTAAACACATCATTAGACTATTAGTTATATAGTGCAACTAAACCCTGTCATATATGCAACACCTCTGGATGTATGTTACGCAAAAACATACAACATACAGGCTATGAGTTGCATTTGCGAACAATAGATTCAGAAAAAGAAACTTCAATGACACACTAAACACATGGTTCTCTGAGGTTTTTTCACAGAGCCTACCAAAAACTTGACGTCAATGTGTAATTACATCGCTAAGACCAAGGTTACAAGGGAACCCTCTCTCTTGCTGGTGAATTTTCATTTGAAATCTGGTCTGCTGTATCCACTCGGTCAATTGCTGCATCGTGAAAATTATCTAAAGATAACTTTTCAGCCCTCAAGGAGTTATACTGCCAATTTGAGATAATGCAATTTGTTCTGATCCTTCACCATGATGCATAAAATCTGAAGAGGGCAGTCAGTCAACCGCTAGATTGTGGTAAAGTCAATATTTACAAGATGGCATGTCTGAATGTGAGAAGCATCAAGTACCTCTATACTAATTCCAATGGATCATATTATTGAACACTACACCCAAACACTCAAGCTTTATTCCAAGTAAGTGAAGCTTTCATAAAATCATAAACACCGGTTAAAATTCCATCAACATAGTTCGTAAACACTGTGATCCTCGATTCCATATAAAACCTGTAATCCACAATTTCATAAATTTTGGACATGTTTTTAATCACATAGAATTTCAAAGCACCATGACCATGACAATTGAAGGAGTTCTAAAGAAAGTGAAACTACCCGCAAGAGAAAAAAAATAAATGCTGTTCTAATGGGAACAAGATAAAAGGCACAAGCCCCAGTGGTAGAACACCAATGACACCATGATGGCATGTCGCAAAAGAACTAGTAAAACAACCAGGAATTAGCCTCTAAATACTTTGGTTGACACAAAAATACACTTTTTCATTAAAAAAAAAAAAATAGAAGCTAGTTACCACCCACACCAAGGAACTTCTGACAATACAAATCTTTTCCTAATAATATTGCATAAATATATTTTACGTGTCAACAATATAAATCATGAGAAATCTGGTTTTTCCAACAATCTGCTTACCAGAACAAGGGTCTAATTTTTTGTTTTTTATTGAATACCTCGGGCAGCTTATAATGACAGAAATTAGGATACTTACCAGAATTTCTGCAATAGGTCATTTGATTCCTTTCTGTATAGTTTTCTGCCCTCTAAAAGTGGATTCATTTTAATGAAGCATATTTATAGGCCCTTCCATTAATCCCAAAGGTTTTAACCATCTTCCACCTAACTCGGTTTTTTTCCCAACTTCATTTGAATAGTAAGGAAGTATCCTCGCCTGCTGAAGTATAAAAAAGAAGTAACCAAAGGGGTTAATCGAAACAAGGAAAATGAATGGTTTTGAAGTATAGTGATCACATATCAAAGAATGACTAGTTGTGAAATGATTCAACAACTGGAAGCCGAGCTGGCCAATTTCTTACCTGTCATAGCCCCAAAAGCGCATTCAGTGGCTTCTTTAGTCTTACATTTACCCTTAAGCCAAGACTTGCGGCAGCTACTGCTATAAGGAAGAAACAAGGGCATCTATGTCTTTTCAGTTCATTTATGACGACATAACTGTAAAATTAAGGATGAGATTCAAATGAGGGAAGGCTCATAGTGGATATCTACATAATTAGAGATGAGAAAAGGCATTTTCAGCAGACACCCATTAAATCTGTATGTGATAAAATCAGAAATGGATTAAGCAGCCAAGAAGTTAGAATGTTTACAAGCCTGAGTGCAGAGACATCCATCAATTCTTAAGAGAAACAAAAGTCAACAAAATATAGTCCACCTTGCCAAGAGCACAAGGATTATTTCTTATAACACAAGACTATATCGTATTATGATTGCAAAAACTGTTGAGATGAGCAACCTATGATTGGTTGAAATTATAAAATTATGGCTTTACGTCATAGAGCTACCTCAACTCATTTGGTAAATTAACAGAAACTAATAGCTAGCAAATTTAAATATTTTTAGATGGAGACATCAGACTTCTGTAACTACAGCAAATGTTTTAGAAGGAATCGGTATTAATTTGGTTGAGTTGCATATTTGAACCATAGAGGCACTTGCAACAACAAAATGCATGTGTACACATGCAAAAATTGACAACACCTTCCCTCATGGTTAATCAGTACACAAAACCACATGAAAGGGAAAAATTAGCCTTCTTAAGGACAGATCAAGAGTGCAATATATACTTCTCTTTTTAAGAGGAACTACAAAAATTAGCACAGGATAGGAACTCAAAGGAGTAAACATTCCATCAAAGGATAAAACAGTATGGCTATCATGGAAAAGAAAGGGGGGTTGTGTACGTAAAAGGGGATGTAATCAAGCTGCATCAAGAATGCCTACTCAAGCAGGCCCATTTCAATTGAATCCTCTCAAACTTAGCTTCACCCTTGTATGGCTTGGGTTTGACTAAGCACAGTTAAAATACTCTCGAGTACCCATTAAATTGAATTCAAGTAGTTTACAACCCAGTTTGACTCATCTGAAACCATTAGAACATGGATTATCTAGAAAATTTAATTTTGATCCAACTGATCCGATCGCTTAAACTTGTTCAGTCTGGTTTTCATGCTTTATATCTTATTACTTCCCTCAACATGTAAGCTGAGATAGCAAGCAAGGCACAATTAGATGGAATTCATCAAGAGCATAATTGATGAGCCCCAAATCTCCTGCCATTTTCCCATATTGAATAATATGACAACTAACTAATCTAAAAGTTCAAGCATGAAAATTTTAATTTTCTTATTTCAATCTTAACACTCTTAGTTCACCACCCTAGTCTGATGTACAAAAGGCATGAACCACAGCAGGAACTCCAACCCAATGGAAGATTTAGCATGAACCATGCAGGTAATGCCACCATATTTAGCATGATCCACAGCAGGAACACCAACCCAATGAAAGATTTTAACAGTCCTAGTTTCTGACTAAGCCAAGCCTTGACTTTTAGGTCTGTTAAGAACTTGTAGCCTGTTGAGTTGGTTTAATTGTTTGGACCAACTTTTCCAGCAACAAGGCATACCTTAGAGAGTCAGGTGAGGCTCAACATGTTCCACTTGGTGAAGCATCCTTTCAAAGAGCCTACCCATCAGTCTAAAGTGGCCCCAAAATTCCAGAAAATTCCAGCTCTTCAAATCCCCAAGACAAAGCATCTGCAGCTCTATTCTCTCCTCCAGATTTATACTAAATATAAAACTCATATTCAAGAAGCTTTGCCAGCCAGTGCTGCTGATTAGGACCTGTTATTCACTGTTGCAACAAAGAGTAAAGACTTTTCTGGTCCGTTTGAACAACAAACTATCTCCCAAGGAGATAGGGCTGCCAATGACCGATGAACAAAACAAGTTCCCTTTATTTACTTCTCATAAGTTAACTTCATTAAGTTTCCATCGGATAAGGCTTCACTGAAATAAGTGATAGGTCACTGGTTTTGCATCAGTACCGCTCCTACGCCTGTCCCCGAGCCGTCACACTCAATTACAAAAAACTGGTTAAAATCAGGCATTGCCAAAACAGGGGCGTTTACCGGTGCTATTTGTAATGCACGGAATGAATCTGATGCTGGAGCACTCCACTCAAAAGCATTTTTCTTCAGTAATGAAGTAAGAGAATGGGCTATTTTGCCATAGTCTTTTATAAATTTCTAGTAGTAACCCTACACTCCAAGAATGAACTCCTTTGATAGAAATTGGTATTGGCCATTCGAAAACGCTCTTGACCTTACTCGATCCATGCTATACCCTCAGCTGATATTATATGCCCCAAATACTCCAGCAACTTTTGAGCAAAAATGCACTTCTTACCAACTATGCCCACCAAGCTCCAAAACAATCTCAAATTACCAGTTGTTTATTATATTTTCTTCTCTATCGTCTTCTGATACCTTCCCTCTATCATATTTTTCTCTCTCCATTAACTAACTTCTAACAACTTGGCCAAGTCAATGCCATACACATCACACTTATACACTGCCACAACAATCAGCACCCTACAACATGCACAATACAGACACAAGCATCCACACCATACAAACACTTCACAAAACATATCAACAACTGCAATGCAGCCTAACTCCACATGCACCACTACACAACCCAACAACACTAAACAACAACACACACATAATACACCAAGACACCACTACAGCCTTCACCCTCTTAACATTGGTCAATGGATTCTAGGGGTTTTATCAATCAAGGTTAACAGCCTCTATTTCTAAAATTTTTAGACCAATACGGCATGTGATAGAAGTCTGTTCAAATATCTAGGTAAATTTCACTGAAACCCACCATAATGCAAATTCCGAATCTTTTTTATCATAGAATTAAATCCCTTCTTGAACTAGTGAGATCCACTAGATTTGCATATTCACGAATAAAACAACAATTTATTTGATGTGTACTAAAAATGAACTTAATCCAAGTTATATAAATAAATAAATAAAAAGGATGAAGAAGAGATGGAGATAGTGAAATTTAGGAGAGAATTTTTTTTGTATATTATTTACACGTATAAACATGTACATAAATAGGAGAAGATAGAAGAGTCAAATCCCACAAGAAAAGGAAACTAACTTAATTAGGGAGATTGACCAAATCAACAAAAAAGAAAAAAAATAATCTACAAAAAAATTAAAATAATAAAATTCAATAATTCATGGTTCCTAACACTCCTCTCAAGCTAGTGCATATATGTTGAACATGCCCAACTTGCCATTTAATTCTTCAAAGATTGACTTTGGAAGACTTTTAGTCAAAATGTTAGCTACTTGTTGTTTTGTAGGCAAGTAAGTCATGCAAACACTTCTATTATCTATCTTCTCCTTGATAAAGTGACGATCAACCTCTATATGCCTTGTATGGTCATGGTGGACAAGATTATACGCTATACTCATTGCTGCCTTGTTGTCACAGTATATCTTCATCGGAGTCTCAACAGGTACCTGTAGCTCTTTCATCGGACGCTTCAACTAGATCCCCCCACATAGCCACAAGCAACTGCACGAAATTTCTACCTTTGTACTACTCCAAACTACCACAGATTGTTTTTTGCTTCTTCATGTCACAAGATTTTTCCATACATAAGTATAGTATCCATTAATTGAACGTCTATCATTGACTAAACCAATCCAGTCTGCATCTGTAAATACTTCAATAAATTTGATGTTTCCTTTCTTGAAGTACAATCCTTTACTTGGGACCCTTTTAGATATCTCAAGACTTTGCATACTGCCTCTAGATGTCTCTCCTTAAGAAAATGCATAAACTGACTTATAACGCTGACAACGAATGCAATGTCTAGTCGCGTATGAGAGAGGTAGATCAGTTCACCAACTAAACTCTTATATCTCTCCTTATCAACCCCGTGGCCATCATCCATAATTCCCAACTTCTGATTAATTTGCATAGGTGTCTCTGCTAGTCTGCATCCCATCATACCCGTTTCTTCCAATAAGTCTAGTATGTACTTCCTTTGTGAAATGGAAATTCCAATACTGTTCTTTACCATCTCCATACCTATGAAGTATTTGAGAGTTTATAGATCTTTTAACCCAAATTTCAAGTTGAGATAAGTCTTCAATTTATTAATTTCATCTCGATCATTTCCTGTTATTATGATATCATCAACATATACAATGAGAATTGTGATCTTACTAATATCTTAATGTTTAAAGAAAACAATGTGGTCAGCTTGTCCCTAATTGTACCCTTTGATGTTACTGCCTTTGTGAATTGATTTAACCAGGCCCTAAAAGACTGCTTTAGTCTATAGAGGGACCTTTTCAATCTACACACCTTACCTTTCTGTCCTTCAAACCTAGGAGGCATGTCCATATAGACTTCTTCACTTAGTCGCCATTTAAGAATGCATTCTTTACATCTAATTGCATTAGGGGCTAATCTAAATTTACAGCCAAGTTGATCAAAAACTCTTATAGGATTAAGCTTTGCAACCGGGGCAAACGTTTCTTGATAATCCAAGCCATAGGTTTGAGAGTAGCCCTTAGCAACAAGACTTGCCATGTGTTTGTTGGTACTGCCATCCGCATTATACTTAGTAGTAAAAATCCATTTGCACCCAACCATGTTTTTTCCTTTTGAAAGATCTATGAGCTCCCAAGTTATATTATTTTCAAGAGCCTTCATTTCTTCAAATACTGTATGTTTCCATTCTAAAGATTGAAGAGCTTGTATATCTTTGAGAGGCTTAGTCTGATCCATATTGATGACAAAGGCCTGATATGAAAGAGACAACCTTTCATATGACACAAACCTAGAAATTGGATGTTGAGTACATGATCTAGTTCCTTTGTGAAGAGCAATAGGAAGGTCTTCTTCTCTCAGAGAATCTGAGATGGATATAGATTCAGTTGGCAGGTCAGACTTGGAACAATTATAAGTTTTAGATTCTTGGCAACCTTGGATATTGGATTTATCTACTCTTGAAGAATTCTACCTTCTTAAATAAACAAGCAGTTCAGGAGTCTGACGTAATTTTGGTTCATGTGTTTCAAATGGTTCATGTGTTTCGGTCATCTTCATGAGACTTCTCATCAACAGGAATGTTAGATACATTAAGAAAGGGATTTAGATTGATTGGAATAGTAGCAACAACAGGGTTGACATTGGATGATTTTGGTTTTAGTTCACATTCTACAAGATAATTTAATGACTCATCTTCACCTAGACTCTTCCCCTAAAGATGAAGGCTTAGATTAAAAAAAGGTGGCATCTTTAGACATAAAGAGTCGTCTAAGAGCAGGAGAGAAACATTTGTAGCCCTTTTAAGTGGGCGAGTAACCAACAAAGACGCATTTGTGTAAATGAGGATCAAGTTTAGATGGGCCTTGGTGATGAACATGAACAAAGACTTTGCACCCGAAGAGTTTCAAAAGAAGAGATGAGACAGAAAACATAGGAAAAGTAGTTTTTACGACTGATAGAGGTGTTTGAAAGTTTAGGACCTTTAAAGGCATTCAGTTGATCAAGAAACAAGTAGTCAATATTACTTCACCCTAGAGATACTTAGGAACACTCATGGTAAACATAAAAGTTTGAGCCACCTCAAATAGATGTTGGTTTTCTCTTTTAAAGGCACCATTTTGTTGAAGGTTATCCGGACATGAACTTTGTGAATTATACCATGATTGACTAGGTATTGTCCTAAGGTAGAATTGAAATATTCTCGGCCATTATCAGTTCTAAAAGTGTGTATGGTAGCTTGGAACTAACTTTTAACCATAGCATGAAAATTCTAGAAAGTCTATGATGCTTCAGATTTATTCTTTAGGAGATATACCCAACATACTCTAGTGTGATCATCTATAAAGGTAATGAACCACTGCGATCGCTTTATGTTTTTTACACGCCAAGCCCCTATGTATTAATGAGAATGGTCTAGATTCTACATATGGTTTAAGAGCATATGTGATCCGAGCATGTTTTGACAATTGACATATCCACATTTAAAGGAACTGACATTTTTATTGCAAAATAGACTAGGAAACAAGCGTTTTAAATACAAGAAATTTAAATGTCCTAGTCTAAGATGCCATATCATGATTGCATCATTATTTGAAACAGGAAGAGCAGTGCTATGAGAAACTTGTTTATTCTCAAATGCATGATTCACATATATATAGAGTCCATCCTTCATTTTAGCATTGCCAATCATCTTCCCCAACTCCTGTACCTGGATAAGACAACCAATAGAGGAAAATTTATCAAGGTAATGATCATCATGAGTCAATTTACTACTTGACAACAAATTACATGATAACTTTGGAACATGTAGCACAAATGTTAAGGTAAGATGATATGTAAGATAGATTGACCCAAAACCTGCAACAAGGGAGAGATCATCAGCTATTCTTACTCTAAATTGATTATGGCAAGAGTATATGAGTAAAATAGGGAAGAATTACATGTCATATGGTCTGATGCCCGAATAAAAAATCCAAGGAGAAGAGTATTAGAATCATATTTGACACTAAGGCATTACCTTAGACACTAGAGTACAGGCTAGAGTAGGTGTTTTGTTGAGAAGTTGATGAAGAGTCTCTAGCTGTGTTTTGGTCAGACGAACATTCAACATATCATTTGTCGTGGATGGTGTTTCTAGGACTAGTGCAGCAGTGGTGAGCCTTGCCTTCCTTTTAGTTTCTATTCTTCCATTCTGGAGGATAGCCATGAGGTTGGAAGCGTTGTCTAGAGTATGCCCTGCTTTGTTGCAGTGGTTGCACTAGGGGCATTACTAGATCTATTCTGCCTAATGTCTCCCTTTGTTTGATTTATGGGATTAAATTGCCCTTTTGAATAGGGCAGTGGTCTCAATATGACGTTCCCATTGCTGGAGACCGGTTTAGGTTCTTTGAGTTCTCCCAACATCATCGACATTGATTCTCCACACGTCTAACCTCAGCAAAGCTTCTCCAATGGAGGGGAATGGCCTCCTACCAAATTCATTCACGAACTTCGTCTAGATCTCAATTCAGACTAGCCAAAAAATCAGTCTTTCCTTCTCTAGATGAGTCCTCAATTTCACATGATCCTCTATCTCTCCCTAGTCGGCTTCATAGAACATGTCCAATTGTTGCCATAAAATCTTCAAGGAATTATACTAACCAATCACATCGAAGAAGCCTTGACGGATATCCTTGAGTTTAAACTTGATCTCGAACACTTGTGAGGCATTTTCTAGATCTGAGTAGTTTTCTTTAACAGCATCCCATATAGCTTTGGCAATTTTGAATAATAGGTAGGTTCGGCTGATGTTGGTCTCCATGGAATTGATCCACCATGCCATCACGATAGAGTTGTTCAACTCCCAAGCAGCATACGTTGATACAGTTGGATTAGGTCATTAAATATCACTAGTGATATATCCCAACTTACCTTTGCCTTGAGTGACCATGAGAACTGATTGGGACCACTACAAGAAATTCTTGCCATTGGGTCTATGATTTGTGATTACTAGAGGGGAATTATCACTATAATTTGTAAGAAGAGAGGGATTTTAAGGATAGAAACTTCTGACCCGAAGATTTCTGCCATGGTTGAAAAAAAAAAAATCATAAGTTTCAAGCAAGCTCTGATACCATAAAATTACGGAGAATTTTTTCTTGTATATTATTTACATGTATAAACATGCACATATATAGGAGAAGATTAAATCTCATAAGAAAAGGAAACCAACTTAATTAAAGATATTGACCAAACCAACAAAAAAAGAAAAAAAATAATCTTCAAAAAAATTACAATAATTTCATTATTCCAATAATTCCTGATTTATAGAAATTCATTGCACATACCCCAACCTTCTAAAAACCATCTCAATATTAGATTCTACTCTAAGCAGATAGGACAATGTCTACCAAAGAGAATGGCAAGAAATCATTAGATGCAAGCACCAATTTAGAAGAGCAGTCTTATAGATTCTCTAGGTGTATAACGAAAAAAAGGTATAAAAAAAAAAGGGGCAATTGAGCCAGTGTTAAAATTTTGAAAGTTTACAAGTGATGACAGAAAAATTTTGGTTGCTTTGCACAATTTCAAAAGAAATTAAGGCAACCTACATCTCCATGATCCAATAAGTGGATAATATTACAAAGCTAAAGGCAGACTGATGCCTTATTCAAAGATTTCTGTAAAGTCCTAAAATTCCATCTTAAGAAAGTATTGAAGCTCATGGTATCATCAGTAGACAACATTATCATCTCCCAAGATATAGTCTGAAGACACTACCATATAGAGGCACTTAATAGAGCTTCATACTTTCTCGAAGTCAAGTACCAACAGTCTTACATAATATGGGTAATCCCAGGTTATTCGCATGAGCTATCAAGTAAAATTCATTTCTACTATGGAATTCTTAATTGATATCAAAGGCAACAATCTATTCTATATGTTAGCTTGAAAGGTCTAGGACAATGATATCATTATTCCCATATATGTATACTTCATTTCCTATAATTTCTAGCTAGATAATGATTACAATTATTTTTTCACCAAGGGCAAATTGATCATGACTTTATTTTTATCAAAGGAGAAATGTGTAGGTTAATAATAACAAACCACAAGAATAATGCATCATTTATACATTGTTTAGTTCCTCAGTTATAGCAATGGTTGTGAACCAAAATTGATTTTTCTCCAAAAGGTTATTCGCATATATCATACATTATTTTTTAAATCGGTTCATTAAAAAATTAAAAATTCCAAGAGCATGACAACTCACCATACATGAACAATGATGTGTGAAGAGCATGAGCCCTAAATGCAGATAACTCAATCAAAAAAATAATGTGTATATCACATAAAAATGGATGAATTTCTGCATCTTCAGGAAATTACCTGCAAAATGAGAAAAGGTTGTGAGAATTTAAAAATATCGGTCCTGTATTATTTCAAATAAAATACTAAGCATGAACAGTGATGTGTGAAAAGCATAAGCCCCAAATGCAGATAACTCAATCAAGAAGATAATGCGTATTTCACATAAAAATGCATAATTTCTGCGTCTTCAGGAAATTACCTGCAAAATGAGAAAAGGTTGTGAGAATTTAAAAGTATCGGTCCTGTATTTTTTTCAAATAAAATGCTAAACATGAAGCAGAAAAATATCCATACATTTTTCCAAGATTGTGGCATATGCACACCTGAACAAGATAAGGACTGATGTCTTTAATTAGTAAGATGCCATTTTGTGCAACTGGAATATCGGTGCTCAAAATGAGTTTAATCAAAATGCTAATTTAGTCAACAACGGAGTCGGTCTTTAATTTGTAGATCTATGGTATGTAATATGGCATAAATAGTGCCTCTTTGTGGGTGTGAAGAGTCCCCAGCTATGAACACGTTCTTTTTCCTTTCTATTTCAATCCAACTGCAGCCGCAGGCTTTTTCAGGTCTCTTGTCCTGGTAAGCTTTCTCATCTCTAAAACGCCATCCCACCTAGCATCAGCTGCATAAAGATTTGACATGACAACATAGTTTCCAATGTTGTCAGCTTCGATTTCAAACAGATGATCTGCCACAACCCGGCCCAATTCTACTTTGTGATGTGTCCTGCAAGCACCCAATAATGTACTCCAGATATTTGCATTAGGTTTTACAGGCATCTCAGTTACAAATGTGTAGGCATCATTTACTCGTCCTCCTCGAGCAAGAAGATCCACTACACATGCATACTGTTCCATGGCAGGGATCATACCATGAACCTTTTCCATGGTATAAAATATCTTCAACCCTTCATCTATCAGACCAGCATGGCTGCAGGCAGATAACACGGATGTGAAAATTACCCGATCTGGTTCAAGGCCCAAGTGAAGCATCTGATGGAACACCTTGAGTGCTTCTTCTCCCATACCATGCATGGCAAAGCCGCTGATCATTGAAGTAAACATAACCAGATCCTTGGATGGGCTTGCTGCAAAAAGCTTGTAAGCACATTCAAGAGCACCACATTTTGCATATGCATCTAAAAGAGTGCCTTCCAGCACAGCATCCTTAGAACAATTCCTGACAACAAATCCATGACATTCCTTTAGCAATCTTGTGGAGTTTATCTGAACACATGCAGGAAGAAGGCTCATTACTGTAACCTCATCTGGCTTCATTCCCTGATACTTTAGTTCATAAAAAGAGTTGAAAGCTTGATCTGGATTCCCATTATTAGCATAAATTCGAACCATCAGATTCCAAGTGGTAAGGTTCGTCTCGCTCATCCCATTGAATATCTTGTGTGCATCATCATTAGATCCACTATTCAAATAACCAGATATCATTGAGTTGCAAGTGACAATATTTCTTTTATCAGATAAACACTGGAAGATAATGAGTGCATAGTCCATATCTCCACATTTGGCATATCCATAGATAATGGCATTTACTATAGTAGGCTCTACATCATGTGACAGAAGACCAGACCTGATTGAGTAGCCATGTATTTCTTTTACCTTGTTTGTCTTGAAAACGCAAATAGAGAAATTTATCAAAATTAGGATGGTAACTGAGTCTGGTTTTATCCTTCTAAGAACATCCATTCCAAAATATCCAGAAACTGTGATTGATCTGTTGTCTCAGAAAAGGCATCAAGTATGGAATTCCAAGAAATCAGATCTCTTCTTGAAAGCGTTAAAAATGTCTTCAATGCAGCATAGTTGTCATCACATTTTGTATAGAAATTAATGAAGCTGTTGGAAACTGCTGTATCATCACACAGGGTAGGGCGTTTTAGTACATAAGCATGAATCTGCCTGCCAAGCTGCAGGTTTTGTAGGCAAGCACATGCAGGAAGGACACTGATTAGAGTGACAGAATCTGGAGCCAATGTCTCTGCTGATAGCAATTTAAGAAACAACTTCAATGCCTTTGAGCATTCGCCATTTGATGCATATCCTGCAATAGCTGAATTCCAAGAAACCAGGTCTCTTGATTCCATCTTCCTAAATAAGCAGTCTGCCTGTTCCATCTGTCCAGTTCTTAAATAAAAGGATATAAGAGCATTGCATAGATTATTATCCAATGCTAACTCAGCTCTCCGCAGCACGTAAGAATGGATCTCTCTTCCCAAGCATTTTTGGTCCAAAGAAGCACAGATTGGCAGAATGCTTGTGATGGTCACGCAATTCGGTTCCAGGGGCCTCTCAACATCCAGGCAAACATTCTGAATGCATCTTGTGTCAACCTGTTCTCAGCCAAACCAGCAATAATGGCATTCCAAGAAACAACATCTTTATCTTCAATGGAAGCAAATACTGCGTATGAATCATCAATAGCACGCAGTCCACACTTAGCATGCATCGAGACAAGCGCATTCCCCACGAGAGTCTGTCTATCCAGTCCAGTCTTAATGGCGAGACAATGAACACTCCTTCCAACATTCCAATCCCCTAACCGACCACACACGGGGAGAACAACTGAGAAGGAAACCGAACTCAACCCATAATTATTACTCTCCTGTGCCAATCGGTTAAACAACTTGATAGCCTGCACATCATGGCCATCCTCCTTAGAGGCCGCAAGACCAGTCAAGAAAGTATTCCAAACCACAGTGTCTCGGACTCGACAATCAATGTGATCAAAGAAGGCATGGCAATCAGATATGGCTCCAGTTTTGGCATACAAGTTGAGCAATGCTTTGGAAATAGAGAGGCAGGAGAGGTCTCCCTGTTTCAAAAGGGAGGCATGGAAGGACCGACCCAAGTAGTAGTTTTGGTCAGAAAGGGCAGTGCATGATTTGAGCACAGCTGACACCACAAGGTGTTGGGTTTGAAAGCTACGGAAGATCGAAGCTTTTCGAGAAAAAATCGAACAGCTTCAGTGTGTCTTCCATTGGCACACAAGTTCTTATAGTCCAGCTCCATGCTTTAAAACTCGCTTCTAGCATAATGAAGCATTTTCTCAAACGACTTGCGGGCGAGTTATTACATCTAAACTAAATCAGACCGGATTCAGGAACATGTTGGTTTTCACGCATTGGGATAACATCGGCGTTTTACACCATGAGTCGTCATTGGGAAGAGTTATAAGAGCAGTAGCAATCGAAACGCTTGGAAAAAGAAAACACCAGTGAAATGGGTGCTGTTATGCTTTATATCTGAACCAGACGTTATTAACCGTTATTAGTTGGTATGCCAGATAAGGGTTCTGTTTGAATAGTATATTTTTTATTTGTATTTTTATTTTTTTCAATATGATATGTGTAAATATGTCTAATTTATATTTATATTTGATCTTTTAACGAAAAGTGCTATTTTTTTTTTTTCAGTATCTAATTTTTTATAAATAATTTATTAGAAAAAATTAAAAAATATATCTATATTCGTACTCTATCAAACGAACAAACCCAAGAACTGAATATGTCATGAGCCTAGTTGAACTCATTCAATTTACCCTTAGGTATTTCTATTTATTTTTTTATTGTTTTTCCTGGCATCTGCCGTGTCATATAATACGAGATGAGGCAATATTGATAAAATCTCCTGTTAATTGATTAGTAGTGTATTGGTATTAATAAAAATAATATATGAATAAATTTATAAAAGTTATATATTATTATTGTTCAATATAATATCGATTTGTCTCATAACCTTCTTCAGCCAATTAAAATGCAGCACACGTTTTACATGTAAAATAATTCTAAGGTGATGATGTTAACTTTGGTGATGATACACAATTCATGCATCGACCAAAAAAAAAACACACAATTCATCCTATAAAAAAGAGCCAATAAAATTATGTTATCATATTTTGATTGGCTGGAGCTAATATTTTCATTATATCTAACGTCTTAAATTTAAGATCATTTACAACCCGCCATGTGTGTATATTAGATATGGACATACAAAGGCTCAGAATCTACTATGACTACAACATATATAATTAATACTCTAAAATCACTAATTAATTAATGAGTTCAAAGTTTATTAGCTTACTTACTTGTAACCATAATCAACCACATAAGTATCTATTTATATTTTTAAGAGTTTAACTAACATTTACTGTATTAAAGTTACAAAGGTTATAAGTTATCACTACAAGATATTCTTTAATAAACTCTAAGCACCTACTACTCTTCAAACCAACTACTTTAATTTTTCCACAATCTCTACTCATCATCTGAAGGGTCTTCATTGCTAGTAATATTCCTAATCTACTAACCATATGCACTTAAAATACAATGATCTATATATCTGTCGTCTATACCTAAAAAAGAAAAAGGGTAAGCCGAGGCCCAGTATAACAGTATACCACAAACATACACACATGATTCAAGAAGCACGGATTCACATATAGACCTAATATTAATGCAACAATCAATATTTTATTATTTTTTTTAATTAAGTCGGGCAAGTAGTTAGAATAACTCAATTTCCCAACATACGTAAATATAATAATATACATATACAATGTTGGGTACTCCCCAATATTCAAGAGTCCAAAACTGAATATTGGGTAATCCCTAATATTATCGAAATCGAAACATCTAGATCTATCCAAATCATTTACATACATAACTCCACTTGAGATACTGTCACACATGATCAGTGGGTTATTTTGATAATAGCGTGGATACCCTTTACCTATTACCAGCAACCACGCAAAAGCAGCAAGCACATTTATTTAGCCGGATAGTTAATTAATCCATTTGAGATACTATCCTACATAAGCATAAGCAATAAGCAAGATATACACGTACTTGGAAAGTCATTTCATTCCAAATCAGTATCTGCTACTTGAATTACATATATGTATGTTGTTTTGAAACTTCTATATGTCTAACTTAAACTCACATTATATTCATATCACTCTCGACCCTACTACATTACTACCTACGTTCTTAAGATCTTGAAGTGTACTTAAATCACAAAGTGAATAGCTCAATGAATCCAATCATTTTTAGGTTAGAAATATGTGACTTTTAAGGTGTTTTATCATGCATAAACTAGTATACATGTAGGTATATGGGTTGATATCACTTTGATGAAGAAAACAAGTCATAAAAAGATCAACGGGGAGGTCTATGGGCAGAACACAAGAGATTCACAACCTTGTGTTATTTTCCAAGCATATTTTTTAAATCGCCAAGAGGAACACGACCAAGACCATCAGGTCATGTATATGTCGTGGTCTTTCCAAGTTATTTCTTCATTGAAAACATAGAGAGAAACATAACTTGATACACGGGCTCGTGTTCCAATAGTGTACATCTAGAAAACACTATTTTTTGCCATTTAAGAGGTACATGACTTAGTACATGGTCGTGTATTAAGCCGTCTATTTCTACAAATCCTCTTTTTGTGAGAATTTCCATATTTTCAAGCATAACATCACTTTAAAAATTTCTCAAACAACCCTAAAACCATACCCACATGCACACTACCTTTCTACATTGCATTTAATACTCATGAATGACAAAAAAACACATATTAAGGTCGATACATTCTTGAAAAATTTTAGTTTTCTTCTTTTATTATTACTCCTTCACTATGCACTCCCAAAGATTTTACCAAGGCTCCTTCCCTAAACTCCTCCATTCCCTTTTGTGAAAGTTGCTATCATTATTGTTATCACATGTGTTCGTTACTCATGTGTTGTTTCATTGAATATAGAAAGAAAATAAGAAAAACCAATTACTTATCATAGAATATTACTGAAACTTTTCGAGATTGGTGGAAGGATGTTGAGAGGGAGAGGAATATTGTCTGTCTTCAATACATACGTGAAGATAGAAAAAGAATAGATGGCAATTACATCTCAAATCTTTATTTAAACTTTTCTACTAACCAGCGTATCCTTTAAAGGAAACCAAAATTACTAACATACCCTTGCTTAAAAATATTATTTACTAAACTATTACTCCTTAATTATTAATTAACTTTTAAATTATACTTGGGGTATTTCATTATCGATTTTTTTTTCTTTTTTTACTTTATATAACCCTCACAGTTAGTACTTAAATTATGTCCATTTGTGTAACTAACTACTTGAACTTTAAAAATGTTTATTTGATACCTTTTTTTATCATTTTTACAATTAATTACTCACCATATTTTAATCGGTTAAATGAACTTTATTTATTTTTGCATTTAATTAGATAAAATTTAACTAGCAAACGTGGCGATTACCCTTGTTATTTTTTCACGTAGCACATATTAACTGCTCAGATTTCGCTATATTTTACAAGTACTTACGTGAACTTTACCCATTTTTATAATTAATTAGATAAAATTTAAGTACCAAATGTGCCAATTATAGTCTTTCTTTCTGCATGTAGCACACATGTCACACTTTGATTAGCTAGAAGTGTAATTGGATAAATAAACACACATTATATGTTGTAGATGTAAAAATTTATCGTATGAAATAAGAAGGGAATTAAATTGAAACTTAGTGAAAATATAATAATTTTGTAACAACTATGATATACCTGTTATATTGCTTAATTAGTATAGATGAAGCAATTATTAGAATAAAAGCAGAATACCTATTATACGTCAACTATATTTATGACAAGGAGAGAATGGTTGTATAGGTGGTATGTTTATGGCAAGTGTATTTATGAGATGATTGTATGTATCACTATACATTATTTTGTATAATAAAAACACACATATGGTACTTAAAATACATTTGATACTTAAAATACAACAATATACTATAAAGGCAACTTCACATGGAAGAATGGGAATCAAATAACTATTTCTTCCTAGTCAAGATGTAGTCATGGTTTTTCAACAAGATGAAAGTTTAGGTAGTATATTGAACCTCCAAATATTTATAATCATATATTATGGTGTAATTTAAAAATGAGAATAAACATAATCATACATTTGGTTTGCAATTTATCAAACTAAAACAGGTTCGATCACGATTCTGGCTATTATCACAAATTATTATTACTTAAGGATCCAGGTAAAAACCAATGCCCAAATAAGCAGGAAACCAAAAACCCTAACACTTCCTCCAAATCCTTTCCTTTTTGGAGTAGGTATTTGGAAAATTTGGCAAGCAAGGAACAATTTCATCTTCAATCAAGTGGGAAGAGCCATACATTTGGATGGAGAAATAAGAGCAATTACACATAAATTATGGGCACACAACATAACCAGAAGGGAAACTTTGAAAGTTGAAAGAAAAAACATCACCTAGAAACCCCCTCTAGCCGAATGGTATAAACTAAATACAGACGGGTCTGTGAACCCATCAATTGGCGAGTAAACAATTGGAGCTGTGATCAGAAATGACATGGGTGAATGGGTTATGGACATAGCAAAAAAAAAATTAGGAGAATTGACATCCTTGCAACAGCATTAGAAGCAATTTCAATCGGACTGAAGATGTATACAAGACAACATCAACAAAGTGGAAATCAACTTAGACTCCCAAATGGCTGTGAAATGCTTAATCTTAAACCAAAGCCCCAAAATTAAGTACTTAAATCTAATTTCTTCTTGCAGGGAAGACTTGTTGAGGCTTCAGGAGACCAGGCTTCGTCATTGTCATAGAGAAGCAAACATCATTGCTGATATATTGGCTGCAGATATTCAAATCATGGAGGAAGATGAAAATCTTTTGTGTGCTCCAAACAAGCAACTTTTGAAGGCTATATATGGATCAGCTTGCTTTTGGTCATGTAAAACCCGAAAAATTTCTTTTCCCAAAATTAATAAGTAAATAAAAATTAACTCTCGCATCGAAATGAATTAATTCATTGTTGTGGGTTATCGATTTGCAAAGAATAACCTAGAGATAAATCGGGTAATATAAATTAAATTTGATAGGATTTTATATCGTATTTAAAATATAAAAATGTTACTAAAATCTAATTAAAAAATTATATAAATGATGAACTCGAGTAGTCTTAGATGTTTTAACTATAAATTTTACCGATACCCAATCGAGTAGGCACAAACCTGTACAAATTAATCAAAATGATAACTAGCTCGTATAAAATTGCCATGAACTACCAATCAAGGTTATACAACTCTTAAAATTTTTCTTCCTTTTCTCCCTAGAATCGTAGCTCTTAGTGGATGGGGTTAGTCAACTTCCATAGTTTATGAGACAAGACATATATATGTACAAATGTGATTATTCCTCTTATATTAGAAAACTTAACTCATTGCCGTCACCGCACCGAAAATAAGTACAAACACTAGTGCAATATTCACTTACAAATCAGGAAGCACAAGTCCTCATGAGTTATTGTGGAGAAAGTTCCTTCAAGAAACTAAATAAGCTATACCTACTCAACATCTTTTCTTTTCCTTGAGTGCATATAAGACCAATATCCCTTAAACCACCGAGAGTCCTAAATAAAGAAAAACACCAACAGCAAACATGAACACACCCTCATCTTAACATCACCATCTTCTCCTTTCCTATATTGGTTTTGTGAACCCTTTTTTGTTCCAAAGGCTAGGATGCTAACACGAACAGCCATCATGTTCCACTCTCCTTAGATAGACAAGGTAAGAACCTGTCGATCTCTAACAACTTCTTTGAGTGAATGTTTCAAGATTTCACGAGCCACCAAACCATTTCTTGTTCCCCATGAGACTCGACCACTTCTGAAGTGCAAAGGGGAAGTTCACTACTCAACGTCTCAAATCAAAGATGAAATCTTAAACTTGCCAATTAGTAATAGTGAGGAGTAGGAAAACTAGTTAATATGTATATTCTATGAAAACCAACTCATGTTTGGATGTTACACGTTCACTTCGCATGATATGAGTAGGTCCCTAACGTAGACCAAGTAGATATATATTCACAGGTATGTGTAGGATTAACACGTAGTAAAAACCAATATATGTTTAAGAGAGCTGGACGTGTGAGTGTGTGTGTACGTGAATATATATATATATTATATCTATATATGTATGTATAAGCCATGGGGAGAGACATAGACATATGTGTGTGTGTGTGTGTGTGTTTACAGATAGCATGTCTGTTTCAATGTGTGTGTGTGCATATATTTATATGATAATAATATTAATAATAATAATCAGTATGTGAGATACATTTATATAATAGGAAGGTCAAAGAAAGAAAGAGAGTAAAGAAAAAAATATATATATACACATTTAAATAAGTTAAGATGTAAAGAATATATAATAAAAATATATAAAAATAAAATAAATAAATAATAGAATAGCATAAAATATTGATGATAAATAAAATGAATCAAAATCCGTTAAAGCATATAATATCGAGTAGTAGTCGAGATAAGCTTCAAAACTACTCTTTCTACAAGTAAATAGAACTCAATATGATTCCGATATAGTCCAATTAGAATTACATTATTAAATCCATTTATAAGGTAATATAGAACTTTTTTGAGTTATATGGTCTTATAAAAAAAATCTATAAGAGTTGAAAGTTAGCTAGGCCCGTGACCTTTGGTCTCAAACGAGTTATCATGGTGAAATTTAGGACCTACCAAATATACTAAAAAGTGTTAGAAAATCAATTAGGTCTTTTAGGCACTATAAGATGCTAATTAATTTCTACATATTAATTTGTCATTATTTTTATAGGCGAGGTAGACTTCATCATAGATTTCCTCGAGGATTACTACGATCATATCTGATATCATAGACAAGTGAGTAACCATGACTGTACACATTGTTTGTGGTTGTAATGTAGTGCATCTGGTTAATTACATCCAAATAATGAATTGCGTTTGGGGATTGGGGTACCACTCGTTGTTTGATGATTGAATGATTGCCAATCTACCTGAATAAAAGTCGAACACTTGTTGAATTAAATTTTACTTGTGAATATGATGATTGTCTGAAAAACTGAGTGGCAACCCTAAAACTGAGTGGCCACCCTAAAACTAAACATAATAATAATAGACAATAAATTAACCTGCCATGCGTTGCACGACTACATTATTGCATTGTTATACCATCAAAGGTACGTATTATTTTTCGAGTATATAGAAATGTTGGGGGTAACTAATATGGAAAAGTGGTTAGCCCGAGATTTCTAGTAGACTGTTTGGTTACATAGAAACTAACTGGTAAAATAAGAAGCGTCACCTATGGTATCGACCTTATGAAAGTGGAATACTATAGGAAGAATCTAAAGTATCAAGTTAGTAACCTATGTCTTGCTGGTATTACTCCGAAACCCCGATGGGAGGGTAAAAATCTACATCTTGTTTAGATTCCGGTCATCCAGGCTTGTATTTGTTTATTTGTGTGACTGTAGCATTGCATATGTCTGAATAATAAACTTATTTGTAATCTTCTTGTGTGTGTACTATTTTGGTTATTTCACTAAGCTATGGCCCGCTTACCATCCAACAATCTCTACTTGTTTCGGGTCAACCCATGCCTGGTATCGGTTCGCAGTCTCGTCCCAGTATGTTGTCAAAGTCCACTTAAGGTCATTTACAAGAGTGGGAAGGAGTTAAGAAAAATTAATTTCAGTATCATTTTATGATTAAGACAATGTTTTAAGAATTATGCTATAGTTGTAATCGGACATTATGAGTAATAATGTAGTAGTATTATTATTGGCTATATATATGTGTATGATTTATATTCTTATTCTATACAACCTGATCCTGTATATGGGAATCACTCTCCTTTGGGAATTTTATCCGTGTTATTCTCATGAATCATATTCAAGGCCATGACGTAATCTAAATGGATGCTTATAAGCCTCGGTTTGGATTCATGTGACATATCACGTTTATGGTGTCCTCTGGGGCGTGACTGATTAAGCCAGCAGAAATATTAGAACAAATGTTTTTGTTAAAAACCCTTCTTATGTAATTAATGATGATTCGCTGAATCTCGAACAAGAGTGAAGATATTTCAGGCAATATAAAAGGTCATAAATCCTGTTATATCTTTTATGCCAATAAATGCACTATTTTACTGAAAAAAAAAGAAAAAGAAAAGGCTATTACTTAAGTTGTTATGTGATTCTCAATGATGGACATGGACTTCAACGAAGGATCCCCATGTACCTAATGCCTGCAAAAGGGCCACGAATGAATTACAAAGGACATCAAAGGTGGTCCTGGAGCAAGCATTTTGACAATAAAGTCTTTACTGGGTTTTTGTGTGCTTGTCCTTTTGCGCATCAGTTTAATATATAAAGAACAGGTTTGTCTTTTTATGATAATCCAGTAAGGTTATTTGCACGCATGCCTGTCAATGCAAGGCAGCATCCAATGAGGTGAAAGGGAAATCATAGAAGCAATGCAGTGTCAACTTACTACTTCCTTTATCTTCAACCATTTATGGTGTGCCATAGGCTTCACTATAATAAGGCCATCAATACTAGTGTATTTCAAATTACACATACTGACAAATATCAAAAATAAAACATTTACTAGCCATTCACTTTATTGAAATAGTTAAATTGTAATGGAAGCATTATTATTCAAGAATAAAATAGAGCTGTAATATGATTTTTATTTATAATTTTTTTATTTAAATGAAAGTATTTTATAAGAAAGATAATACTAGCATTGAATTGCTATTCATAGAAATGAGTAAAGAATTATTATCTAATGTTTTTATAATGGAGATTTCTTATGAAATTGCTATTATGATAAACTAAACGTCATGATAGCTTTTATGAGGAATAAGACCACAATAGAATTACTATTAGATAAAGTGAACAATCAGTTACAGAGATGAAAATAAATTATAGATTGATCATGAGAAAGATAACATATTATATCATGAATAATAACAAACAGATTTGTTTCTTAAGATAACTAGTTATTTGTGTTTCATCTAATCATGGCATTTTATTCATGACAATCAATTATTAATCTTTAAATGGAATTCGATAAAGAGGTGTGTTCTAATGATACTAGCACCAGCATTTGTCATACTACACAAGGTCAGCATAAATAGACGTTGCCATAGGTTGGTTTGGGTCCAGAATTGGACCGAAACAATCAGTTCTCGATTCCAAAATTAGTAAAATTGGAATCGAATCTATGAGAGCCAGTCTAGTACCGAGGTCCTTTGGAACCAGTGACCATGAAATTAAAAAAATAAAAAAGAATCAATTAAATAACTTTACTCAATTTAAGTAAGAAAATAAATTTTAAAAAAAAAACACAAACTTTTAACTTGAAATAACATTAGGCATAACAATACTTGTTTATAGCTCATTAGTTAAAATAATTTTTCAATTATGCATTTATATATACAATTACTTGTATTTTTTTAGTTGTCATGTTAGTAATATAACGCTATAAAATATACAAAATTCAAATAGGTCTTGCAAGCACAAAAACAAGTCCCACATTGATAATAAAGAAAAGTTTGCTTTAATTAGAAGTCTATATAAACTCAATAACATGATTTTAAATATATTTATTATTTATGTTGTTAATAAAAACATATTAAACGGCATGAATAGGAAATAGAATTTTTACCAATTTAAGTGAAAATAGTTTAAATATTTACTTTTTTAATTATAATTCTATTTTATTCTTTTTTCCTTCTTTATTTTCTATTTTTGTAGTGTAGAACCATAAGAACCGCCCATTCTATCGGTTCTCTAGATGGTTCTTGAACTAATGGTTCCAAAACCGCAAGATCATGCAGTTTTGGGAGGTGGAATCAGCTACACCCACTAGAACCGACAGGTCCTTAACCAATTCAAACCTGTTATCCTCGAGCAGATTCTTGGTTCAAGAGCCAGATGATGAATAGGATCGATCCCAATTCGAAACTCCATGATGATGTCTAAGCATAAAATACCATGACAATTTCTTCTTTTATTTGCTATAATATCTACATTTGGTTCCTACTTACCTTAATAAAACAACGTACCAATTTCTTATGAACAAACCGTGTACTCCTTAATTTTACACAACCAAACTTTGATAATTGGTAAGAACATGATGTAAAATCTTGAATAAGCTCTGAGAAAAGTCACAAAGATCACTCTGATTTTTTGATTTAAAAATATTAAAATATGAACAGTCTAATTATAGTTTAAGAAATTTGAATCGTCATTAACAAAAATTTTCTTAGCTCATTGCAATCATTGAGTGATAATAAAGCAACAAATTAATGATTAAGCTCTCACAAATTTAAAAGAACTACCAAACAATTTTAAAATTATATATAATAATAATAATAATTGAAAAATAGAAAATATGCCATAAAAATTCTTAAATAAGAAATAGCGTAATCACCAAACTAAACCTCAACTTCAACAAACAAAAATAAATATATCTTTAGATTCATCAAACACGTAAAATCAAATAACATCTACAAGTAAATTTCTAAAACAATCGCAAATAAATATTTTCTATTGAACTTAATAAAATTAAATATAATCGAAACCCTTTAAGGAAGTTAATAACACCACCTTCTTTAGTAAGTAAAACCCCTTGAAGTCACTCAAATCATATAAATAATTTATTATATAAGAAAATATCCAAAATATAAAACAAGTAATTATAATAAAATAGAAAAGCTCTAAAATTAATACCCATAAAATATCCTATATTACTAATTTAATGTGTGATATCTTAGGCACATAATACATAATAAGTATATGACAAACTATTATTACCATTTATAGTAGTAGTATTAATAATATCAAAAGTATATTGTAACTAACAATATATATTGTAGTAAAAATAAAAAAGATTATTTTGTCACATGATAAATAATAATATCATACTCGGTCCACATATTAAAACAATTTTGATAAGTTAACAATATTAATTATATAATACCATAATTAGTATATTACTAATATTACATTAGTGTGATAAGTTTTCAATTGATAAACAATGCTATATGATTTATAAATACATTATAATCAATATCGTAATTTTAGTGAACTATTGTAATAAGTACCATTATAATTTAATAATTAGGGAAATAATATACATAATCATTATATCAATATAACTTACATACAACGAGACCAAGGGCTAATTATCTAGGGAAGCTTACAACTATTAGCAAGATCTATGTATTTGACAAATCACTTGATACGACAAATACCATATCAAGATAATTATAATAACAAACAAGGAAATACACAAAAATCAAGAAACATAATAATATGATTTAATTAAATAATGTAGAGCAAGATCGTATCAGAAAATTTATTGAATTGTAGTAAAATAAATTAAACACATCACAAACCCTAGAATTCGAATCATAATGAAATCCTAAACCATATCAAATCAGACCAAAATCTTAGAAATCTTAGATCGAATCAAATAAATTTATAACCCTTAATATCATATAAATCAAATTGAACTGGATTATAAAAAATTTGAAACCCTATAAATCCTAAACGGGATCAAATAAAGATTCAATAAGATATCAGATGAATTAAATGAAGCTTGAAACCCTAAACGCAAATCGTTTAGCAAAAACATATCACCAACAAAACGATCTAAAAGCTTAATCAATTTGAAAACCTTATGCTAGACAATTTATCTGTTTGATCTCTAACATGAAAATTGGCAGTACATCCAAATAATATCTATTAATCAAATAATAAGAAATAATTTCCCATAATTTAAACCCCTAAAATTTACGATAATTAATAGTAAAATCCAAGAATAAAAAATGCAACCAGAATCTTAAAGTAAATCGAGTCAATCTTAAACATTAAAAACCCAAGGCTGGATCAGACAACTTTTGAGACCCTAAAATATGTAATAAAATTAGAAAAACAAGATGAGCTTGAATTATGAACCAAAATTATATTGTATGACATAAAATGATCAGATTTATCAATATTTCAATCGTTTCAAATCTTTACAGGATCAGTTTCTGTGTCCGACAGACACGCAAAAAAAAAAATATCCCGACAAATAATTTATTCTAAAAATATATTAAAATATTCATAAAATATCAGATACAATTTTTACAGCTCATAAAAACGTCAGTTATAGCTATTATACGCGTATTTTATCTCTAATGGTAATTAATTTGTCACTTAATTTTACTATTTAGTATCTATTATTATTTGTCCATCTTTACTTTTTCTTACACTACTCTTACACCAATCTCTTACAACTTACACATATTTCTTACATTTACATTACCAATACTATTTTTACTTAACTTCTCTTATACTTTATTAGACTTTTCTTCTTAAATTATTTTTTTTCTCTCCCTCTCTTCTCTAAGTGTAGCCGTTGCCCCCTTCTTTTCCCTCCATTTTCTTTTCTTTCTTGCAAATTTTTTTCTAAGCTCTCTCCTTATCTTGATCGTGAGCTTCCACCTCCCTTTAGTGCCTTTCACAAATTTTATCCATCTTACATTTAAGTAAACAATAAACTCTTTCTACAATTACATTATGTGACATGAATATGTATGTGTCTTTATGCTTTCCATACATACATCCCCATGATGCAAAGGCTAGGGAGTGGAAATGCAAGATAACATAATAATCATGTCACAATATTATGTTCATGTTATGATATAATTACCTTGTTTTTGTTGCTAACCAAACTTTCTATATAGTAACATGTATATGTATATATTATTTAGAGCTTATTGCTCACTAATATAACATTTATTTATTCCATGCACCTATTTAATTATGCACTCTATTTATTTATTTGCTTATAAGACTAGTCAACTTCTAGTATTGGACTTGTCCATAAAGTCTCAAGGAGTCTTAAAATAAAAGCCAAAACTCCCCTAATTTTCTGTTTTTTATTTCGAATTTTATTTATGAGACTTGAAATATTTCAAGTTGGAAAACCTTGATAAAAATCTAAGACTACCATATTTCATTTCGTTATGCTCGTTTTATTTTATTTAATACGATGACTGCTATAATATTTTAAGTCCGAGCAGTTTGATAACAAGATAAGACTATTTTTTTTTTTATACCTTTATGTTATTGTACATTTATTTCTAAATTTCTAAATTCTTAATATTATTCCATACTCTTAATATTATTGTTACTAATTTTCTTTTTAGCCTCATATACACATGTGCTCATAGTGATGTTGTTACCATGTCAAAATGAATTTTTCTAAAAACATAAATATTGATAATTCTTTGTTATGCAATTTTTCCAAAATCTTATTATTAATACATGGAGAATCACCATCAAGAATAAAGATTTAAAATAAAACATCCATCTAAATTTTCAAAATGCCAAGACTAAGTGAATTTTTAACCATAGACAAGAAAAAATCCATGTTTAGTAAAAATAATTGTTAAATAAAATTTTGAAGTAAGTATAAAGCATTCGAAGGTTTAAAATAAATTTTCTTTAGGCTTCATGTTTACCAAATTTTGAAAGAGAAGATTTTTGCTTCAAGTAATTTAGAAGATTCATATTTTAGAAAACAATTAGTTAAATGAAGCTTTACTATGAGTTTAAAATATTCAAAGATGCGAACAAAAAATAAGACCATGATTTTTATTTAAAATTCATATTTATAAATATATAAGAATTAGATTTTTACGAAAATCCAAAAGTAAATTTTGAAACTAAATTAACCTCCTAATTTTTTTTCCAACCCCATGTAAAATATGGGAAAAATTTTACACTTGAAATTCTTTTCTCAAAAATACATGAAAACCCTTTTCATATAAAAAGAAAATAAACAAGTCATTTACCAAAAATTTTCTTTAAATAAAACTTAAGGAAGTTTTAAAGAAAATATAACTTGGAATAATTCTTTTCTACCAACACCTAAAGTTCATATTTTGAAATAATTGGCTAAAAGAATTTTATTATAAAAAATAAAATATTCATGAACTCAAAATAAATATAAAATTATGATTTTGATTAAGTATTTGTAATGAAAATCAAGAGTTGCATAAGTTATTTGTCAATTGGTTGTTTTGACCAATTATGAGCAATTTTGCATCTTAAGTAATTATTTTGATGAAGGTATCCTACTTAAATTATACAAGTAGACGACGCATCCATGATGCATGTGTGTAAATAAAACAGTCCAATAATATATAAATTAAATAGATATATTGTTTTGACAGGTTGGAAGAGGGCAACTTTAATTAGTTCTACAAATTAGGAAATTAATTACAAATCATAATTACAATTGTATTTCCATAGGTAACTTCATCGTATTGGGTAACTACCATGCAGTATAATATTAAAAACATTTACGCTAAAAATATTTACTGTAACGCCTTAAATTACAGGTATTACAATCGTTACATGTTCTTCTCTCATTAAGAACACGCCAAGGCTATAAAACATTATACCACAATTATATTAAATATAATCATCAAAACTCACAATTGGTTTCCTTTAAAACATCCCATAAAAATAATCTCTTTGAAATCATAAACTAACAAAAATGCAAAACTACATATCATCAAAACAATTAAAATCTAACGAACTAGTCTCATAAAATTTCCAACAACTAATAACATCCAAACATAAAATCCATAAAAGTCTTCCATATCTCTCCCTTATATCCAACGCTCAAGATCTACGAGTCTTAGCTGGATAGTTAAGTCCACTATCACCATCCCTATGATCTATATATGGATCATAACCAGATAGATCATAAACAACATCATCTTCACCTGTACTTGAAAAATAAAGGAATGAGCGAAAACGCTCAGTACGCCATAGCACAAACAAATACGCATGAACATGTAATATACGAATATCACATACAATCGTAAACTAATGCAGCAACCACGTATTATTTTATTTGATTAGTAAAACAAACAATACAGTTTAGAACCATATGCATCTAGTCCTAAACCCAGAGTAACTTATGATCCCAATTCACAACCTTTATATGAAAATAGCTTATATACATATATATTGATGTTGGATACTCCCTACACATCGTTGTGTACCGCCATATGGACCGAAACGACTCCTAATCTACGGGAATCACTTCGAAATGCAACTCACCGGGGACAGCGCCACACAAGGATCATCAAGGTGCCTTGTTAGTATTACACTCTGCATGGTCTTTACTACCCAAAGCCACACACAAACAACACTCTTTACAATTTATATGTCGAATAAGATCTAGTTAAATTATTTTTTAAACCTACACGCACAAGCAACAGATAAGGTAAGATTATACTTTTTCAGCTCTTTCACAACTTCAATATCACAAATCCTTTACAATAGATATAAACCCTAATTCACCAAAACTTGAATAACAACATACATCAAATCAAATCCAATCCACATTCATAATTAAACCCTAACCCTAAATCCACAATCTCAAAACATAAGATTTATATATTAGATCTACAAACCTGTCTTCTAGAATGACCAAACAACAAAACCCTAAAATGCAAATTTCTCCAAATTCAAAAACCCTAAATCCTCAATAAAAAATAGTACAACTATCATAAAAGATTTCATCTTTTAACATAACAAAGATTGGAAGGATTCAACACTTACCCAAAACTTTAGATTTCACACTTCCTTGACTATAGAGTCAAGATCTTCAATTCATGACCTAGGTTTTGGTCTCCATCGAAATCATCTCTAACAACTTGATTTCTCAAAATCAATATGAAACAACCTTTATAAAAACAACATATAATCATTAACTCAACCAAAAGAGTTTTGAGAGGGATTCTTACCTAGATTTTACCTTAGGTTGAGCTATGAAGAGAGAACTAAGGACCTTAGGTATTATATAAGTCTTAGGAAACCCTAACACAAATGATGGATGTTTATTTCGTGTGAAATATAGGCTGTACCAAGTTGTTGGCTCAGGGGTAGCTTTGATTTAAAACAAGGAACAGAAGCACATAAGCCGACGTAAGCCGGCGACCTTCAATTTCAATACTAGCGCCCTTCATATGTAAGCCGACGACCTTTGGCCGACTTTCACCTATACGCTACCATCTTCACAATTTCATTCGCAAATCATCTGAATCTCCAAAGCTGACAGCCTTGTATTCAAAGCTAGTTGCTTAAAGCCAACCTAAATCCCCCCCTACTTATTCTTCGCGAACAACATCCTCGGGTCCAAATCCGTCTGTTAAAGGACAAAGTTAACCTCTTAAACAATCTTATATTACAATACTACCCTTCATTATAGATTAATTATTTGTATATTACATTTACACTAAAGATACATGCTATATTAATATATAAAGATACTTACTTAGGCTAAAAAAAGAAAAAATTATGTCTATTTAACCCATATTTAATTATATTCAAACCATATTTAATTTCTTGATTTTAGAGATACCAAAAATATTTTTCACCCATATACTAAAAAAAGAAAAAGTTATGTCTATTCAATCCCTATTTAATTTTATTCAAACCTTATTTAATTTCATGATTTAAGGGATATCGAAAATATTTTACACCCATATGCTAAAAATAATATATTAAAAACATTTATACTAAAAACACAAAAATAAGTGCTTTTGCTTTAATAGTATGGATAACTATGTCTACTCAACCCTTTGTTTAATTCTATTCAAACTCTATTTAATTTTATGATTTCATGGATACCAAAAATATTTTACGCCCATATGCTAAAAACATTATATTAAAAATATTTACACTAAAGATACCAAAGTAGGTGATTTTGCTTTAATAGTATAGATAACTATGTCTATTCAACCCTTATTTAATTCTATTCAAACTTTATTTAATTTCATGATTTCAGAGATGTAAAAAATATTTTATACCTATATGCTAAAAAAGGAAAAAACTATATCTATTCAACCCTTATTTAATTTCATGATTTAAGGGATACAAAAAATATTTTACGCCCATATGCTAAAAACATTATATTACAAATATTTACACTAAAGACACCAAAACATGTGCTTTTACTTTAATAATATAGATAATTATGTCTATTCAACCCCTATTTAATTCTATCAAAACCCTATTTAATTTCATGATTTTAGGGATACCAAAAATATTTTACTCCCGTATGCTTAAAAAAAGAAAAGACTATGTTTATCCAACCCCTATTTAATTCTATTCAAACCCTATTTAATTTCATAATTTCAAGGATACCAAAAATATTTTACACCAATAGGCTAAAAATATATTATTAAAAACACTTATACTAAAAATATTCACACTAAAGAATGGTATAGATGAGTTTTTAATAAATATATACCATTGCTTGTGTTAACTTCATCTTCTAGGATATCATTTTCACTGCTTCTTTTTTTTTTTTTTAAGACCAAGAAAAGGGGTAAATAGCCCAAAGCAAGAAAAAACAACACTAATAGGGGCAAAATCTAGAAAAAGAAACACCAATATTCTCTTCCTACAAAATTTGCCTAGCAAAGCTTGGAGAATTTTCAAAGAACAATACTTTTTACATGTATTCTAAATATAATATTTTCAATTTTTTTCAATTAAAATAATTATTAGTGACACACAGTAGACAGAACAATAAGCAGTACCACTAATTTAAAATGGATAAATTACATCATAATGTATCAATTTAGGGGTGGTTTATTTACGGTATCAATGTTTTGAATAGTTAAAAAGATATACTGATGTTTGATGGATAAGTTCATTTATGGTATCAATGTTTTAATGGTTAAAAAGAAGTATCAACATATGACAAAGTGAGTCAAATATGGTATCAATATTTGACCATTGATGAAAAATTAAAGATGTTTAATTGAAAATTAATCCAAATATTAATACCTCAAAGCAACTTTAGAAAATGTAAATACCTCATTGGATACACTATGTGAAATGTTTTATACCTCTTTTTGATCTCTTTTTAACTATAAAAAACGTTAATACCTTAAATGTATTTACGACCAAACTTTATATGATACCCCTCGAATATAAATTGTGGAACTCTAATCACAGAGGCGTTTTTTTGTTGTAATGGCTTCAAGTTCATCGGGACTTTAAAGTTAAGCATGCTTTGTGCAGAGAAATCCTAATATGAGTAATCCCCAGGAAGCGCTAGTACCAAAAGAGCAAACCATGCGGCACGTGGTCAAAGCGGACAATATCTTGGTAGGTGGAGTTCCAAGGCGTTATGGGTGATATCAGAGCAGTTCATCAACTGGGAGTGGAGGAGTGTATCCTCACTACTTAGTGTAGTTCTAGACCTGTATAACGAAACTAACGAGACATTAGTTCTATAAATGAAAGAGTATGTGATAATCCTTAAATATAGATTGTGGAACTCTAATCACAGTGGCACATTATGCTCTGTATAGAGCAATCCTAGGATGGGTGACCTACTAGAAGCGTCGACACTAAAAGGACAGAACCGTTCAGTGTGTGGTCAATGTGGACAATACCTCGATAAGCAAAGTTCTGAGGCATTATATGTTAATACCTTCTGATATAATTTACTATCTAAAAAGGTTAAATCGGTAACTGATATTGATAATCTCAAAATTTAGATAATTAGTTGAATAACTAGTCAAAGTTCATGTATCAAATGAGAGATTATCCTAAATTGTGGATACCAAGAAATAAACTTTAAGTGATGGGTAAACAAATATGTTGATTTTTAGATGTATTAAACATGTAAAAAGATGAGTGGATTGGGAACTTGAGAACATCGTGCATAGTTAACACATGAACAACAAGAGGTTCATGAAAAACAACTTGAAGATTTTAGTAAAAATTTCAAATTATGAAGATTCAGCTAATTAGGGAAAATCTTCAACAACCCAAAGCAAGGGGCTTGTGGAGAGTTAAATCTTTAGAAAACATCTAGTCTTCTTTCGTATGACTGAAGAATGTCCTATGTTTCCTGTTGCTTACCCTTTATGATTAAATACAGAGAAGAAATTAAAGTGGTTGGTATTGGGAATTTAGGGATCCAAAATGGAGAATTTACAGTAGAAATATATATATTATATATTAACTTATGAAATCCCTAAAACACTGATGGATCCATGCATTTCATTAAATTGATGAAAATATTAGGTTTTTACCTTTTCGCATTTTCAAATTTAAAGGTGAACTAGATTTAAAGGCACTACGATCTCCGAGCTCCCTTTATGGTATCTACATGACATCAAGTGGAATTGTCACACCCCCATAGGTACTGTACTAGTATCGATGTGCCATGTAACAAACTAGAGTCACAGACATTTGTATTTAACCATCCGAGGCTTCCAAAAAGGCACATGAGCATTGTACAACTATAAGCTCTTGGAATGGATAGTTATAACATGATCGAAATGCTATTTTGAATAAAAAATAAATTGCATACATATAATGCGCTTATAGGAATAACATTACATATCTCTTACATTTAGTTCTTAAGTATTACATCAAACGATACATATATTGTCCTTTACACAAAATAATATTCTCTTTCTCCAGATTAGTTCTCAACTTCCTTGCTGACTTATATCTACATCAACTTCCGGATATAGGTCAACTCTAGAGATCTTTATAATCACACAAATCTAAAGAAGGGTGAGCTAACAACAGCTCGGTGAATAACCAAATCTTAACATAATATAATCAATGTCAAGCAAGGGTTAATTAACAGACATATGCAATGGAACAATCAACCATATGTGACAAATATAGTTTCATTGATCGAAATCCAAACCAGTGGAGATTTACGCCCTCTCTTGGGGGTTGAAGGACCAACTCTAGTAATTCACACTCAAGAGAGACTAAGAAGTAAGGAAGGAGAAATTATTTTCAAACTCATTTATTATTTTATAAATACATATAAGTATTATAACTCAACTTCACCTTAGAACTCATAAACTTCACTAAGTATTAGCCATCTCATGTCAACACTATGGGCAATGTCCTTCGGTGCCTGATTGTTCCAGTGAGGCCAATAGAATAGTGGTAACCTTCTATAGACCTAGATTTATTGGAATAACTCAGCATTACCATAGATCCAAGATGCTAACACGTGATATAAACAATATGTAGATGCAATTTACGTAGTCATGCAATGCATGTTATTTCATTTAATGGTCAATTAAAATTTATACTAGATTACTTAGTGACAACAATTTTCAAAACAATCAATAATACACATTACACAATCAGTAGCAAGAAGATGGTTATCCCTTTTAATATTGAAGTTTGCCATTCATCTAATCACCTTATAGCATGCATTATTCTCATCACCATGCATAGCCAATTGTCATTTTAATTAAAATATGTGCCACTATTTTACATACACAAGCAATGTTTAAAGATTAGAATTACTTACCTGTGCATTTTTCCTTTAGTTGTTACAGTAGTTTATGGGAAAAATTTAATCCTAATCTATAGTTCCTATAAAATAATAAACATACATTACTGGTATATAACTAAACAAGAATTCCTATACAGTGCCTAAGTGTCATAGAGTCAAGTTGTAATTTTCTTGTCCTTAAAGAATTATAAGCTGCTATGAATATGGCAGTTTTGTTAGCCAGTTCACGGACAAGGGTCAAAGGGACAGCATCTTTGGGGGGTTTCAGGGCAATGCTTGAAAAGCAAAACGAATTTGAAGATCTAGGTTTAAGAAATCTAAGAAAAAGTCACAATTTTTGAATCATTGGGTGAATTGTAGGTGTTACAGTGACAGGATTTAGACAGGGCAACAAATCATAGTCATTCCTATAACTCATAGCCTAAATCATTGGGTCAACTACGGGCACGGTCTAGACGCGGTTGAAGCTATGTGAAAAAACACTTACCCTTAATTTCATCAACGTCTATCATGGTTATAAACCACGAGCATGACTTGGCCGTAATTTACTTCATTCTAAACAACAAACACATCTTACTTCACATTACAAACTAACTTTCTTCAAATTGATATATGAATTAAAGCGCATCTAGATATAGACTCAACATAACTACTTTAAACATAACTATATCTTGCAAACTTACAGGTTAAACTAAAATCTATCATTTTTTCCTTTAACCAAAGTCTAAGTATGAATGTTTAATATACTTTTTCTATATTTTACTTTATGAATCGTCATGTCTATGTTTGTTAAGTAAGGTTATATTCATAAGTTTCTTGCAGTTATACTATAACTCTTAGACACAATCAAATGTACAGGGTAAGTATGCACACGTTTTTATTATTTCTTAGTAAATTATGTTTTAGTTTGTTAACTTAAAATATCTGCTAAACTTAGTATTTTACTCTTAAAAAGTAAAATATGTATGTATGTATAATAGTATGTTTGACCAAGATAGCTTACTGTAACCTTTTTAAATTAAAATTACCTAGTTTGGATGGTGTGATATGTGTAATCACTTTACCTTCTTCTTCAAAAAGGAAGTAGCGTTTGTATATGATTTCTTAGAGATTTTCTATATTAAAAGTGAGAATTTGAAGAAGTGGTTTGTTTCTTAGTTGTAAACGTAGGTAAAATGAAAAAGAGGGTTTCACTATAAAAAAGGTAGCAAAAAAAGTTTTGTGTTTATCAAGATTTTTGTTTAATAAAATATATTTTGCACTATTATATTAATTTATATTAGTATAGCAAATTTTTAAATTTTTGTATTTTTTTTGGTGATGATGATGTTCAGCTAGTGTAAATTTTTCAAACTTCAACTGCTTCTTTTGTAAGTAAGATAGTAAGATAGACTTAATTTGAAAATGTCATTTAGCAATTAATGAAGAAAACTTTATGAAAAATGGACAAGTTTTCCCTTGCCTTGTATTTTATAGTGAAAGAGATTTTATAAGAACTTTGGGTGGTTTTGAAAGAAATTTAAGTGTAGATGATGAAAATTAAAGCCTATAATGTATATGAGATGAACAAATTATGATATCAGACAAATATTAATTCATATACACACAATTTATTAATTATTTCAAGACAATAATATTAAAGACAGAGTTTAGATTCTAAATCTCTTAAAAATTGGTTTTCGATTAATATTTAGTGTTTTATACTTACACAGCTTATTTCTAAACTATCATTAGCTACTTAATATACACTAAAGATTTAATAATTCACACTATACTTTAGGATTATAAAACATATGAGTATAATTTTACCTATGTCGTGTAATCTTATATTTAGTATATTTTATTTCTATGAGAAAGTAACTTTCTAATTTCTAAACTTAAATTATGAAAAAACTTAGGGATTATAGGAATTTTGTGTGCTAGCACTATAAAACATTTCTAGATCAGTTCGATAATATCCCATTCTTTTCTAGAGTGTGCAAAGTTTTTATGGGACCTAATGTGACAGCTCACATGTTAACCCTAGACAGACCTATAATGTCATTTTTATATTGATAACTATAGCCTCACAAACAATGATATTAACCTTAATGGGAACCCTAATTGAATTAGGATTTCCTAATTCAAAATACATATTTCGTTTTAATCTTCCTATTCAAAGTAGTAAAGATTATTAATTATTATTTTTAATCATTTAAGATAATAAATAATTAGAAATTATTATTGGGCTTATTTAAATTAAACCCATGACCATTTGGTTTATTATTTGTGTGCAACCTATAGGTTCGCTTATTGTTGGTAGTAGGCTCAAAAACCATTTTCTGGCTCACAAGACATAAGTGGCCTCTAACAAGGCGTTATGTCTACCAAAATTGAGTAAAAATTGATGATCCGAGTTTACCTTTTAAATAGTCAATTATTTAGTCTATTTGTCACACGATATTTGATGATTAAACATGAGACCTGGATCATGTCACTTGTATATTTTTAATCACAAGTTTTCTTGATTTTAGAGTTTAAATGAATAAACCAAATATTATTGATAACTCCTTATCAATTCATTTGGGTGTGGCCATACATTTTTCTCTGTCTTACTCTTCAAGAAGGCCGTAAAGATATCTCTCTCTAATTAATGAGAGGGACAACTTCCTTCATGAATACTCATATTCCTTAATATAAATTATTTCACATCCATCACGGTCTTATGATCATCCAGTTAAAGATTATGAAGGATCGAGTCAAAATATGGAAATCACCATATAAGGATCCATAGTGTCATCAGATCAAAGGACTAAAACAACAATGTTGTGGAGAGAAGTACTCATAACAAATATCCATATGATACTCTTATGGTGGGTCGATCCGATGCAATTATTTCTATGTGCATCTACATGCTGACTTGATATCTCATATCCTTGATCAGTAAAATGTGATCACCAATCAGCCAATACACTAATCTTACTTATTATTGTTCCATATAATGACTGACTAGGGATAATTCATAATAGTATTCTTATTATCTTGTAGTTTATAGTTTTACTATTAAAGTCACACACTGCAATGGTATAAAAAAAAAACTATTCAGGAAACATTCTAGACCACCAATAATAACATAATAAATAAAATGGTTTATTAAATAAAGATTAAAGTACAAATGACAGTAAATATCTTGATGGACTAGGCACATCACTAGTAGTTGGTGGAAGGATATATCCTCAAAGCCCCACATTAGTCAATGATGGAATATCATTTATGAGCTAGAAAAGACATGGTAAAGTTCACATTATAAAAGTCCCATATTGATAGTAAAATCCTTGAAACAAAATACGAGTTAGTAGACATTTAACTACTAAGGCCTTCTTATAGTCCTTTTGATGGGCCATTTTTTAGCTATAAGTTGCTATAGTGGAGAATTATTTCTTGGCCTTATGCCTTTAAAACGGCTGAGCTACCCAAGTAGCGATTGAATTGGCAAGTTAATCGGTTCTTAATAGGTCAAAATAAATTGATTCTTAATATAAGACCAGCTATTTTATAGTTGGGTCCAGTGTTAACCTTGAATTTTTCTAACTAATGCTATGGTAGAACCATAATAATCTCTCCTTCTTAAAAACCTATAAACCTTAACTCTACAAGGCATAAATCGTAAATTAATGAATAGAATCATTAAGAGTTGTAGATATAATGGATTTAGGTTATTTATTAAACAGTAACATAAAATAAAGGAATTAAATAATTTTTAAATTAAGGGATAGATAGTTTAACACATGTATCACTTAAGAGATCTACATAAGGCTTCCTAGTTGATTGAATGGATTTTTACCTTTTTTTAACTAAGAAAATTTATTGGATTAATTTTAGGAACGTTTTAGTGGAGGGTCAATTGTTTATATTCTATTCGGGTTTGTCTAATACTCATAAAGTACAAAAACAAATAATATAATTGTTTAAAACTCATGATTCATACATGTGTATGCGTGTGTGCGCGCATGTGTGTTAATCTCATATTAACATAGTAGCCATTTTGGCCTCTTAAAACCCATGGGGCTTGTAAGCTCAAAATAGTTTTAAAGCGTCATCTTGCCGATCAATTATTTAAATCAATTATGTCAGAGTCATAATGGCCCATTATTGCGAACCTAATTGAAGTTTCAAAATTTGTAAAAAATGGCAAACAAGTGCAATAGGTATGTGTGTGTGTGTGTGTGTGTGTGAGAGAGAGAGTTCTTTAGATAGCTTATAGTTTCCTTTGGATATTCCTATTCTCAAAGAAGTTGGGAATTTAGCCTTTAAGTTCATGGGCAAAGTAATCATGCTAAACGTTTAATTGAATCGATTTGTTAAGTATCCCATTAGAGGATGAACAACGATAAACTACCAATAATTCTATGTCTTAAATGGCTACATCCAAATAGGTCGTTGTTATATAACTTTAAAGTCTTATGGAGTTTAGGTGTGATTTGTTCAAAGGCTATTGAAGACGATGTTGTTACTACTGTTAATGTCAATCATAACTTTGTTGACTTGAAATCCTACCACGTGAATGCAAATGATCAGAATGTTCTAGTGTGGAGTCTGAATTCCTTTAAAGTCCTTATCAATGAATATGAAGCTATCTATCTTTGGCTTCTTAGCTTAGAGGTGCATAACTTGTTGACTTTTGATTTTTAGTTTTTGGGCTTATTGTAGGACATGGTCCCCCAACTATAGTATTAATGACTCCATTTGGGGCTTGTCTTATTGACAATAGGCCCGATCATTTGACAAGCTTCTTGGTTAAGATTTATGTTGGTGCGTAAAACTATCGGCTAGTGTACTAGGTGCGTATACAATAATAAATACTGGTGAGTACAGTCAATCCACATAAAGCTTGTAACCAAGTATTAGATTATAGTGGTTCTATTATAAGTTAAGCAAATCGAAATTGGATTTTTAGATTTCTAAATTAATTACACTAATCCTAAAATGTATCACTATAACTGTAACTAAACTATCACTACAAATTATAGTACACTAAAATTACTTCTAAAGGTTCCTTCAATATACAAGGTGATGGATTATGTCATAGTTTGCACAAGATTTCAATTCATTATGTTGTAGTTATAATCGAGTTTGTTCATTTGGATGTTGTTAAACTCATAAGAATTTACTTCCCTTTCTAGTTGAAAATTCTAATTATAACATGGATATCCCTCTTGAGTAATCTTCTTATAATCAATAGGTAAATAACGTTTCTCTCATAACCATGTTACCTTAATGAATTTATGGTTCAAGCATGTCCATGTCTTAAACCATAATTCCAATTGCATTAAAAGCGTGATTTTTACAACTTTTACCAAAATATGCACATGTTAATGTCGGCTTTGAAATCATATTTTCTATTTTAACTAGGTTCTCGAATCCCTTTTGAGTATCTCAAACCTTGATTCATAAGAGATTCATAAACAAATTATCTTATGAATATTGAACTAGACATAATCAAAGTTCCAAATTAACAAGACTTATTAAAAAAAATCAACTACTCACGAAATCCATAAACTCATCACATAATTCCACTAGATAAATTTAGCTCATTCTAAAAAACATAGTTTCATTGAAGGGAATAATCTTATCATAATCTGTTACAAAAGATAAAGGAGAGATACACCTAAAAATTTCAAAATGTCTTATCATAATTTTAAGGTCCGACTTCCACAATAAAGATCGATAACGAATAGTGCTAGAGATGAAGTGGAATGGAGGTAGGTGGTGTATGAGTGAAGTGCATGGAATGGATGAGTGAAGTGTAAATGATGGAGTGTCCATGCCCAATAGGCTAGAACGAGATTAAGACTTTGAAAAGGCAGTAGAATCAGTTTATATATGGTGTGTGGTAATGTGGTGATATGAAGGTTGATGGATTTAGATGGAATGTGGCAATGATGATATGGAGGTTGAGTGGATTTAATGGGCATGAGAGGAAGGCAGTTGTAATGTTTGTAGAGTGGATTCCCAAAATCTGCTACAGTACAAATAAAAGGTTTTCCATCGTAGTTACAAAGGATTGGACTTTAAATAGTGTTTGTCCCAAAATGTAAAATAATAAAGAAAATAAAATTAGCATAAGTTGCCTGGAGTTGATGAGGTTAGTCTAGTTGCATGGACAATAGAACTTATGCGAAACAAATTGTCCTTAGCAACTTAATCTTCTAAATAGCATGGTGTGACATTGTTGAGTTTGGCATTGGACTAGCGTAATATATAGATAAATAAGTTATAAAGAAGGACAAAAGTGTCATTTGATATAAAATAGAGAGTTTTATGATCAACCCTAAATTTATGTTTTGAACACATGTTAGATAAATGACGGAAGATGGAAATTGGCAGCTTAAAGTCTCCTTCAACGCTATCGGCCTTAACCTGTGCCCCGTTGGCTTACAAGCCAACCTACATGTTTCAGAATTTAACTCAAGAGCAAATGGCCGCTAGCTTTTACACTAAGTTACCAGCCTTTATTATATGAAAATTGAAAGGATTTTACATGTTTTCTTTATATCTTAGGCTTTTCTTTTCTCCAAAACTCATTCCTCAACCTAGTTTTCTCTTAATAACTTCTCTATGTGTGATCCTAACATCAAAAGGAGATCAAGAAATCAAGATCTAAGTAGGTTGGTTTTTCAATACTTTAAATATTTTAAAGAATAAGATCTTTCCTTAAAGATCTCTTGTTGTTTGAAGATACTTTTTGGAAAAAACCCTAGGACTTGTTGAGAGAATTAGAGATCAATAATTAAGAAAGAACAAGAATCAAGAATAGGTAAAACTAATTCTTTTCGATTCTTTTGATGATTTAAAAGAGCAATTTTTTTTTCTTTATCTGTTGATGGAAGTTCTATTGGTGGGAGAAAATCTGGAGAAAACCCTAGATCTGAGATTGGAGAAACCGTGGTGTCAATCAAAGGAATTAAAATAAGAAGTTAGGTATGTATGAATCTTGTTTATCTTTTTGGCAATATAGAAGTGATATTTTCTGAATCTTGTTTGATTATTTTTTAAGGGAGTCATTATTTGGAATATTTTGGAGAATTTCTGTTCTATTGGAGATTTTGTTAATTAAAACATTAAGGTATGTATAAGTTAGGGTTTTGTATTTCTTTTTAGTTTAGGGTTTTCTTTAGTTCTTTTCATATTGGGGTTTACATGATAAAGAATGTGTTGTTTTATGAAAATGTGTTGAGAATGGGTTTTATCTTTGTTATTAAGTGTATTGATGAATTGGGGTTCTATTCCTCAAAGTGATTAAAGATACGACTTTACCTTGCTTGTTGTTTGTGCTTGTAGGTTTAGAATTATAAATTGACATAACTTTTATCTAGTTTAAAATTTAAAATTTGCTACCTATGCTTGGTTGCTGCTAGTAAAGACCAGGCAAACTGTGATACTAACGTTGGCGTCGTGATTATCTATGTGTGAGGTTGTCCCGAGTGGACTCGTGTATAGAAATGATTCCGGTAGCTTAGGAAGTGGTATGATTATGATACTTCGAATGTGTGGGAGATTCCCAACACCATATATATATATATATATATATACGTTACCTATTTTCTATATGATTGTTTTTACGGAGGCATGAGCTACTCCGGGTTTGGGACTAGTCATGTATGGTTCTGCACTATGTTGTTTGTTGATTAATTCAAGATAATAAAATGCGAGCTACATTAGTTATTAGGTTGTATGTGAAACTATTTAATGCTTGTTCATGTGCATGTGTACATTGTATAACGTATTAGGCTTTTTTGCTCATTCTTTTATTTTTTTAGAAGCAGGTGAAGATCCGGTGTGTTTAATTGTCAGGCTACAACATTTATGTAGATTATGGCGAGGACGATAGTGGACTTGATTATCAGCTGACTCCTAGAGATGTTTTGGATTTAAATAGTTACTGGAAGACCTATGAATTTTTTACTTACTTTCATGGATTTTAGAAAATATTAAGTTTTTATTTTGATGTTTAAAGTTTAAGATATGTTGGCTTTGGTTTATGTAATTATGTCATTCAGGAGTTTTTATCATTTGAAATATTTTCTTTAAAAAAGGTTTCCTTTTATATGAGATTTGATGATATTTCTATAATTGTGGATTAGTATCATAATAGCTTTAGTGTGTCTATCTTTAGTAAGAACATATGGTGGGTTATAATGCCTTTGGGTTAGGGCATTAGTGCAGCATGCTGTGAAGTTTGAATAAGGTCAATGTAAGTTTGGACAATTTAGTCATCACAATAGCTTAGTCCTTAATTGATACGTCGGCATGTTGAGCTCTTTAGGCACTTTGTTATAGGAGTTTAGCTAGTAAGTCGGATCTGGTTGGTTGTGTGTTATAGTGCGGATAGGTTGATATGCAGTAGCAACCTAGTCAATGCTTGCAAAATTGGCGCTCCATGGGCAGTGCTACAGTAGAGGTCAGGACTCGTAATTCTAAAAGCTACTTGGTTCAACAGAGCCTGGGCTGGTGTTATCACTCAAACTCCAAGAAGTGTTGTTTTTATTGCCCACTCTTTTAGTGTAGATTCTTTACTCCTTTGCTAGACAAAGGCAGGCACCCTACGCTATCACCATTTTGCCTACTTCGCACTTGTGTATTAGTTGCTAATCATCTTGGTTTCAATCTTCGCTCCCATATTTACTCATCTGATCATACCATCTGTTACTGTTGTCTGCAAATTCTTGCTCGAGTCTTTTACACTATAAGTTGTCGAACATTAGTGATTAAACAAATAACATAAATCAGAGTAAGAGCCAAGACAATTTAGAAATCGCCCATTCCTCAATTTCCATGAGAATCTCATTCATTAGTACTAATTCAAGGAGCATTTGTTAATCAAAACATAAAGAACACCTTATCCTTCGAAATGCAAATTAAACATGGATCATTGGGCTCAAGCTAAAGACATAATCACCCTTTGAAATCCTTTTTAAGTGCAATTTTCATATTGTTAAGAGACTTTGCTCTTAAGATTACATTTTTGTAATTTAACTCCTATTTTGATCCTTTTTTAATAGCTTTTTGCACATTAAACACAATCAATCCAAGTTCATGCAGTTTCGTCTATTTATAATAGAATTTTACTTTAAAAGTACCAAAATATGCATAAAAGTGTGAGATAAATATGTAGAAAAAACACATTTTTCATCATATTTTCTACTATCCCCACTTGACCTTTCTTTGTTGGGTCAACAATTTGATATTATTGCTCATATGGGCAATATGTTCTTGCAAGCATCTATGTTAGATGCATCTTAGACAACGTTCTTTAATTAATAATACTCATCTGTGTTATGTTCATAGTTACAATGATACTCACATTATTTTCCATTATTCCTGTGATTAGGTTTGTTTCCTGTCTTCTAAAGTATAGGAAGTGGATTCCTATCTTGAATTTCCAAAGATAAGTTACCCAATAGTTTAGTCAGCAGGCTAAATTTCATGTTATTATTGAACAGCTGCTTTTTCTTGTTGCTTCTATCATTCTTGATTGGCTCATTAAAATTTTGGTCCTTTTGTTCACCTAATCGGTCATTGATCGTCCCTTTATCTTTTTTCTCCCATTATTTACCCCTAGTTTATGCGCAGGTTTGGCTATCTTGAGTCGCATGCTTTTTATTGTCTAAGATGATATGCTTTGAGTCTCATTCTTGGAATTGATCTAGTAAATTAGACTTACTCTAACATAAGGGCCTAAAGAATTGTCCTTCTGAGTCAATTCTTTATATGGCTATTGTGATGCTATCCCAATATCTAGCTTAAGCACTTGCGGAGCCACCTTTGAAAACATTGTCATGTAAACTCTAAGTGTCTCTCAAGTTAAAGTCTTACTATGTGATAAATGGGTATTTTCACATGTTTATCCTCTATTACATGGCACAAATCTACTACATTTCATCATGACTTTAATGCAAATTCTTCTTAAAAGAAAATGTAATAAGGATTTTTGGGAACAATAGCATGAAAGCTATAAAAAGAGATCAATTGACAATTTAAAAGAACTTGATTTTGTTTTCAAGCCTTAGTTTGATGACATAGTTGGTTTTGCTAAAGAGGTTATGTTATGCTTGAACGTGGAAGACATGTTTGTCACTTTCCATGATGGAGTATGGGAGACTTTTGTGATGTTAGATAGCTAGACAAGACCATAATTATTTTTTGAGATGCTTCTCCAGTTGGGCTGAAAGCATTGTCTAGGCTTAATGTAGTAATAAGGAATTATTCAGGTTAGATTGTTGGGAAACATGCGGGCTTGGTTTTGTGCCATTGATAGAGGATGTGAATGTCAAGCATTAGGTTCAGCTACAAAAATTAAGAGTAAAGCATGTTGTATTCTTAATAGACTACGATAATCTAATGTAAGCATGTAAAGGACTTGTGGAAAAGCTTCATCTAGCATCTAGGCCTTTCTTCAACGAAGTCTATGAGAATTTGGTTAGGTTAGAAAAATGTAGTTACGAGCTTTGATTATAAGAGACTAACAATGCTATAGATTAGATAGCTTCCTCATATATGAGAACAATTTGTCCATATGATTAGTGTGCTTCGACACCCCATTCTTTCTATAGAAGCTACTTTAGTTAGATTTTCATTCTTTTTTCATTGTATTTTACCAACTTTGATGTTTGTAACTGTTGAGACAATTGTTGATTGTAAAAAAAGAAATTGTTTTCTTAAAAAAGAAACAATTTGAATCATTGAATTTACAAAACTATCTAAAACATCAATTAAGACTTATTCTAAACTAATTCTAGCCCTAAATTGGTCAACCTCTAAATTGAAACCACAATAGAGGAAATTATTAACACAAAAGAGAGATGATAAACCACACTTTAGTACTTTCAATTATCAAAACCTCTCACACCATTCAATAATTTTTTCATGCTTTTGCTTGAATTGAAAATCTCCTATGTATAGTTGATGAATTATAATTGAAAACATTTTAAAACTACATAACTATATTTAAAAATCTTGTATGGTTATTTAACTTTATTAAATTAAATTGATAAAGCTAGAAGAGGAAAGAGGAGGGGGTAGGGGTTGGGGTGGGGGGAGGGGTTGATTTACATACGCTATTGATAAGGAAGAGTTAAAGAATAAATAAGTGTTTTAAAAATGTATAAGTTATCACATTTTAGTTTTAGCATAAGATAAAAGATAAATTTTATATTTACTATTGAGTTTTATGGATTTTATAATTTACTATCTGTTGATGGTCCATTCTTGACCAAAGGTCGTCTCAGTTCAGCTATATGGAATAGGTGGACCAATAGACCCGACCTTGTTGGCTTACTGAGAAGTCCCGTGTTGAGCCCTATTGAAGTCACTTGGATATCCTCATGCCTGTAGTTGCTTGACATGATAACTTGGTCGGCTTGACTTGTAGAAGTCACTCGGGTATCTCTACACTCAGTGTGGAGATGACTTGGTTGGTCTCGGCTTGTAGATAATGGAGACATGGCCTCCAACCATCCATGATGCCATTATGGACTCCAACTATGCACTTGCTAACTATAGTTATAACCATTGGGTCAGCCATCTATAAATACTCATCTGCCTTCCAGGGATAGATAATACCGCATTCGATCACTTTTACTTAGATCACTAACCCTTTGTCTATTTTGCAAAAATTCTTACTTGCAGCAGTCTAAGCCCATTTGTTTCGAGTCCAAACCTTTAATGGCTTTCGAGTGAATGATACTATCTAAATAGAATTAATATAGCTATTATAAATAATCATGAAAAATTTATAGATAATCAAAATTTATTAAGTTTCAATTAATTTATTACAAAATGGTAATATTCAGCATTAAACGTGATATTTACCCCAAAATAAAAATACCAATCCAGATACATTTCAATAGGGGTGGGCACGGATCGATTTGGTTCGGTTTTTCTTAAAACCCAACCAAACCAAACCATAATTTATGGTTTTTTTTTTTCCATTCTAAATCAAATCCTTAAGTAACAGTTTGGTTAGAATTAGAAAATTTCTAAACCATTAAGTAACGGTTTGGTTTGGTTTGGATTACATATTAAATCAAAATTTTAACTAAAAATTTTCTTTGTGTTGATTTCTCTCAAGAGATGATTTTGATGATAACAAAAAGAGTTAAATGTTTCTAATATAATTTGTGGAAATGTGCAGCAATAGTTTTTAGTAATAAAGAATCATTTCAGAAAGTTTATCAAAAGGATAAATAATTTTATTTTAAGCTAAATCATACATTAGAAGGTAACTCAGAAGGTGTATAGAAGACATGCAGTGTTGAAATTCAATACTCAGAAGGAAACTCAGAAGGAACATGTATAACACAAAATCAAATGTTTTCAAACACGATTCAGTTTTTTGAAGACCTAGCTCCAAATGTTGAGTATAAATTGGGTGTTATACTCAATGTGTTCCACAAAGTTGGATTAAATCCACAGGGTTCTTTCTAGATTTTTTTACTTCCTTCAAGGAACACGAAAATTTTTTATAAAAATTATCAAGCTAATTTCGACAAGCTCAAACTGATTTTTATTTTATCTAAAGTAAAATATATCTTAGGAAAAAGTTTGTTTGAAGAATTTATAAGGACAGAAAATTATGGTTTATGTCCAAATCAGATCACGTAAAGTGGAGGATGAGCATGAACAGTAAATTATGAGCAGTGGATCAACACAGTCGAGATTGAATCGATTTTTCAGTTTGAAGATAAGCTTATCAGTTGCAAGATATTATCAGAAACAAGATTATGAAGATGAATTCAAATATTCGAATTCAAATTGAGTCAAATAAACTGGGAGCAGATTTTGCGGAATTAAAGAACGACTCCTACACGCACAAAATCTGGACGAATTAATCCAATTGTGTCTTCTAACCGTCGCAGCAATTCGAAATAAAAAAGTGAAAGAAACGAGGCAGAAGGACAGAACACTACTGAAGAACAACTCAGAAACAACACGAAAAATTTCAGAAAGATAAAAGCGCTCAAAATCTGTCATTTTTTTTACTGTTCACTGTGCGAAAAATTGAGGAAACTCAAATTTTTATTCCTCTTGATTTGCTTTTACTTTTTGTGAGTTGAGAGTTACAAGTAGGCTTAGTTGATTGATTGTGTGTGAGAATCAAGCTAAGTGAATTGTAGCCAAAGAATTGGCATATACTCTTGTAACTTCATTGAATTGATTAGATAGTGGAACACACCGGTGAGGAGTACCGGGACCCTAGCTTGGAGCTGGAAGAGAGGATTGACGCACAAGGCGGAACCTCTATACATCGATTTGCAATCTCTTCTCCTTATCTCTTTTATTTTGAGTATTGATTGTTTATGTTTTGTTTGCTCAGAAGGTTAATCAGAAAGTTCATTATATATATAGTTATTTGCTCAGAAGGTTACTCAGAGAGTAAATTGTTAACGTTTTTCTACTCAGAGAGTTAAGCAGAAGGTTTACAAGTTTGAAAGTGTAGTCTTTATTTTTTATCCGAATTTTTCATAAAGCATTAATTTGTTTAGATTATTGTTTCAAGTAAGTTTTAAATCCATTATAACCAAGTAGTGTGGAGTTTGTTTAAATTTTGAAAAATAAGTTTTATAACCAATTCACCCCCCCTCTTGGTTATCTTTTCGGGACCAACACTTTGTTCTAGTTTTTTTACATTTGTGTAGATATTTAATTATTTATATCACTTTACAAAGTTTATATTATAAACCACGGCAAAATACTTTATGAATTCATCATACTTTTAATTTATAATTCTCTATAAAATCAGTTATCCATTAATAAAATACATTCACTAACAAATGCATAGTAAGTCATAATTTATTAATTTTTAATAGAACTATCAAGTCAATCATCTACTAATAAATTTAGCTAAAACAAAAAATCATCCATCAATAAAATTCACTAACCAATAAAATGATCCGCTAACACAATATATTAAACAATTAATATAATAAGAGTTTATAACTAAATAACTAAATTTCACATTTTGTAAAGTTAAAGCTAATAAAAAAATAATAGTTTCAATCAACAAAAAAATTATATCATGTGCATAAAAACAAATTTTAAAAATGAACAAGTTGATTTTAATTAATATTCACTAAATAATAAATATCCAATGAAAACATATGAATATTATATGACATTTAATCAATCATCATAAAAATATCTATAGTTATAACTTATAAGTAAAATGTATTTTTTTTATAAAAATGGTTTTATTCGGTTTTACGGGTGGATTTGGTTTACCTTTCAGACTAAAACCATATTTTACGGATTGTTTTGATTAGAAAATTTTTTAAACCGAATTGTTGAAAAAAAAAATCATATTTTTGGTTTGGTTTGGTTTGATTTGGTTACGGATTGATTCGATTCGTTTAGTTTTTTTGCCCATCCTTAAATTTCAACATAAACTAGAAAGGAAAATGATTGAAATATCCTTATTTTAAAATTATTTTATGGGACCTTTTAATCTTATTATTATGTATTTTAGGGCACTTATCAAATGAATTTTTAAAAAAAATTTTTCATATTACTATATAATTAAAAAATAAAAAATCAAACATAAAGTACCTTTTTTTTTATTTTAGTTTAATCTTGATAGCATCTTCATTAAAAAAAATCTAAATAATCTGTCGCCAAGCCGACTCGATATTTTAGTTAGATATATATTTATTTTATTTATAGTTTATCAACAGCGACAAATATCTTTTCCTCTGTCACTCTCCAGCTTATCTTTATCTTATATATATATTTTTAATTATTTTATTTTCTCTTAAAAAAAAAAAAAACAGAGTTAGCTTTTTATAAATCTACACAAAATTTTTCAAAACAAATCAAATCAAATAAATTACTAACACTATAACAGGCCTGATTGTGAAGTTCTCCTCCTCCCTCCATAGAATCCAGATTCCTTCCTTCTCCTTCTCCTTCAGCCTGCCCTAGAAATCATAAAAAAAAAAAAAAACAGTAAAAGAGCCGCTCCTCTAATCCACTACCTAGGTTATTGGAGATGGCGCCGCCGGCAGCAGCTGCTGGAGGTGGAGGCGGTGGAGGTACGCAGCCGCAGCAACGTCAACAGCAGGGAGGCTTCGGATTCGCTGGAATCATAAGAATGGCTGTGTTTTGGTACTTTGCTTCCAAATTCTTTTCTCCTAAAAAGCCTGTTGATCCAACGAATCTCACGTCAAATGTCTTCCAAAAAGGCGAATATTTGGTAACTAAATCGACTAACCAATGTTCATGTGTTTATTTATTCGTGAATTGTTATGATTATTAGGGTTTCTGATGATTCCGATCATATTCAATATATAAATCAGGACACGTGGCTATAAATTTAGATGCTTTATTGATTTATTTATTTATTTATTATTAGTAACAACAGTAGTAGGGTTTCTGATTGTTTGGTGATTCTGCTGTATGGAAACCTGATCTTCTTGTATGTATATATATCAGGATATGTGGTTATATGTATCGGAATACCAAAGCTTCAATGACTTTGGTAACGAGGGGGCGCTTGTGTGGCATGAATCCAATATTCCTTATGCGGTTTGGGGTCCGCAATCGACTCGCACTCTCTCTCTTAAGTATCATCCTTCCGAGGTTCGATTATCTTTGTTTAAATTTCATTCCTTTCTTTTCTTAAATTCATTAATGTTGGCTTATTATTTGTAGAATTCAAATATTGATATAATTATCCTTCTTAGCAGAATGTGAAGAAACATAATGGTAGTTTGTATGCTCATGTATTTTTCGCTCGAGCTGGTTACCCTCCTGATCCCAACGATCCTGAATATCAGCCTCTTTCTGCCTTTGGAAGGACACACCGTATGGCAATGATTTACCTCTCGACTAGTTTATACTATCTGGCTTAGTGTATGCAGTTCCCTCATATGTTTATTTTTTAACTCCGTTCCAGCTCTTGTTACGTTTATTCCAAAGTCAAAAGCAGATAAAAGAAGGCGTCTCTTGGGTAGCAATGATAACTCTGAGGAACCTGAAAAATTACCTGAGGTTATTACCTGCCTATTATTATCTGCACAGGCTTATTTATGTGCCACTTCATTGGATGAGTACAAATGTAACTTCTCTTGGCTAGGAATTACAGGAGGAAGATAATAAGGATGATGGCCCTGTAGAGTGGGTCCCCCATTGGAAGCCCAATGTTACGATTAACCTCGTTGATGACTTCACTCGGTAATTCTAAACTTCTGATTCTTGTATCTTATTTACCATCCTTAGTATGTTTACAACTATTAATCAACAAGCCTCTTGTATGTTTTCTATGAACTCTTTGCTATGGTATTGCCATCAATTGCAAAAACATTCCTTTTTGTTGTCTATACATTAGCTAACATCGAGGTTAATTGTAGTCACTGCATAAATATCTTACTGGATGGATCACATCCTGCTGCCTATTGCTGCATCATGCTTATTGCTCTCCTCTGTGTTAATATCCCTCTTTTCTTTCATTTGCAAGGGGTTTCTAACTTACTTATTGCTGATGATATATGGGCAGGTATCCTCGTGGTGGTGCACCTCCAAATATTGCTCCTTGTATCCTTATTGATTTATTGTAGAAAATTGTCTGATCGCAAGTTTCCTCCCCCCTCTCCTTAGAACATAGGTAACTTGTGTGTTGGTTTGCTAAGTATGAACTGAGTATATGATTGTGTAAGAAAGAAGATTTTCTTTTATTAACTTTTCTTTGCTTTAATTGGGGCTTTTATTCACTTTTGCTGGTCAGCATCACAATTTTTTGTGCTTGTTTGTGAACCTCTCCTGCTAAGTAGTGTTTAAAGGCATTTGAATAGTTACTAACATCTTAGTTGATCAAATGAATCTCAATTGTAGGCAAAGTGTGATGTCGACTAATCCGTGTAAATTCTAATGAATGATAGACTTTTGGAGGATATTCTCTGGTGGCCTCTGGGCGAAGTATTTTTGTGAAAGAATGCAAGAAGGGAAGGGCTTATATTTGACGTAAGTGCTTGGGTGGATGAACAGAATTTTGGTCGATTTCCCTTCCCCGGCTTCATTGCTTGACTACAACCCATTGCAAGAGTAGCTATTGCTTAATGGATGGTCTTTGCTGGATGTGTCTGATTTATTGTAAACCCTGCACATCCTGTTGGGAGAGAATGAAATTCCATTTTCTTTAATCTTTAGGGAGCTTGACTTCACTAAGAAAATAAAGCTCTTGCTGAACAAGCTCACTTAGCGGACAATAAGACTGATTGGTCTAGAGGCATAGGGATATGGTACTTCTATGTATTACTGGCATTAAATTATCTTATGACTAAATCAAACTTCTGGCCAGTGAAATACAAATACATAGGTGCTGCTAGCTTTACAGATCAAGTATATGCTCTAAAAAACAGTGTGATCCTGCTTTGAAAGCTTCTAGTTTAAGGTGTTTGTGTGGTTTATTGATTTCGGTCCATCTATGTAGGTTGTCCTTTTCTCTTCCTTTTTTTTAGCTGAAATTTAGACACAGTATGATTTTCTCTTATAAGTTTTAACATGTAGGTAGAAAATGCTGTCATAATTTACAGTTGGTACTTGGTAGTGGTTGTATAAGTTGTATGATGGTATGATGGTCATGCAACCTTTTGTACTTGGATTCTTAACCATAGATTTGCAGTCCTGAATGTGGATCCGAGCACAGGAAACTACTATCCAACTATTTACATGAATGAGTTTTGGGTGCTTAGGGATAAGCTGATTCCCATTAACGAGACAGTGAATGAATTACCATTAAATCTGGAGGTGGGTCCCATCAGTGTGACCAAGTGGCAACTGTTTCTTCAAATTGATCAATCATTTCAGATTCACCGAAGTTATGGAAGTATGCTTGAGGGCGAGTCCGATGAGCTCAAGGTGTGGATGTTTCTCTTTTCATATACGTATCATTATTACTGATGAGATATCTGCTAAAGCTTCTAGTGGTAATTTCATTTGTAATTTCAGAAATGTGATAAGCTCAGTTTTTCTTTGCATTGTTAGATGCTTCAATCTCTTAAACTGTTCTGTGCTAAATTGTGTATATTAAAGTGACTCCAGCAACTGCAAATGACTGTTAATTATGTTACTATTGTTAGATGTAAATTAGGCCCCTCATGGCATCATCTATTTTGTTTATTGCAGCTACGCAATGAATAAGTACTTCCCTTTGTATGTGGAACAATTTTCCCTAAAGCACTTTCTAGCTAGTTTTCTGTTACATTTATGTTATATTAAGGAAAGATGCACTGTCGGACCTTGTAGGTTGTGGATCATCTTGAACTTGTCATGGTTGTGGCCTTCTTAAATTATTTGCATTTTGGTCCATCAGTAGTCGTAGCTTCTTGATCAAGATTTAAAATCTTTTGTTTGTGTGATATAATTTTGATGGATCTAGAGTACAATTTTCCCTAAAGCACGTTGGACCTTGTAGGTTGGGGATCATCTTGAACTTGTCATGATTGTGGTGGTCTTAAATTCTTTGCGTTTTGGTCCATCAGTAGTTGTAGCTTCATGATCAAGATTTAAAATCTTTTTGCTTGTGAGATATAATTTTTGATGGACCTGGAGTACAATTTTCCCTAAAGCATTGTCGGACCTTGTAGGTTGAGGATCATCTTGAACTTGTCATGATTGTGGTCTTCTTAAATTCTTTGCGTTTTGGTCCATCAGTAGTCGTAGCTTCTTGATCAAGATTTAAAATCTTTTTGCTCTTGTGATATAATTTTTGAGGGACCTGGAGTACAATTTCCCTCAATTAATCAATGTAAATATTATTGATAGTTTTGTTAATGTTTGGTGTATAATAATGTTAGTTGTGGCTGCAGCATAAGAGGCAGTTTTAATTCAAAGTTTCTGTATATTCTTGTAAATGGCCAATTATGTAAGTTAGGGTTGCTTGCTTGTCTTGAACTAAACTAATAATGTGCTTTTCTCCTTCAGAGGGTCTTCTTGGAAGGGAATCCTGTTCTACTCGTGATCACTATGGTTGTCTCTGTGCTTCATTCAGTTTTTGACTTCTTGGCATTCAAGAATGGTAATCAAAATAATATTACCTAACAATAATTTCTTTAAGTTTGTCGATGTGGTTTGTTTTTTCTATTTATTTGAAGGTGCTCTAGACCATGGAGTTGCTTTATCTTTATGGTTCATGCTGACTAGGTTCATTGCTTTCTTTAGACATCCAGTTTTGGAACAAGAATAAATCTATGGAAGGACTCTCTGCAAAGTCTGTTGTTGTGAACTTCATTTGTCAACTGGTTGTGTTCCTCTATCTACTTGACAATGACACGTCATGGATGATACTGGCAAGTTCTGGAATTTCCTGCTGCATTGAGTTCTGGAAAATTGGAAAAGCCATGCACATAGAGGTATTTTTATGATGGATATGTGTGATTTTACTTGGGGATAGAATGTGCATTGTCTTTTTTCTTTGTCTTTTCATATTCTTGAAGTCAATATCAATGCTAGTGCAGCATCTGTAGATTCTTTTAATAGTTAATAGTGTGCTGGCAGTATGGCTATTCTGTTCAATGCTGTTTCTTCCATCTGGATAAATGTTAATAACACTGCCATAAGCTTTATGAATAGTTGGGGGTTTGCACTTGTGTTAATGTTGTTGTTGGATCTTTTTTTTTTTTCGGTCTCTAGATTGATCGGAGTGGAAAGATACCTATGTTGAGGTTCCGTGATCGTGAGTCTTATGCTGGGAATAAGACAAAAGAATATGATGATATAGCGATGAAATACCTTTCATATGTTCTTTTCTTCCTCGTCGCATGCTCTTCAGTTTACTCACTCATGTATGAGCGTCACAAGAGTTGGTATTCTTGGATTCTCTCTTCAATGACAAGCTGTGTCTACATGTTTGGTAAGTCTTCTTTCTGCTAGCTGGTCGATTTTACTGTTCTTGTGACATTAATTGTCAGTCTTGTTACATGTGCTGCTTTGTTTGATATATTTCTTCTAGTGGTCTTCTTTCAAGAGAATAGAACTATAGTTTTCTTGTTCTTCCAGATCATCTATTTTCCTACTTCTTTTCAACCTTTGTGTGATCCACATATAAATACTTCTCTAACAGAAATGGAGGTTATCACATGTTCCCTTTCAAGGGGGAAATATCTAAATTAATTGATAGAAGGCAACAAACCAACTATGTATGCACATGTCTGCATATCCATGAAAAAATAGGGGATAAAATTCCAACTATAGTTTGATATAACAGCTGAGCATGAATATTTGATTTGCATATTGTTAGAATTAGAACATTATGATTTATGATCCATAGTTATCAAGTCTGCATTTGCCATGGTGAAATGAATGACAAGCTTCCCATGAAAATTGCAATAAGGACAACTTGTCATTTTAATTGGATATTCCAGGAGGCTTAATTGCTTTCCCTAATAACCTTTTGAACAAAACCTATTCTGATTTTACCTCTTTTCCCTTTCCTGCTGGAGTCGCAAGCTTTTTACTGTAGCTTTTATTATACCCAAAACTCTGGACTCTGGAGGAAGGTAGGTGCCACTCTTCCATAATTTTATTGATCAAATGCTTATTACAACCTTTGCAATGAATCAAGGTAATGATGTTTTAGTGTATCTAGGCGGGTGAAGCACCTGTTTAATGTATTTTAAAAAAAATAATACGTAAATAGAAATTAAATAAAAAAAATTTCAAAAAGAGGGCTTCTATGTCGCATAAAGGAGAAGAGACACTTGGAAATGTACATGTATCGTATAGGCTGACGGCGATACAGTGACCTACTGTTGCAAAATTGTGGTCAAGGTCTGTATCGCATATGAAAATGGCGATACACTATAATTAGCTTGTATCGCATGGCCTATCGGCGATACACTCACAAAATGCTATATCTCATATGCCTTATGCGATACAGCAACATTAATGTGGTAATTATTTTCCTCTAATCTTCTTTTACATAATTTTTTTTTGAAAGGATAATAAACACGCAATTCCCTTGTATCTAGGCTGTCATAAATCTCTAAAAGGAAACGTGAGATGCCATGTTTAGATGAACGATAAATTATCTGCAAATATTTTAGCTTGTCTGTTAAAATGATCACTGGAGCCCTCTAGTTTAAATTTAAGAATTGCGAGCCTGGGAAGGTTGCCTTTCCCTAAATGATGTCTTTGGAAGGCAAAAATTGACTGGAAATTGCATTGGTTTGTTCATTCGTCAATGTCAATGTGTTATTGGGTAGTCATGTTGCGTTATGATGCTATACCTTTTTTCTTTCTATTATTTATTTATTTATTTTTGGGTGAATTATATTTTTCATTGGTGATGTGTATTGCTTTTCTGGTTGCAGGATTTATCACGATGTGCCCTCAGTTGTTCATCAATTACAAGTTGCAATCTGTGGCACATCTCCCCTGGAGGCAGATGACATACAAGTTTTTGAACACCATCATCGATGATCTTTTTGCCTTTGTCATAAAGATGCCAACCCTTCACCGACTTTCTGTCTTCCGGATGGTAAGTACTGGAAGTTCCTGATATTTCTTTTTCCTTATCCAAATTTTGGTGAGGTGGTTTCTTACAGAGAATTGTGTGATAAGGATCATGTGATCAAATTCATGTATGGTGACAATACACGTTTTGGATTGGGATTGAAGGAGAGGAGCCTCCATGAGATTGTTTAGGAAATTATTTTGCTTAAAAAGTTGTGAGAATGAATGAAAGTCAAGTTTGATGTTTTGTTTTTTCCTTTTGTAGATGTCATCTTCCTGATATATTTATATCAAAGATGGATTTATCCTGTGGACAAGACCCGTGTTAATGAATTTGGGTTCAGCGGTGAAGATAGTCAAGCTTCCCAAGCGCAAGGACCGGAGGGAACTTCTGATGACGGTCAAGATAAGAAAACCAATTGAGGTAGTGATGGACAGACATATTAGACTTGGCTATCTGTAACTTAATTTTTGAAAATTTTTCTTTAATTTTGTGTTTATTAGGTTTGTTTAGCTTTTTGTTAATTTGAGGGGATAATTTACATAATTCTGAAGGACTTGCATCCTAGGACTGCCTCCATGTTTACAGTTGCGAGGCGTTTGAGCAGCAATCTTGAGGATTTTTTTTTTTTTCCCTTTTCTTTTCTTTGCTAGATAATGTGTAGAAAAACTCATCTAAAAATAATGGGAAAAGGCAAAAAAAGAGTTTCTCTTTTTGAGTTCGGATAGAAGGTAGCTTAGCTACTTATTTTTTTGGCTAGCAAATTAAACCTATAGAGAAATTCTGGTTTATTTTAACTTTTCAAGGTTCGTTTTGGTAGTAGATTGCTGGTCCACGTCCAGATTTGGTAGATTAGGTAGATGATATCGATTTGCATTTGGCTGATATGAATCTAATTAAATCGATTGGAAACGTTTCCTTTTTACCCTTTTATTTTATTTTTTACATCTTCTACATATTTCCCGTTTCGGTTTTTAAAGATAAAGATGGCTTCACGGGCTGTTAGTAGTAGACCAAGTTATAATTATTTGTTTTTTGTCCTGTATTCTTTTTTTTTAATCAAATTGTGTGTTTGTTAAGATTAAGATATTGAAATATATAATAAAAACACTAGTACTTTACATGAAAAATTTACAAGAGATAGGGGTAGATGTGAAAATGCCCATAAACTTGAGAATGACAAAGGAAAGTGTACAAATGTAGTATATAGGGTATGGTTATGCTTGCCTTTGAAGATTTTATACATAGAGATGTGAAAGATTGTTAGCAACACATTTCTTTAGGCAATGCATGTAAGGGCAAGTACCAAGCTGTCAATGCATACAAGAAATATTCCATAAGAGTAAGTGAAGTTTCATTGGTCATTGGTTATGGATGGGTAGCCCTTGTTATCTCTAATTAGATAATGAGTCACCATTTGAAGATTATTAGTGCATACTATTCGAGTCCTGAATAAATTACAAAGCTCATAAGATCTCATAGGTGATATTCACTCGTCATAAAAAGATATATGAGAGTAACATAAGGATGTAAACACAAGAGACTATCTCAAGCAAGCTTCAAAAGAAAAAGAAGGAAAGAATAATGAAGAAAACCAAGACAAGGCAAATAAAGGAGCAACTTGCTGTTGCAACATCATCACAATAACCTAAGGAAAAGATAAGTAACACATGGGAAGCATGCATGACAGCAACCAAGAGCCTTAGAGAGCCATTACAAATTACACAACAATAGCAATAGTAATATAAATAATTATGAGACACATGAACAGATGAAAAAAAAAAGCATCCAAATCTAAAGGAGCACTATAATGAGAGAAGCAAAAAGAAAAGCATACATCTAACATACTAGTTCATAATCATAGCAAATCCAAATTATGAAGAATTATAAAAAAATGTTTCACCTCCAATATTTCAAATCGAGCTGCAATAACACCTAACCACACAAAGATTAGTCAATAGAATGCCAAGGTTGTTTAAACTCGCGATTCTACATAGAATATCAAGGGGTAAGTAGATTCGGTACGTATAATCAAAAGTAGAAACAAGTTTCTATAACCTCTGTAAAATACTTTGAAAAATTATAAAAATGCTTATAGAAGATGTAGAAAACTTAGAATACATAACGGATGTAAAAAAGAAAAATAAAGAAATTAGGTTCTTTTTTTCACAATAATTCTTAATCCATAATATAACATATATAAAAAAGAGAGAATAATCAAAATTATTTATTTTTATTGTTTTGTTTGAAATAAGTGATAAATTGAAGGAGAATTAAAATTTTCAACTTATTAAATGCTTAATTATATAAATGAAATAAATAAGTTTTCTTGTGAATTTTACAGCTATAACTTGACTTGAATAAATTCTATAAATGTAGAATAGAGGTTTTCAAGGGAAGGAGCCAAAAAGATAGAGAGAGTGTGGAAATCAAATAGAAACGATAAGAGAGATACATCATCCTAATTCCTAATAGATGATAAGCTTGTAAATACACAATATAGTTAAAATTGTAAGATTCTACTAAAAAACGATTCTATCATTAGTCAACTCGGAAAGGGCCTCTTAAAATCGTAAACTCGTAGAATCTTATAGGTAAAAATGCGATTTCGACAACTACGGAAGCTGCCATTTTCAAGAATGGATTCCTTTTCATTTTTTGATCGAGTGAGAACCCGTAGATTGTTTGAGCTACAACGATGAAGCACCTACATTGATGGAACTCACTCAGACCAACTAGAAGCTCAATTAAAACTCTCTTTTGGAGTAAACCACCATCAAGCAACTAGTTTCCAAGTAAAGCCACTACAATGTGTGCAGTGTCATTATGACTAAATGGTTTTAGGCACAATGAGAGGAAGAAAAAGACACGTCGCTTTCGAGTATGAAAAATGGCTGCCATAAACAACATCAAGAAAGTTAGGTTTTAAATGCACAAACTGAGATAATAAGGAAAAGATAGTGAAAATGGAAGCCGACTCGAAAAAAAAAAGAGAAGAAAGCAAATAGAAATTCATCCAAAACAGGATATAACTTGGTTTCATTGGGATTTCTGGAAGCCTGATCAGAGATACCACAACTTGTTCTTGCTCAAGTGTCTAATCTTCAAATGTCTCATGGAGAATTATGGATTCTAATGAAATGGCGCCATTGGAGACCACCTATTTAGAAAGGAAGAAGAAGATACTCTATCTAAAGGAAACAAGGAGGTTGTCGGTCCTTGTAGAGCTTGTAGAGATGAGACAAGACAAAAAGTTAGAAGAAGGGAGAAGGAAAAGACGTTGGACTGATTGTGTGGGCAAATGAACATAAGGAATTCCAACATATAAGGTTGGTTTGTTAATATCCTATGCAAATGAAAATTCAAGAGGGAAATGTCGGTGTACTAAGGTTGTGACACATGAATTGTTCGTGTCCATTATTGCACAAATAGAGGGTGAAGATGGCTTATGTAAAAGGAAATGAAATTGTAACATGGGTATGCTGACAAATATGTTGGCCTATAAAATGGAGGTGAATGCATCAAATGGAATTAAGATATTTGCCAATGGGAGTAATGTTGGAATTAGCAAATCACATGGATTTTAATGACAGATTTTAAAGTGAATTTAGCCTTTATTTGGATTAGTTGACACTACAAATTTTATAAAATATTATTATTACATAATAGGAAAATGTATATATACATATTTATCCATAAAGTATGAAAATTATAGTTTGTAAGTGGCAATTGATAAAGATGTGAAGACAACGTTCAACTCTATTTATTTACTATTGGTATGGACATTGAAAAGATGAGCGGATATGAATTCATGAGCGTAATCATACTCGAAGCATCTACGAAATGAAAATAAGACTGGTTTGTTAAGGAAAATCGCCATGTAAATAGATATAGAGGACGAGTTAATATACATACCCATTAAAGGGGGCAAGTCAATGCATTATTATCTTAGAAGCAATACAAATGTTCACATGGGGCAATTTTTGTGGTCAACATGGTATTGCAAGGGCAAACTAATTTTTTTTTAATTGTTTGGTAAACGTCGCACCAGACTTTTACATTGCAAGTTATTAAGAAATTAATACATCAAGCAGCATGTAGTTAAGTTATAGCACACATGCACTGGGCGAGACTTTTTTCATTCGAAAGGGCTTGATTAATGCCAAAATCCCTCTGATAGCCCAAAGAACTTTGGCCAAGAGGTAAAATGTAGACGTATAAATTTGATTATAAAGGCTCTAAGCCTAATTTTTGTTTAAGTTTAACTCTTTAGGCTAATGTAATAGGGCTTAAAGAGTTAGACCTATCTCAATGGGGATGATCATGGAAGATTTGGTAAGGTAGGCTTGGAGAAGGGCCCGTTAGAATTGGCTTGTCTAATTCTAATCTTTCTCAAATTAACTCACACACATTTCAAATGAAGGTCTTAATGGGCTTGGGTTCATAAGGAAGCCTAATCTATATCCATTATGAGAGGGACTCATCATAGCCGTTGGTCATTTATCTCATTTGATGGACGATATAGACGGATAGATGTCTATAAATACCATTAATCCTTACCTCATTTGATAAGTAAAATCTTGGACAAATGTCGTTGTGCTGCCGGATTTCCATTTTTGTGAATCAATTACTTGATTTATTGAAGAACATACATGATATTCGTGGTACCTAACGAGTTGATACTTTTTTAACTCTCTCACTTGTCACACATATGTTAAAGGCTAGTGGGACTACCTACTCTTCTCCCTACATGAACTTCACCTAATCATCCTGTACGTTGTTTCCTTTGGTCACGTATAGCATATTAGTCACACAATACGTACGTGGTCGTTCCATTCCGGAACCATACCCACACATTTATCTTTTACCATTTTATTTTTATAAATATATCAAGCTTCTCTTTTTTCAAAGCTATATTTTTTGGCTAGGAAGTGCATATGTTTTCACTATTTAATTCTTGTTGTCATTTAGTATCATCAATATTTCAGAATAGAAAAAAGGAATTTCTATAGTCCTATTGTGGAACCGTATTGTTATTAAGCATCAAAATTAAATTAATTATTAAAAAATAAGTGTAAATTGTTATTAATCATATTGTTATTACGTATCAAAATTAAATTAATTGTAAAAAAATGTGTAAAAAATTTAAGAAGATCAATCATGGTTGAAAAAAGTAAAATTGTTTATTGATATGATGCGATAAGTTTTGTTGTAATCACTATTGGACCTTCCTAGAAATATATAATACAATTGTTTAAATGTTAGATTTTGAATAGGCACATATAAATCTTCATGGACTGCGGTTGGCCAAGATTCGATCCACACCAACCGGGGTTAGGGGCGAAAATTATATGACCTGGAATTGTCCTGCCAGGGCCGGGGTGGATCTTCAACCGTTGATTCATTAGGTTCTACATTAGGTGTGGTCTAGATCTCATTGTCCTTTTTTTTTTTACAAATAAATTATAGAATAAAGACTTTTTATTTAAATTAAAATTTTGAATTTAAAATGAAAATTGAGCGCTTTTCACATGAAATTATCAAAGATCTCTATTTATTTCTACATAAGCATATTTTATTTGAGTTGGAATATTAGTGTTATAAGACAGCAATAATATTCTAAAAGAAGTTAAAAAGAAAAAAAAAACAGAAGTCTCACATTGTTTAGAAAGTGATTCTTTTCTTGGTGGAACTCTATTTAAAACAATCATTTCAATTATATTAACAACACATTAATTGATGTGAAATAGATAATAAACAATTTATGTTCATATGGAAAAACATTAAATGTAAATTATCTTTTTAAAATTTTCTATTTCTTTATATTTTTCTAGTCGTTTATATTTCTTCTTTTGACTCAAGTAGCCATGCATGGGTCCATGAGTCTAGTTGGTCAAACGGGCCTAGATTCTTGACTTGTGTAGGCTATCCATAGGTTACTCGACGAAGCTCATTTGGTTGCAATGTGCCAATTCAAGTTACCCCGGGTGATTTTAGAATTTTTGAAAACATTTAATTAGATTTTTTTTTTTGGAAAACATTCGATATAGCAGCAGAACAAGTATTAAACGTAAAGTAACAAATGTAAGTAGCTTGATATATAATACAAACCATCGATTTGAAACCAAACCCTTGAAAAGATATAAGTGAAAATATAAAGAATGATATTTATTAGGAATATATGAAATTCTGTGATCGTAACCACTTTATTCAACAATAAGCTTTTGTCTCATACTCGAAATAATTATAAGCATCTAGATTAACACTTGAAAAAAGGAAAAGTGAGTTAAAATCTAGTATAATAACAACACAAGAACATACGGTATGATTATAAGCTCGTAGTCTAAATGCACTGCAATAACCAATAATTTATATCTTTAAATTAAGTATGACAAGCTACACTCCAGTAATATAGTGGAAACTTGGGAGTTCTAAGTAGCAACAACTATTGAGGTAGTTGGTAAAGGCAATCTGAATACTTTTACCTTCTATGTGAATCTAAGTAATAGTTTCATCTAGGGGTTATAGCCTTTATACTTATCTATTTATCTCATCCGTAATATAGTGCAATCCAACCTGCCATCGTTTCCCCCATTAACTACTCACCAAGCCATCTTTGATGGCCTAATTGCTTAACTACTGTGTTGGCACCATTTAGCAAGGTTGTTACCCCTTGGCCTATGTATAGTAATGACTAAACATGATCGGTCATTAATTCTCAAGTTGTCTTTAAGTATTAATTCTTTTTAGGATGTTTATCCTAGATAAGCAACACAAATCAATATGTACCTAATACAAACACTAGAGTTTGAGAAATATCATAGGATAGACTTGGAAGCCAACAAATATCCGATTAAGAAAATTGATCTCATATAATTATGCATTCAATTATCAAATCACAATTGATTAGACAATTAGCATATAGGTTAGGTTATAGGACCTGTGAACATATTTGAAGTGAAATCAATTAGGATAATGGGCTTAAGAGATTTTGGTTAAGTCTACTTGATTAAAAATTGAGTTTTTTATTTGGAAGTTGAAAACACATTAGAATATACTCGGGGGGGGGGGGGGGGGGGGGCGGGTTGAATTGATTATATACTTAATTTTACAGATTAATGAACATTTAAAGCAAATGATCAAATTAAGCTCTAATGGCTATAATAATAACTACAATAATGTACTGAAATATAAAAGAGATAGGGAAGGAAGAATCGAGCCCATATGCAACGCGGATCTTTGCTTATCGGCTCGCAAGTCAAAGAATGCGCCCTTGAACAACTTTGATCATGCTCATAGATATAATCACAGTTGAAGCTAATCTTTGCTTACCTTGTATCGGCTCACCAGTGTAAGTTGTTGTTGTGCCTTCACCTGTGATTTCATCTAATTGCAAATTGCTCTGTTTTAACGTTTATTGGTAAGACGGTCCCTATCTACACTTATAAGCTCCATAACACATGCTTGATTTGCTTCAATTTAAAAGATCTTTATTTGCCTTCTTTTAATCAATCAATTATGATTCATTTGATTTAATCATGCATGATGTGTTTAGCAAATTGATTTACATAATTTTATTCTCATCAAAATCAACTTTTAGAATTAATCAATTTAATAGAAGTATTGGGCTTCTTGGGATCCTAAAGTAAGCTTGATAGAAATCTATCTAATTATTATATTATTTAGGTCATGGATTTAAGGAATTAGACATAAGTCCATTAGAAATTAGAATTCATTAATTAGGTGGAACTGGGTTTAGATATTGGAATTGAGCCCTTAGATATTGAACTCAATAATTTGGATTTAATCCTCATTGAATAGAATTAAATTTTATTTAGGCCATTGGGCCTTGGTGACTCTTAAATAAGCCTAATTACTCACTAATTGTATTTTAAGGCTTTTGGACTCAAGAATTTGTATTTGAGTCAAAGGGGTAATTTAAAACCTAGAAATTGATAATGGACTTAAATATTTTGGAATTAGGCCAAATTGGAATAATATTAGCTATTTTGCCTATATTTTGAAATTTGTGGTTATAAAAGTGTAAAAATTTAATGGCCAGATTAATTCTTTTTGGCAGCTTGAGTTTGGTCTTTCTTTTATTTTTATGAAAGAAATCATTATACATAAATGAGAACCAAACAACTGAATTTAGTCCCTACATATGATAGAAATTTGTGGTTTTGTGATTCATCTATTAAATGGCTACTTGCCTTACATCTAGTCAAAGAACCAAAAAGCCATTGCAAGTAACATGAAATGACCTAAACACCATACATAAAATTCAAAATTTAAATATAACTACTAGAAAAATAATTAAGAATTTAAACCAAGGGAATGAACAAATTAATAATGGGTTAATTGAAAACAAAAATTTGAGGTTAGTTTAATTAATGGTTCTAGGTCAGTAAAGTTGTCAAATAAAACATAGTAGGGATAGATGGTTGAGATCGTGTCAAGTGACACTCTAACAAAAACCATACAAACCATAGACCTATCCTACTTGCCCCATAAATACTCTTCTATTTTCTGCCTTTTCTTCTTTAGGAAACCTATTACAACCTTAAGGTGAGAAGCTCTAAACCCTAGCCTCCACTTAATGTTTATTAAGTAAGATTAAATAATGATTAACACTAATCAGCAAGGTTATCTATTTCATATTAGGAAATGATGACAATGGAGGCAAATTAAGAGAAGGTGAATAGCAATAAACTTAGAGAAATTCGTAACAAGGTGAGTTTGAGATTTTCAAGCATTGAAATGCAAAGTTTATGGTGTTTTGATGTAAATTATGACTGGGGGTACTAGTAAGAAGTGAAGGTAGCAAGGAAGTTTGATTTTGGAAGTGTTTTAAGCCTTGGAGTACCATCTCATAGCTAAAACAACAAGGTAAGACCTAAAATCTACTCTTTGAGTTATAAAGATGTAATGATCGAGGAATAGAACAGTTATAATAAAGTAAAAGATGAAGAAATGTACATGTGTTGAGTTGGAGTTCTGCTAGAAATTTATTTTAAGGTGAAGAAGATGGTCAATGTGATTAATTTATGGAGAGAGAGATGAAACAAACATGGAGTTTGATGTTGTTGATGCTAAAACTACTAAAATAAAAAGTTTATGCTTATAAGCTTTGAAAATTAAAGGAACCAGAACCTGGTGGTTGTTGTAAAAAATAGATGTTTTAGGCTTTCAATTTTAATTAATCATGTTTCAATAAACGAGAGATGAAAATAAATGAGATTAGGCATAAACGCGACTCTTATATCTCAAAGATCATCAAAAATTGTCTCAAAATATGTTTTTTGACAAAATATCAAATTTGAGCGCGATATTGCACAAACCTAGAAAAAAACACGGCATGAACACGAGGTCATGTTCTACCCATGCTTTTCTTTGTTTTAAAAATGCTTTGAAGCCTAGAAGAACACGGGGATATATATATAAACATGTTCTCCTCATGCTTCTCTCTGTTTTAAAAACTTTTGAAACCCATAAAAACAGAGAGATACATGCAGTTGGGTTTCCCCCTGTGCTTCTCTCTGACCCCTAAACAAAGAATGAACACACCCGAAACACGACTGACCTATTTAGTCGTGTACCAGAACATGGGGTGATGCGTCCTCCTGTATACTAGTCGTGCTCTTTTCAAGCCCCTTATTCCTTCGTTAATCCTTATCCAAATTGCACGGACTTGATCCTGTAATTTCCCTAATTTTACATAACCTGACTATAATAATTATTAAAAATATAATGTAGAATTATGAAGAACTATAATAAAAAGTAACAAAAGAATCACTCCCAATTTTCAGTTAATTAAAATTATTAAAATATAAACAAATAATGATCGATGATAAACCGATCGTTATTGTAAAATTCAAAATAAGTTTCCTTAAGTTGAATACTTAGAAAAATAAGATTTTAATAATAATACAATGAATTTCAAATTGTCTATAATATTTAAAAACTATAAAATATCACTAGAAAATTTACTATTATTAATAATTAGGATAAATAATTCCTATATAATAAAAGATAATATTCCGTGACAAGAATCGATAATTTAACGAATAATTATGGTTGAACTTAAATTTCAATTACAATAAAAGACGAATTAATTTTTAGAATCTATTGATTATAATAAGATAGTTTATATAAATCAGTAGAATTATAAAATACGCAAAGATATCAAAAAATAATCAATATTAAAGAATCTAAACCTTAATTAGTATTTAAATTACACCAAAATGTTAGTTAGAAAATTTAAGTCTAGGGAATAAAATCATTATTTAATCTTATAACCCTAAGAACTTTTATAACTAATAAAATGAACTGAGTAGCAAATATAAAATAGATATTAAATTTAGGATCAAATAAAAACTCTAGAATAGACCTATGAGTAGTAAAAACTCAATTATAATTTAAAGACCCAAAATAATAAATAATAAAAAAAATAGATATCAAAGATAAGATATTGTATCTTGAGCAAATAACTCAAGATATAATTACAATTAGCTCTACATTTCAAAAACAATAAAAGACAACTCTTTTATAGAACGTATTGGCTATAAAATGATAACTAAAAGATGAACTACTAGGATTTATATACGTGATAAAAATGAAAATAGATCCATAACTAATAATTTAGACTTCAGAAAAATTTTGATTACACTATTGTTCTAGTTAGGAAATTTTGAGCCTCTAGGAACTAAAATCCTAACTTCGCTTATCAGGCCTGGAAAATCTTAATTGCGTAAAATTCAACTCAAATTTGAACTCAATAATAATAGAGAAAATTTATAAAAACTTTTAATAACTTTTGGAGATAGAACTCCTAAATAACTGACATATTTATACCCTTAACTTAATAAACTACCATAAAACTAAGATAAATAATGAATTAGATAATATTATTATATTATAATGCAAATTTGGTGCAAATGGAGAGGGCATATGCGGCTGGAATTGTCTTGAAATTTGTCAGTTGAAATTTTCAAACAACTTGGGTCAATTTGGTAAACAAAGTCAAAGAAACATGCTAATAAAACCAATCAAACTCTCCCAAATCAACATCTCAATAAATGCAAAGAAGAATCATGCATGCAAGTGAGATTTCGATGGAAATGGTTAAGCTGTTGCCTTCCTTCCTTCTATAAATATAACTCAATCATGAACAAAACAACAAGACAAACAAAACCTACACCTTAGCAGCCAACAAACCACACCAATAACAACCCAAAACAACAAACGATGAACACAAATATAACCTCATATAAACAAACACAACAAGATATAGATGGAAACTTAAGAAGTAAAGAAGTTGAGGTAAGTATAAATTCGTTTTAAATTTGTATATGAAATAAATAATAGCTTAAACAATATCTCTATTTAACTTAGGTTGTATCCATCTTTGGGAAAAGGTTTAGCATCTCAATATTAGCTTATATAAGTAATCTCTAACTTAAAAACTCCATTTATGTAATATAATACATATAGAAGCTAGAAAATTATATATTCTGATGATTATATGAAATAGCCATGAATTCCTAATTTTAATTTTATGAGTGAGTTAGTAAAATTTTGTATATATATATGTTGATAGTGAATTTAATTTTGATGAATTATATGTTATATGATTGTGTTGGATTAGATTTTAGATTAATTATATGTTTATTTTATAAAATATTAATATGTCTTAGGATGAGTTTTGAATGTTTAGAATGAATAAATGCATGTTGAAATGTGTTTAGAGTAGCAGAAAATAGAGAACAAAACAAAGTCATTAAGCCTTCTTGATTAGCTTAAGCCAAAGTCATTAATTAACCTTAAAACAAAACCATTAAAGTCTCATTAAAGCTCTTTTAATCTCCAAATGCCACCTGCCCTCTCTTTATGCCTTAAAGCCTAAAAGATAAACATAACCTTACCTTATAAAAAAAAAAAAAAAAAAATTCGTCCAAAATCTGCCCTCATTCACAAACACTCCCAAATTTGCCCTAACACCCTCTTCTTCTTCTCAAAAAGCCTCCCAAGGTGATCCTAGGTTGGAGAAGTAAATTTCTACATCAACCATCACCAAAAGGTTGCTTTAGAGCCCTTAAACCGAGCAAAGAACTCCAAGAGGTAAGTTGTAATCTGTTTTCTTTTCTATGTGTATATATGTGTTTTGATGAGTTGTTGCTTAATTTTGAAATTCTTGTAGCATGGTTGATATATGAAGTGCAATAGGATTAAATATGTTAGTTTAACTTGCTTAGAGTGGGGTTTGAGGAGTTGGTGATGGCTGATGGTTGTTTGATTGAGTGAAGTTGGGATTTGTGGATTTTTGGTGAAGTAATTGTTGGATGATGGATAGAATGGATTGATAGATGTTTTGAGATGTTGATTGATTCATATAGGTGATAAATGATCACTAATAAGCTTTAGGAAACTTTGGAAGGGGTAAAAGAAGTTTAAGAAGTATAAAAATGGATTTTGAAAACAAAGGAAATTCGTAACATGTACCAGGGGAATTATCACGGGCGAACAAAGGGGCTGTATATAAGCTGTCCTTCATTTTTGACAAATCACGGGCGAACAAAGGGGCTGTATTTAAGCTGTTCGTCACTTTTAAAAAAATCACGGGCGAACGCTGGGCGTGATCCATCCCCTGCAGCTTGACATGTTTTCGTATTTTAGCCATAACTTTTTCATCCGATCTCCGATTGAGGTGATTCAAGTTGCATTGGAAAGATAAGAGATAGATCTACAACTTTTATGTTTTAAGTTTTTACAAATTCGAAAAGTATCAGTGCTTAAATTTTATATCTTTCCAACTGATATATTTTCCAAGCAAAGCTAAAAACTTGTTTTTGATAGTTTTATGTGTATTTGCTTTACCAAATGGATATATCTGATCTAAAATGAGATAGATATATGATAATTGATGTATTATAGTGATTAAGTGATATAAGTTAGTATGATTTAAATATATTTATAGATTTAACAAATTAATGAATTTTCATGAGTGATAAGCTAAAACTAGTTATGTTATATATATGATTTCCTTTACTTATTTTAAAATCTCGTGATGATTTATTTGAATTTCTTTGGATGATAATGTATGAGATTGGTTGATATTGAGCTTGAACTAAGTGTGAAATTGTAATAATTTTGTTGAACAGTATTTGATTATCGCTCGGCCATCCCTATTAACTCCCGAGCTAATACAGGTACGCAGTGACTTGCTTGTCTTTGTTAGGATAGGCATTCATAAAACTTAATTATATAAAAAGGAAAACTTAAAATGTGATTGTTGCTTGTGCTTTATGCCGTTTAAATCCAATTCCTTCCCAGGGTGGCTTTCATGCCTAGGGTCGCCCCCTCACAGTTTAAGTGAGCCTGGGGTGGAAGTTGGTATCTGGTTCGGGGAGCGGCACCTTGCTCGGTTCGAGCACGGTAGTTCTTAGGCGCTTGAACCGTCCTAGTCATTTGATATGACTTTCAACAAGGGGTTCAGCGGGTAGTCGACGGGGTTATATGGATCGGTGAAAATTTATTTAAAACTTGGAGGGAAATACCATATTCTAGTTCAAACGTTTATGGGAACGGGTTGAACTAGACTTATGTTACGGACTGAGTTTGAATAAAGTTAAGTAACGGTCAATAACCTTGGAGGAAGCTACTTTACTTTTGACTTAACGATATCTAGGATGGTATGAGTCCCCGAACAACTCATATCAACCCCCTGAGCGTCTACGTGTTACTCAGGTCCCCTCGCTATTCCCTGTTATCCGGAGTTTGAATACTCCTGTGTTGTTTTACTAATTAAAGCTTAAAGAATAATTGAATGGATGTTGCATCTTGCATTTAGCCTAAGCTCGTGTGTATCACTTCGCCTTTGTTTTCGTTACTGTGTACTGGGCCTCTGGCTCACTTTTAACATTTCAGGTGATGCTATTGATGAGTCCTATGCGAGCATGGGGTATGGCTCCGATTTTGAGGACTTCTTGGACGAGTTTGAGGACTAGAGACGACCATGGACTGGATGGAACCATTCTTTTGTAATAGATTAAATAGTTAGTGAGAATGGATGGTTGCAAAGCTTTGCTAAACTTTATATTTTATAATTTTGCTTAAGGCTCGTAAGAAGCCTGTGGATGTAATATGTGTATATGTATATCTAGTTTGATATACCTTTGAGTGATGATGTGCATATATGAAACTATGTTTTGGAAAAGCTACTAAGTAACTATTTTTCAAAACGATTTATTCTTTGGGATTGGGCGAACAATTCTTCAAACACTCCTTTTCAGACAACCTTGCATATAATTCTGCAGATTATATGCGGTTGGGGAACTGCTATTACTTATTTCTACTAGGGGTAATAGCGGGTCCTTACATTATAAGTTGTTAGTTGGGATGTTATATGTGCTAATAAACCATGAACAGTAGCCTATGATCATGACAAAACACTCATGAATAATTAAACATACAAATATAGTACATGTAAGATAAGAGAAGATTTGCAAAACGAAACAGAAAAAGGAGGAAGATGATGAACAGTGCCCACACTGGCCCTATGCTGGCGATGCACATGTCAAAGCCGGTAGTGTATGTAGGATAGCCTGGTGATGTTTGAATCGGTATAATCTGGAACATAAGCTATGTAAATTTTTTAAAATATGTAAAATTACACGAACGCTGACGATATATGTGGATAAATTGGCGGCCTTTGGAGGCAGCGTTCCTAGAAACAAGATATGTAAATTTTAGACGAATGTCGGCAATTTGGAGTTTAACACCGGTGGCGATGGTGCCAAAGTACGTGCAAAATTTCTTTTGGAATGAAATCTGTTTGTTTGAAAAAATAATAATAACTGAAGATAAAATTTTATATATACATAAATATAAATAATTTTTTAAGATTAATAAATATTTGTTAAGTATTATACTTTCATAACTATTTACAACTAAAAGCCACTTTAGCTAATTAAACAAAGTAATTAGATTATGATAATTGCCCAATAATTATTTTATATAGATAAATATATAAGAATGAAAAATTAGAATAAGCTAAAATTACGAATAATGTGATTTCTAAAAATAACAAATAATAACTTGAAATGAAATCAAGAGAAACACGTTAAAACTAAATATTAGAAAATAAATATTAGCTACCATAAGATGATCAAACTAACGAAAAATATAAAAAAATAATGATGATAATAAAACACTGAACTATTAAACACAAACTCTATAATTACTCGATGAAATAAAATTTAAGTTTAGTAAATATTAAATATATATTCAAATTCTAAGAAACCATGAATATGTTAGAAAAATAATTAAAGAACTAAATACTAAATGTAACTATATAAATAGAAATTTCAATAACATAGAATAGTTAAGGTTGACAAATAAAGAAAATAATAAAATTCACTATCGACACAAACACTATCAAAAGAGAGACTCAAATAAATTTAGAATAAAAGAAAACATCCTAAATAAAATATAATTATCAATTAGGATCCGGACAAGTAAAATGAAAATAAATAATAAATACTAAGTACCAACTACCTTAAGATAGATATATTAAAAAGACTACATAAATGAATAAAAGCGTAATAATAAAATAATTTAAAACACTCTATGACAATTATCGATATTCATAGAATAAATAAAATTTATAGATTAATAAAATTAAATCAATTATCATACAAGCTTTTCAAACACCTATTCATATGCTAAATCGGAATTGAAATGAATTTAACGAAACTACTTTAAGGTTATGCAATTAAAATCAGTACCTATAATTTTAGGAAGACTTCTTTTCACAAAAAACGTGTTTACATGAATTTTTCAACCTTGTCAAAGAAGACTAACCTCATAAAACTCGAAACTCCTACTTAAGAAAATAAAGTGAATGAAAAAGAGCGAAACTTAAATTTAGGGACACACAAAGTATAACCGAAAGCATTATGAGCAATAATGCAATAATAAATATCTGTTATCACATTTTATAGAAAAAATAGAATAATCCTTGGGCTTCAGTAGCATTTGATAATTTAGCAAAGATGATAGGTGAGTAATTTTGATTTTATCACATTGTTTGTGCTTTGTAATATAGCTGTATTTGAAATAATATATTCAACTGATATGCATGTGAGATTGAGAATAATGCATGATGTTTGGTGTATTCTTGAATGCCAAATTATCATAATATAAGCAATAATTCTATTGTATGATAAATAATGTATGAAGCATGTGGGTGTTTGTCTGTGAATTGTATGATGACCTTAAACTTAACTAAAAACTATTGGTATCGTAAATGAAAATGGACATGTATTGCATCATACGTATATTCTGCATTTTTAAAGAAGTGGTGACCCTACTATGTATTATCATTTCGGTTCTCTGGTGACGCGCTTGATTTTTGTAGATAATATTCTCCTAGTTCTTCCAAGAGCACCTTGTTTGGTTTGGTTCCATGGGAACTAACTGGCATCGAAGGAACGCCGTTCGCGGTATCGATATGAAAGGGCTACTACTGAAATGGTGTTTCTTTATTCCAAGGATAATAGTGAAATTTTTTAAATTAATTTATGAGAGTTTATGGTACTCATTCTTCCTTGGTTCTCTGATTTTCCTAAGTACAGTATATCATTTGTAATGGCTTCCTTCCAACTTTGATAAGAGAGCGTAAATCTACATCCTTTTTGGATTTCGGATATCCAAGCTTGTACTTGTTCATATGGCTAATTGTTGCATAGCATACGCTTGTTAATTAAATTATTTGTTAGTGTTTGATGTGTAGTTTGGTCAGTTATCTCACAAGCCCATAGTTTCACTTACCCTACAACAATTTTTGTACAAGATTAAAACTAGCTGGAAACGGATTAAAGATTATGAAGAGTACTTCTCAACAGACTTTATTCAAGTTAAAATGTAGATTATGATAAACTTATAATACAAATTAAATAAATTGTATAAACAATTGAATTTGTATGTTGTGGGTTTGAAACCCCAATTTTTACTATTTGGTAGGGCATACCAATTCTCTACTTTGGTAGAATGTAAAAAATCGGATTCCATAGTTGAACATCCGTAATATTTATGTATATGTATCATTTAAGTAAGATATATTAATAAATAAGTAGAGTCTTCTGTAAACTCTGACTTGCAAGATGGTTCTCATATTATGGGTGCACAGTGGTATGATAACTTTAGATTAATCCTACTAGGCACTTTTTTGAGGCGTGATAGACCTGCTTCTTCCTTATACTCGAATAACCTCTTATCATGATCTTTAAGTAAAATGGTTACGTCAGAAACCTAAATAAAACAAACGATACAAGAGGGTTAAAGATAATTAACCATGAATTGATTATAATTTCAATCATGAATAGTTTTTGGATATCGAGCTTGGAAAGGGATTTGAAAGCTTAAACCAATTGATGAGTATGTAGTAATTGTGTGTTACTTGCTCGGGTAGCTTTAATAATTGAACTAAGAATTTAAAACTAGCTTAATAGGGTGTTGATTATTGGTTGGGCTTACTAAGAGCGGCATCCTAGCCTGGGTTGCGAGCTAATCACAACTTTGGAATGGTGCGGTAGTTATAGGCGCCTGGACCCCCATGGAATGCGTAGTGCGTGGTAAGGATAGGTGGGTAATTGATAGGGTATATTTCAAAACCAGATGGTTAATTAGAAGTTGGTATGAAGTTGCAACGGAGTTATGTGGGGGTATGAGCTTTTGCATACGGCATCGTAGTGAACTGTGCTCATTGATGGTTGTTTGTGTGAAATGAGGCTATTCCTGTGCTCAATCCATTGAGGGAACCCTGCCTGTTTTGTTTGGTGGGAGGCTTGAATACTCTTATGCATATTTGTATTTTTGGGACGCTGGGAATACTTGTTTGTTGATCTAAAACTAATTAAACTTAATTTATACTTATTGCATTAGCTTAGGCATGTATGACATACATGTATGTGTTTGATTGTGTATTGGGCTTCGCCACTCACGTTTTACTGTTTCAGCATGATGAGAGTTTGCATATAGACCTCTACTATGATTTTATGGGTTTTGGGACCGATGAATTTGGAGAGTGGTTCTGGCAATTAGAGGACTAAACTGAATCTTAGGAAAGACTATTTAATTGCTTGTCCTTATTTTAATGGATGATTGTAAATTTTAAGTTATTTTACTACTTTTGGGTTGAATGCCAAACTTTGTAACCGGATTGAGCCTAACTTCCCCTTTATGGATACCATCTTAAAATATTTTAGACTTTAAATTTTTTTTACTCTCAATCTTAAAGTGTTTTCCTAAATGTTGGTACAATAGTTTCTAAATCACTAGAAAATTATCAATCAATGCATTATGGTCTTATTAAAGAATCTAATTACAATTTCATAATTAAAACTTGAATAAACAACTCACCTAGTTAAAGGAAGCTCGCACATGTTGCTTGGAGATGATTTGTGTGGTGAAACAACCACGCCCTTAAGCATCCTAAGGGTTGGGTTGTTTCATAACATCTGGTAGGTTGATAGCAGTTAATTTCAACTCCAAACCACATCCAAATGTACAAGCAAACTAACCAGTTCGAGCTAAGCACTGAACACATTATCAGACTAAAGCAGCCAAGAGCATCTTAATTCTCAATTGAGCTTATGGACTAAAAGTGAAGCATTTAAAGTGGCATTCAGGAAGCTTAAGGAGTTGAAAGGAGCATCCACGACCTATGATATTGAGTGTCCTTTTATGGTATTAGAGTAGTTGCAATTCTACAATCTAATAGACCATTTTGAGTGCCCCCATGTGAACTTCCAGCACTTGTAGCTGATCAAATCAAGCACTCAAGCTTTTGAACTCGAGCACCTATCTAAACCAGCAATAATAGCCCATGATATGTTTGGAGTACCCGTGCTAAAAGCATCTATGACAGCTCATTGGAGTGGCCACAATAGAAATTGAAGCACCTTTCACATGGTATTAGAGTGCTTAGTATTGTCTATAGCCAGTTGACAAGTGCTAAGAACTAGATTTAAAGTGCTTGATAATAGCTCTATTACTGTTTAATTTAACATATCATTACTGAGCAGCTGACCTAAATAGTGGATAACTTTGCTTATTTGAAACCATGACACAATCGAGCTGAGTTTGAGCTACAAGTGTAGATCTTTGTGTTGAATTGAGCCATTAAGATAAGACTTGAGATGAATCTAAGTAGTAGTGACCCATCTCTAAGTTAAGGATAGAACAACAGTTGAACCAAGTAGCAAAATCAAGTGCCTATTCATTTCATTGAAAGCACTCAAGTATACTCTTAGAGCGCTCTTATCTAAGGTTGAGTGCCCATGAGCTACTATCTCTAGCATAAACAAAGAGTGATAGAGACTGAACGCCCAGTAGCAATTGACACACACACTTGAAGCGCCCAAGTAATTGCCACATCATCTTAAAAAGTCTAACTTGACGAAGTTTTCACTTGCTACTTGAGTCACAAGATCAAAAGGTTCACAACATGGATCCAAGCTCCGAACATTTATCAATTGAGTGAGGGTCGATCAAATGTGCAACTGGTCATTCTCCTTTGCCATTCTTGTCTACATGTTAAATTAATGCTTTAAACCACTATACTCCACATATGAAGGAGGCATGTCATACTTAATAGTAAGGAAAACTAACATTCAATAATATTTTTTAGAATCAAATGTTATGGTATGATTCATATTAGCAAACGACAATGTTTGGCCAACATCCATGATATTACGTTTAAACATTTGTAGGATAAATATTTTACACTTAAAGGAGTTTCACTTTAAAAAAAGTGATTGATAATTTTACTAGTGGCTCAAATCAACTTAGGTTATGTTCTAGTTGGAAAATAATATAGTTTTAGGAAATGAAGTTGTAAATTATTACTTTAAAAAAGTGATGACAAGGGTAAAAAGCTTTGATTTGGAAAACAATTGAAAAAAATTTGAAGACTTTAAAGGAAATAAGTGATAATATACTTCTGACTAAGTACATAGGTGGGAACATGACCATGTATATAACTGTGTACTTCTTTGTGTGTTATTTTTGCAAAACATATGAACCAAAGAGGTAGTAGGTTGAAATACATGTTGTGTTTATCCCTATGTACTTATCTGGTTACTCAACTTTGTGCTAAAACTTTAAAAAAGCATTTATAAACCCCTTGTCAACACTTTTATGAGGTTAAAACACGATTTAAAACACATCTTACTTAAGTATTGGTAAAGATACTTTTTTTTTTAATTTCAACTTTTTTGTTTGCAAAAGCACCAACACTTACTCTAACTCAAGAGATCAACTATCATAAACAAATTTTAGAAGACATCAAACTTATCCATTGTATGAATGGAAATTCTTAAGAATTCTTGTTACATTTCATTCCCAACCAATAAGGTTCCATGATATATTGATCTTTGTCTTTAGGGGATTTTTCTATCAAAGATTCGTTTAAAAAAAATCCAAGAGAAAACATCACCCACCCTTTTATGAAGAGGAATGAGGTCAAGCAGCGAAGGATGTGGGAGAGAGTTGATGGATGACAAATATGTTAGTATAGGCTACAACACACATATAACCAACATAAGCTATATTCGATGGCTCAAACTGGTCTCAGCGGTTCAACTTGGTTCAATTGGAATTAGCCATAAGAGCGAGATAGTCCATGCATTTGGCCAAGATTGGTGTCAACTTGGGTGGTTGGATCCGGTTGAACTGCTTGACTCCGAGAGTTAACCTAGCAAAAAAAAAAAAAAAAATCTTACTAGTATTTTAAATGTATTTCATGACACATTTATTTATAAAATATAATCATTAGATGATGCTTATACCTTATATAGATTTAAAGCTAATTGATGGATTTGATCCAAATATAGATTTAGTTGAGTGATATTACATGCATTTGCCTTTTCACAATTAAACATGTCTTATATATTTTTACTTTTTTATTAACCCTAATTGAATTCGATTCGACCCTTGACCCCTGACCCCATAGTATGTTTGGGTCAAATTCTGGTTTGGTTATAAAACTTGGCTATATTTGTGTTGTGTGTGCAGATTTAATAATAGTAAATAACCTAAATTGATTTAAAAAGAATGATGAATCTTTTTTTAAAATATTAAAATATTGGATCATGAAAGCTTCATATGATTTTGGTTTGATTTAAAAATGTTTTATGTATAGCATGGTTTCCTTATTATTCCTACTCAAAATTCTAATCATAATTTTTTTTTCTCTTTTTGGAAAATTTATGGTCATATTCATATTATTATGAGATCGGTCTTATGAGTCATTGAACAACTTATGATCAAATAATTAAAATGCTGTTATATAATTTATTATGATCATTTTAAATAGAGATGATAGACTATAGAAATTCGCTAGTATCTTAGAGAAAAAAGAAAAGGAAGGAACAATTTTGTTTGAAACGAAATTCATTCCCATAGCCTACTTAGGAATGATTATTATTTTACTTTAAAAGAGAAGTTTTGGTTGTGTGTATAAGAAAAACATAAAATTACAAAGACTAAAGGTATGTTACTTTTGGTTTACTATATAATTGGTATTCCATCTTTAATAATAGAATGATTGTTTCTTTATTTAATTTGTAAAAATTCTATCATAAGAAATTCTATGTCGTAGGAAATATATAAGGATTCCATATTCCTTCCTTTCACTAGAGTAATAACTACTCTTAACCAAAAACATATTTTGTTTTAAAAAATCCTTGATCATAAAATAAAAGAATTGCTATTATCTTTCAGTTCATTTCATTTCAGTGAACTAGATGTAACGTAAATAATACTTACTAGGGAAAAAAAAAAACAATAAATAGTGTCTTTTGTGCTAATTGATTATATATATATGTATGTATATCCAATGTAAAGACTGGAAAAGGCCACTGATATAAAGAAACACTTTCTAAAGACCATTTTACCCCTCTTTTATATCTTTATATCTTCTGCATGTTATAACGCCATTACAAATGTTGAGGCCCATTCATTTATTACTGAATAAGCATCGTCGTACAGGTTTTCTATTATTATTATTATTATTATATCATGGATATAATCACACCGTGTCCATCCTAGAGAATCGGGGCACATATTAATTCAAAGAATGAGTTCCACTTTTGGATAAGCTTTGAATAGGAAGTTTGAACTTTGAAGTTGGTGGCACATGGCTAGACATAGGGTGGGCACGATTCTTTTTTCTTTTTAAACTTCATATTAGAAAATTTTCAAATTATAAAATAATTGTTCGGATCAGTTGGAAATACAAAATAGATTAAATTTCTAATCAGAATAAAACACATTTACGCAAATATTCAAATATTTAAAGCTGAAAAAAAAAAACAGAAAGTTGATATAATTCAATTGTTGTAATTTTTGAGGGGTAAAAAATGAAAAAACAACTGATTTAGGAAAGAAAAAGCAAAAAATCATAAAACTATCACAATTATAAACTATAATCTCCATAAAATCATTCATTTACTAATAGGTTATTCACAAAGTGCATTTATTAACAGCTACATAGCCATAATCTATAATCCCTCACAAGATCATCCCATTAGTCATTTATTAATAAAAGACATTCATCAATAAGTACACTGACCCATTAATATAAGAGCACTTTAATATTTAATAATATTTATCAAATAATATCATAATAAAGCTATAAAAAAATATAAGGCATTTAGTCAAAACATCATTAGAAAAAATTACAAAAACAAATAAAATATTATTATATATTTTAAAAATGATTTGATTACTTCTCCAGACCAATCATAAATTGACTTTTTTTTTCAACTAGCTTAAAAAATCAGAAAAAGCTAACGAATTTCATCTTGATGCTTCATTTGCATGATTTGTTTAGACGAATTGTAAGATAATTGGATGGGATCTCATATATGTAGCATGTGATGCCATGTAGATAATATTATGTACCAATAATACAACATAAACATATATATATATATATATACACACACACACATATAAGAGAATGGGATATGTGCATTCTCCTCTTATTTTTGCATGTGAACTATGACTTTCAGAAGGTAAGGGATTTTTTAAAGAGTTCTCTGAAATACTTTTATTTTATTTATGGATAAGATTTTTTTTATCACCTCTTAAGGAACTATATACATAATATAATACTATTGGCTATGTAAACTAAATATGATATTATATTTTTTTCTCAAGTCCAATCCTTTAATTATAGTGCAAATTAAAGTTATAGAATTCGGAGATCCCGTAAATCATATTCCAAAGCAAACAGTATGATTTGAATGAGATTTATTATCTTTTATTTTGTAATTTTTACTTGAAAACTTTTTTTTTTGATTTTATTTGACTTTTTTGGCAAAGTTTTGCCACCTACTTTAGTTTTTTGCTGGTTCCCATTTTTCTTTTCTATTTTATTGATAGTAATTTTGGAACGGTAAAATACATTTTGGAGTTTAGATTGTAGCTTGATAATTTGAACATTTTAAAAGAAAAGTGGGAATTTCAAATTCACTGCTGGATAAGGATATATTTCATATGCCCAAAACTGTTATGATTTTGTATATTTGTATGGATGGATTTGAGAATTCAAAATTGATTCATAGATTATTTAGAAGGATTTAAATTGGCAGGTGGTTTTCTCCTTTTAAATGGTAAATAAAAATGGTAAATTGGCCAAAAAAAAATGGTAATATGAAAATCATTGTTTTCATTGATAAAGGGGACAAGAGGATGCAACTTCTTCCTTAACTTTCAAATGAGAAAGGAAAAAAGAGAAAAAGTTGGGTATCCTTTTCTTATTTCCTCTAATGCCTTTAATATGGCTTGCTTAACAAGATAGATACGGAAAACATTCCAATGAATAAAAATTTAAAATTTATATCCAAAAATTTCTATAATTATTAGATATGTATATCATTTATATAATTATTAATAAAATTTTTACACATATGATGATAAAATAATAATTATTAAAATTTATACATTATGTGCATTTCATAGATGATATATAGTTAAGAGTGTTACTTCTTTGGATTAATTACAAAAATCTTACCCGTGGTTTGAGCCACTTGCAAATAGATGACCCGTGCTAATTTTTTTTTTTTTTACAAACAAGTAACTTGTGTTTCATTTAATAGAGTTAAAATTACTTAATAATTTTAGAAAGACACATGTCAATACTTTTAATTTTTTTTAGTTTTAATAATAATTTTTAATATTTTAATTATGTAATTTTATGTAGCAACATTTTTTTTAAATTACTTTTTTATATCTTTTTTTTTTTTTATAGTGTTTAACAATATCAATGCTTATACATGAAACTCAAGTTATTTATTTACTTAAAAAATTAATATAAATTATATGTTTTCATATCGAAAAAAATATAGATAAATTTTTTATAATTAACCCTTTTTCTTTTTAATTTATGTGGTAAAGGCAAATACTACAATAAATAAGCTTTTATGATTCTGTAAACGTGACTATTTAATCAGTTATTTAATTATTAAAATAAATATAATAATTAAAAAATTAGTAATTTGATCATAATTCAACCGTTAGATATTGATGGAACTAGTACTATTAAAATTATCGAAAACACCGTAGAATTTCAGACCTTGGAGATACCAATGAACGGAAGGAAAAACCGATTTTGCCTTTTCATACGACATTAATTTACTTGTAGAGGAGAAAAATAAATGGATCGATATTAGGAAGCAAATGAGGAGAGAGAGAGAAAGAGTGGGTCAATACTTCCAATTCGCCGAGAAAATATACTCAAAATACTCGCGATATAAAATTAAAAAAGGAAAGCAATCCATGTCATAAATAAGAAGCATCATTATTATCATATCATAAACATTTCAACATATATGACCGAATCCATACATATCCATACACATACACATTTTGCATCTCTTCAAATATTCCATTGCCTTAAAAATCGAGCCCCACATCATACCCATCCATACATAAAACGCCATATCAATATAACATAGCATAAACACATCCCCTTGAATCATCATCCAACATATAACAGATCCATCTCTTTCCGTCTCTCTCTCTCTCTCTCTCTATCTCTCTCCCTCTCTTTCTTCCTTAAGCTCTTCCCAGACGCACCTTCTTCCTTCACAGCCCATAACCTCCTACATCCACTCTCAGATCTTCACTACCTAAGCCACGCGCCCTTTTATCAACTCCACGCGCCACCATAGCTACCCTTAACAGCATGGTTGTGAACGGAAGACCCATGAAGCGTATGAAGAGGCGTGTCACCGCAGATCTGCACGATTTCTTCACTTTTCCCACTTCTTCTCTCTCTTCCAATAGTTTTGAGCCTTTCAGGAACAACATTCGTCACTTTCTTTCCAAGCACGCGCTGGCTCCTCCACCGTCTTCGTTGTTACCGCACCTCATGGCATGGCAGGTGCTCCTTAGGGCTGGAGATCTGGTGGCCGCGGATGCCAACGCGCTGGATTCCATAATATGCCTTGACATCGTTGAGGAGGATGTGGCCAGATCTAGATCCGTTTACTGCGATCAGTGCCGGGTTGTTGGTGAGTTGACTCAGCCGACTCACTTCTCGATTTTCTTTTCTGAGTCGGCTGGTTTGGTTCGGATTGTTTTTCCCTGTGTCCATGGAGTTGTCAAGTCCTCTACGGCTTCTATGTTGGACATATTGTTTTTGTTTAAGCTTGTTATGCTTTTTAGCTGGCGCCCTCCGATATTTTATTTTTTTACAAATAAAACGTCATCTCGTCTCGTGTAGTCTCGTCTAACATAAGAAAATAAAACTACTGGTGGAAAGTGACGTGGCATTTTCTTTTTTAGATCACGCCGTTAATCAATTACTAGATAAATAGTATTAATTACTTTGTAATTGGTAAACTTATTTTAAAATGATAAAATAATAATATTTTGAAATAAGAATAAAGAAAAAGCAAGAAGAAGGGTGGCTAATGTAATTTCTCACGATAAAAACAAAGTGAGGGGACTTTTTATCGGTGAGATGAGATGAGATCAGACGAGACGATCTGTCAGGAAAAGACGAGTCTTTATTTCATATGAGACAGCTCATACATCTCTATTATTGACGTCTCTATTATTTGAAATTCCGGAACTACCAAAGTATTGTTTATTATAGTGGTAAAAAAAAGACAGAAATTTTTTAAAATCATTTATATATAATTTGTGAAAAAGTCATTTTTATGTATAATAGATATTATTAGCGAACACAGGTGTTGTCCGATTCCTATTGGCGGTATTTACGTAATTTTTTTTTCCTTACAATTGGACAAAAATATTTTTATTAAATTATAATGTTGACTGAACAGCTCTAGCCAACAGAACCATTAATCATGGGAACCATCAATCATGTCTTTGACAACTTCTAGTGTTCGTATTATTTTTTATACTGTATGTTTAGTAATTATTGTTATTCATCCTGAGTCAATTTTTTAAAAATAAATCTAATTATTCGTGAATATTAAGTTCAGTTTTGATGTAAATGTGTAGGGTGGAGTGGCCATCCAGTGTGTGGAAAACGTTACCATTTTATAATAAAGGCAGATGGGATATCAGTTGGTGGACATAAACCATGTATTAGATGCGGCAATTGTTTCCATCCCTCCGAGTCCAGGTATTGTAACCTGTTCTTATTTTCTTCATGACGGTTTTTACGATTCCTTCAATAATTTAATCATTAAAATAAATATTATAAATGAAATATTAACTATTTTAGTGATTCGATTACCGTTAGATATGGTGTGTGTCGTTGATAATGATCGGATCAATCTTGTCAAAATCAACAATGGGAATCTCTATTATCTATATTTCATATAATTGAAATTTTAGATTTATTGAATATTATCACAGCGTTATTAAAAGGTTATTCATTAGTTTTGTGTTGCTATTAATGGTATTAACCTAAAAAAATATGTAAGAAACAATTTTTATATGTAAAATGAGTAAATATTTTTTTTTTTATTTTATATTGTCATTTTCCAGGATTGCTAGACTATTATAATGTTTTAATTGTGTAAAATAACTCATCCATTTTCTAAGTATATATATACAGTGTGTATTGTATTACTTGTTCAATATTTTTCCAATAACGAGGGACTTGTACCTTTAAAGGAAAGATAGGGTAAATTTTTTTATTTAATATAATATGACGTTCGTCTTTTTATAAATATATATTTTAACTATTCTTTCAGCCCAATTCAATTTATTTACCATAATGGGTTAAATTGGATGATAAATCTATTTTTATATAATTTCTTTTGCATATTAGTATAAGACTAATTTTATTCTGAATTGGAGAGAAAATTTGTTATGAGGTATTTTAGAAATTCTGTTGCAAATTTAATTTATCCAATAATAAATGACAAAAGAAACTGTATTTGAAAAACGGCGAAAGACAAGACTTTAACGTCAAATATACAAAACAGGTGCAGGTCATGCAATGACGTGATTAGTGAGGATGATGCTGAAGACTGGGTGGTTCAGCAACTTGAAAACACCACCCATCTTTTGCACGGTGTGGTTCATTCCAATGGATTTGGTCATCTTTTGAGAGTCAATGGCAGGGAAGGGGGTTCCAAGTTTCTTTCTGGTTCTCATATCATGCACTTCTGGGACCGTCTTTGTACCGCCCTTGCTGTCAGGTTATCCCTATTCATGCTCTACTCCTTTAAGGATTTTGCAAATTGTGGGATCGTTTTACTGCATTGTTAGTTTTGGTCTATGATATCCTGAACTCAATTATTTATTTTATTCACACATGAGCAGAAAGGTGAGTGTGATGGATGTTTCTAAGAAATTTGGTTTGGATTATCGTCTTCTACATGCCATCACGAAGGGTCATCCATGGTATGGGGAGTGGGGATATGAATTTGGCGCTGGAAGTTTTGGTATCACTAAGGAGGATTATGATGAGGCAGTTCATGCCCTCTCGAGCTTGCCTTTATCCAATTTAGCCACTAAGGGGAGGAAGCCTCGTACACGCATACATGACATTATCTTGGTTTATCAGTCTTTGTCGGAGAATGAGCTTGTAACTATAAGAGACCTTTTCAACTTTTTGATTTCTTTAATCCATGATGCTCGTAAGGATCCATCAAGAACCAACAATGACACAACCCCTCGTAACAAGCAAAATCATTGCAATGCAACTGTTTTGTGTCCTTCGTCAATGGCTGATGTTGAAAAGGTGGAGGAAGCTATGATCAGGGTGTTGAGGGCCGTTTCTGGGTCCAATTGGGTTAGTTGGCGTGCTTTGCGGGGTGCTGTATGTAGATTGGCTTCTCCGGAGCTCCTTGACTATTGCCTTAAGGGACTTGGAGGAAAGCCTGCTGCAGGGGGAATGGTTGTGCATGCACGCTGCAATCCTGATTCAGGTGCCTTCGAATACAGGTATGTCTCTAATTATGTTAAATTTGGCTTTGTTCTGTTTCTGTTGAAGTACACATGTATATGTCTAATCTGCCTTATGATTACAGGTTAGAACCAGCAAGTCTTGCATCAAGTGATGCTTCTTCTTGCAACAGTTCTGCTATGGTTAATCATCCATCTGAAGAATGTCTCCTACGCGATCTAAAATATTTATACGAAGCCATTGTACAGCTTGATACATTGATCAGTTGTGGACCTCTTTTAACTGCTAATCTCTGGAAGGGTGTAGCTCAAAGAATCCTCGACTGCAAGAAGTTTGTGAAAGATTATAAGGTGGAGAGAATGCAACCTGTTGCAAATCCAACAGCGCTTACCATATCATGCCAGCTGGTATTAGCAGATCAACCTGAATCTGGAGCCATAAATGCCCCTCCAGAAACCGTTGTTTTGTCCCCAAATGCTACCGTATCAGATCTTAAGGTTGAAGCTTCACGGGCTTTCCAAGATGTGTATCTCATGTTTAGAAGATTTGAAGCAGATGATCTAGTTGACTATCGAGGTGTTGATGGTTCCACCCAGGTCCGGCTTTTGCTGGGGTCATCCGAATCCGTTAGGATCCAAGGCCGATGCTTTTTGAAAGTTGGGCTTAGTCGTTTCAAAATGGAGAGGGGAATTGAGAATTGGACGGTGGCTTGTAGTTGCGGAGTCAAGGATGATGATGGGGAGAGGATGTTAGCCTGTGATGTATGTGGTGTGTGGCAGCATACAAGATGCTCAGGTATACATGATCTGGAGTTGGTACCACAAACTTTATTTGCTGGGGATGTAGAAGCTCAGGACATAAGATGAAGAATTCTGAAGCTGAAGCAAAACCACTTGTTGATGGTAACAGTGACCTGGGTAAAGGTGCAGTGTTGTTCTCTAATATGATGTGAGATGTTTGTAAAGTGTAAATGTATGGATTTTTCTAATGTCTTTATTTTCTTAATTTTATTTTGACGCAAGTAACTATAACCATAGGAATCTTGGGCTATAAAGAAGTGAAATTTGTACAAATGAAGAATGACTAATGGAGAAAAAGAAGGAAAAACAGGAAAAAAAAGGAGAAAAAAAAAAAAAAGATCAAAGCATTTTCAGGTCTCATTTTTTTTCTCTACTTTTGCCTCTTATCTCTTGTGAGTTTATGCCAGTTTGACATGAGTAGGATCACACATGTTAAAAGTAATTGGTAAATGTTATAAATTGTATTTGATTTTTGGCAAAATTGAAAATATGTAATTAAATATTTGAATTTTAAATTTGATTTATTTAGTATTTAAAATCACTTTTTTAATGTATGCTAATTAATATCGAAGAAGTTTTTTAGTGTGCATGAAAGGTTCTTTTAAGTATTAAATGATCAATTTGAAAGTTTAGGAATCTAATTATGTATTTTGTAAAAATTAAGGCATCATTTGTAATATTAATCCAAAAGTAATTAGTTTTATAATGAGTATCAAATCTGATTGTCTTTATGATAAATCGGATATATATTTAAGCTTATTTATGCTTCTATTATGTGTAGGCCTGGATCAAAGGAGGTGAATTGATTGTAAATTAAAATTTTTGAGTTTTAAACTTATAAAAAATTCTCCAAGGGCAATTTTATTCATAAGTTGCTTAGTGTGAGCATCCTCTTTTATCCATGTACATATGGGAGGGACTCCTTTGTAATTCTAGTAGCATAGATATTTTCTTGTAATTTTTTTTATTTTATTTTGGGGTGTTGCCTCCTCAAGAAATGTAATGTCTCCTCCTGCAAGAGCTAAGAATGCATATAAAGCTCTTTGTGGGGGTGTGAGTACTCTTCTGGATAGAAGCTCTTACTCACCGGTTGACTGCCCACAGTCAATGATATCCCAGTTTACACAAACCCCCACACACACTTTTCTGTTGCCTTGTAACCTTTTGATATTAATGAGAAGTGTGCTATTCATATATTGATTTGTTGCCCGTGTCCCTTTTTACTTGTTGGTTATCCTTGTTGCTTTGTGTGTGTTGCTTACAGATTTTAGGCTTGCTTACTACTACAGTGGTAGGATAGTAAGCGCCGCACGGTTTAAGTGTGCTAGCGAAAGCCCAGACCGTGACAGTTGGTATCAGAGCTTAAGGTTAGTCCAGAGGGATAACCATGACGCGGCGTAGAAGATGTTGTTCGTAAGGTCGAGGAACTCGAGGGGGTAGTACACAGAGTTGAGCAGCATGTCGGTGCTCTCTTGCCACTCCCGAATAGAGTGGACAGTCTCGATAAAGAGACTAAGGAACTTGCTGAGGAGTTCCGGGAAGCTCTTAGTACTCTTCGAGGTGAGATCAAAGCATCTCATGACAGCCTCAAGAGACGGTTGAAAGATGAATATGCCACAATACAAGCCTCTGTTACGGCGGTAGAAGTGGTGAGGGAAGAATGTCGGGAGCATATTGAGACGTTGCGACAGACCTTAAAGCCCAAATTGCCGTGCTGACGAGGGCTATAGGGAATGCTCCTGCTCAAGCTCATAGCTCGGCCACCCATCCAAAGGTGCCGGAGCCTAAAGCTTTTACTGGCGCGAGGGACGCCAAGTTGCTGGAAAACTTTATCTTTGACATTGAGCAGTATTTTGAGTTCATTGACCAGACCGATGATAGGGCCAAGGTCAAAACTGCTGCTATGTTTTTGTCTGGTGATGCCAAATTGTGGTGGCGCACCAAGTGTGGCCAAATCCAGCAGGGAACAGCCCATGTAGATACTTGGGAGGAGATGAGAGCCGAGTTGAGGGCTCAGTTTTTCCCTGAGAATGTCGAATATAACGCGAGAGAAAGAAGTTGCGTGAGTTACGGCATACAGATGACATCCGAAAGTATGTCCGTGAGTTTGCTACGCTTATGTTGGACATTCGAACCATGGATGAAGCCGATAAGTTGTTTTACTTCCTGGAAGGATTGAAGCCTTTTGCCAGGAATGAGTTGCAGAGGCAAAGAGTGAGTTCTCTTGCCGAGGCCCAAGCAGCGGCCGAACGCTTGACTGACTACACCCAAGATAATAGAGGCAAGAGGGTGGAAAGTCTTTCAAGCAGAGCAAACCCAAGAGTGGGGGAGCCTCCAGTGTGAGCAGCACTAGCGGTACGGGGAGCCAAAAGAAGTCTTATGGCTTTCAACAACCTTCAAAGAGTGGGGCATCAAGTAGCGGTAAAAAGCCTGCATTTGCCTGCTTCTTATGCAACGGTCCGCACAAGGTAGCGGAATGCCCACGTAAGGCAGCACTGAATGCTCTTGCTAAAAAGGCAGAGAGTGTGCAGCTAGATGATTCAGAGTCCGACGGAGAAGGCGAAGAGCAGCCCAGGGTGGGAGCTCTACACATGTTGTCAGCCGTTGGGAAGGCCTCTACAGCACCCAGTAAGGCCAAGACTGACAACGAGTTAATGTTTGTCCAATTGCACATCAACGGCAAGAGTGCCAGTGCAATGATTGATTCGGGAGCCACACACAATTTCATTGATGTGCCCGAAGCGCAGAGATTGGGGCTAGTGTTGTCTGATGATTCTAGCCAAATCAAAGCTGTCAACTCCAAGGCCCGTCCAGTTCAAGGAGTTGCCAAGAATGTGAAGGTGAAAGTTGGAGATTGGAGCGGGAATCTCAACTTCACCGCTGTCCCTTTAGACGACTTCAGAATAGTCCTGGGGATAGAATTTCTCAGAAGTGCCCGAGTTGCTTCCCTACCAGCAGCTGATTGCTTAGTGTTCATGAGTGACAAGCCATGCTGTGTGCCTGTTCAGAGGAAGAAGGCCAATGGTGGGAGCAACAAAGGAAAGAACATCGGAGCAATGATGCTTTCAGCGCTCCAACTGAAGCGGGGACTCCAACACCAGGAGCCAACATTCCTTGCCGTTTTAACAGAGAAGGAGGATGGAGGGAATGTTGGGACCCCGGGGGTAATTCAGAGGGTCCTGGAGGAGTTCAGTTCTGTGATGCCAGACAAACTTCCACAGGCGTTGCCCCCTAGAAGGCCGGTGGACCATGCCATTGAGTTGGTCCCAGGGGCTAGACCACCTGCCCGTGCCCCTTATAGAATGTCGCCTCCTGAGCTTGCAGAATTGAGGAAGCAACTAGATGAGTTGTTGGAGGCGGGTTTCATTCGTCCCTCAAAAGCACCATTCGGGGCTCCTGTGCTATTTCAGAAGAAACAGGATGGGAGTTTGAGATTATGTATTGACTATCGGGCTCTCAACAAGCTGACGGTAAGAAATCACTATCCAATTCCTCTCATTGCCGACTTGTTTGATCAGCTGAGTGGAGCCAAATACTTCACCAAACTGGATCTTCGCTCAGGCTATCACCAGGTTCGCATTGCTGAAGGTGATGAGCCCAAAACAACGTGTGTAACCCGATATGGCGCTTATGAGTTTCTGGTGATGCCCTTTGGTCTCACTAATGCTCCTGCTACTTTTTGTACTCTCATGAATGATGTATTTCGTGATTATTTGGATAACTTTGTTGTTGTCTATCTAGACGACATTGTTGTGTATAGCAGGACACTAGAGGACCACGCGAGACACCTACAAATGGTCTTTCAGAGACTCCGGGAGAACCATTTGTATGTGAAGAAGGAGAAGTGTGCTTTTGCCCAGAAGCGCATCAACTTCCTTGGGCACGTAATCGAAGAGGGCCAGATCCGAATGGATGGAGGCAAGGTGGAAGCCATCAAAGAGTGGCCAGTGCCAAGGAGCCTCACTGAGCTGCGCTCGTTCCTTGGACTTGCCAATTATTATCGGCGATTTGTGGAGGGATACTCTAGGAGGGTTGCTCCCCTCACAGATCTCCTGAAGAAGGACCAAGTGTGGTCCTGGAATGGAGAGTGTCAGGCAGCATTTGAAGAATTGAAGCGGGTGGTAACCGAGGAGCCAGTCCTCGCCCTTCCTGACATCTCCAAACCGTTTGAAGTTCACACGGATGCCTCCGACATCGCCTTGGGTGGAGTGCTGGTACAAGGGGGTCATCCAGTGGCTTATGAGAGCCGAAAGTTGAACGCCACGGAGCGTCGGTATTCGGCACAAGAGAAAGAGTTGATGGCAATTGTACATTGCCTTAGGACTTGGAAACATTACCTATTGGGGTCCAAGTTCCTTGTTAAGACAGACAATTCTGCAGCCAGCCATATTCTCACTCAGCCCAAGCTTTCCGCTAAACAGGCCAGATGGCAAGAGTTCCTTGCTGAGTTTGATATGGAGATTGAGTACCGAAGTGGCCGGACTAATCAGGTTGCGGATGCGCTGAGTAGGAGAGCAGATTTGGCATCATTGGCCCAAATTGCTCAACAATCTGCGAGTCGAGTCTCCACAACAATTCAGGAGCAGATCAAGGAACATCTCGGCCAAGACCTGTTGGCCAAGAATCTGAGACAATTAATAGAAGAAGGCAAGACTCGCAGGTTCTGGATTGAAGGCGATATGATCTACACCAAAGGTCGTCGCCTGTATGTTCCCAAGTCAGGGAACTTGAGGAGGGCACTCATGAAGGAGTGCCATGATACTTTGTGGGCTGGTCATCCGGGTTGGCAGCGGATGATGAGTTTATTGAAGCAAGGCTATTACTGGCCGGATATGAAGGAAGATGTAATGAGTTACACCCGGACGTGCCTGACTTGCCAACAGGACAAAGTGGAGCGGCAGAGACCTGCAGGGTTGCTGGAACCCCTTCCAGTGCCTTCTCGGCCATGGGAGAGTGTCTCCATGGACTTTATCACTTCCCTACCAAAAGTGGGGGAGCACTCATCCATTTTTGTTGTTGTTGACAGGTTCTCGAAGTACGCCACCTTCATACCAACAACGAAGAGTTCTAATGCCACCGAGACAGCCCAACTATTCTTCAAACATGTGGTGAAATTTTGGGGAGTGCCCCAAAATATTGTGAGTGATCGGGATGCCCGATTCACCGGGAAGTTCTGGACCGAGTTGTTCAACATCTTAGGGTCCGAACTCAGCATGACCTCCAGCTATCATCCCCAGAGTGATGGGCAGACGGAGCGGTTCAATGGGATGCTGGAGGAATACTTACGGCACTTTGTGACCGCGAACCAGCGGAATTGGGTGGAGTTGCTGGATATCGCCCAGTTCTGTTTCAACATCCAGCGGAGCTCTTCCTCCAACAAGAGCCCTATGGAGATTATTATGGGTCAGCAACCACTGTTACCCCACACAGTGGCAGCACCTTATACTGGAAGATGCCCACGAGCTTATCAGTTTGCCAAAGATTGGAAGCAGAATTCGGAAGTAGCCAAGACTTATCTTGAAAAGGCTTCCAAGCGCATGAAGAAATGGGCTGATCAGAAGCGCAGACCCAGAGAATTCAATGTTGGAGACCAAGTCCTCATCAAGCTTCTTCCCGAGCAGATCAGATCGCTGAGGAGCAAGGACAAGAGACTCATTCAGAAATATTTTGGTCCAGTTCCTATCATCGCAAGGATCGGAAGAGCAGCATACAAGATTGAGCCACCTGGTTGGTTGAAGGTACATCCAGTCTTCCACGTCAGTGCTTTGAAGCCATATTTTCCAGACTTGGAAGATCCATCCCGCAACAAGTCCAAGCGGCCGCACATCAAGATCAAATTCAACATCAGTCCAGCCGTAGAAGACATTCTTGCAGAAAGAAGTGTTGCAGATCCATCCACTGGAGCAGAACACAAGGAATACTTAGTAAAGTGGAAGGGTCGTGGCGAAGAAGACAACAGCTGGGAGACCGAAGACGACCTCATGCCTCTATCTGAGAGGATATCAGCTCAACAATGCCAACCTCAAGCACCAGGATCAAGCTCCAGCACTTATTGCCGAGGACGTCAATAAATTAAGTGGGGGAGGGTGTGAGCATCCTCTTTTATCCATGTACATATGGGGGGGGGGACTCCTTTGTAATTCTAGTAGCATAGATATTTTCTTGTAATTTTCTTTTATTTTATTTTGGGGGTGTTGCCTCCTCAAGAAATGTAATGTCTCCTCCTGCAAGAGCTAAGAATGCATATAAAGCTCTTTGTGGGGGTGTGAGTACTCTTCTGGATAGAAGCTCTTACTCACCGGTTGACTGCCCACAGTCAATGATATCCCAGTTTACACAAACCCCCACACACACTTTTCTGTTGCCTTGTAACCTTTTGATATTAATGAGAAGTGTGCTATTCATATATTGATTTGTTGCCCGTGTTCCTTTTTACGTGTTGGTTATCCTTGCTGCTTTGTGTGTGTTGCTTACAGATTTTAGGCTTGCTTACTACTACAGTGGTAGGATAGTAAGCGCCGCACGGTTTAAGTGTGCTACCGAAAGCCCCAGACCGTGACACTTAGCATCCTATGTTAATATATCAATTATTGATTTTCATATCAAAGCAATTTCCCTAGCAATTCCTTTTATTAGTGAATCATTAAAGAAAGTTAATTAACAATTTTTTTAATTTTTTTTTGTTATCATGTATCACATTCTACTAATAAAAATAGGAGAGAGAGTAAAAAACTTGATTTTTGAGTTGTTTAGCTAAGTAACTCTAATATAGGTGTCAAACAACTTCTTTAACATCTGACTTTATTGGTTTTTTGAGTTGCCTAGAATAAGAGTCTATGTGAAGCAACATCAATAAAGTTGCTTTAACAAGTTTATTTAGACTGATAATATAATAACACTTTATAAATCAATAAAGTAATAAACAAAATGAAATATAACAAAAAATTTATAGATAGAGAACCGTCCCGAACCATCCTCGATGGTTCCGTATCCGGGAACCGTCCCGTCGGGGAAGATTATGAACCGCCGAAGGACCTGGCGGGTCTTAGCGGTTCGTCCACGCTGAACTGACAGTTCCACCGGTTCTGACTCGCCATAAAAAAAAAACCACACACACACAGAACACGGAATGATTTTGGTAGGTGGGGGTTCCGCGGGGGGGGGGGGGGGGGGGGGGGGGGGGGGGGGGGGGGGGGGGGGGGGAAGTGGGTGGGGGGTCGGTCTGTTTAAAAAAAAAAAAAACCTGGTTCACGGTTCACGTGGAACCGGAGCCGTCAGAACCGGCGATTCTGGTTCGGGTCCGGAATAGACCTGAATCGTGCCGATGTCTATTTATAGAAGTTTCTCGTTATGAGTTAGTCTTCATATATAGAGGTTCCTCTTGTGAGTTGGTACTCCCTTTTAGCTCAACTGTTGAAGAGTTGGTAATCCATATCATCCACTTGTCCGATCAAAATAAAAGATTACAAACGAGTCAAATATTAGTCTAGACCTCTTAAAAAAATTATTGCTAAAATAGGATTTATGGCATATTAATTATCAAAATAACTTACCAAATTAGATTTTCTTTTTTGGTAATGTGTACCAAACTAGATGTAAGTTAGGTGCATTAAAAAGAGAAAAAATTTTGCACAACCCACATTTAGGAGTTGCAAGTCCCAATATCAACTCGCATTTAAGAAAAAAATTATGATAACTGGCATTTAAGAGCTATGTGTCATAATATTATCTCGTATTAAAAAAATGCGAGTTTCAATGGTAACAGGCATTTATGAACTGCGAATTCCAATGGTAAGTAGATAGTAACTTGCATTTAAGAACTGCGAGTTTCAATAGTATCTAGAATATTTAACATGCACAACACATTAAAATGCATATCTTAAATGCAAATTTAATGGTTTATTTCAATAATTAAATTTGATTATATCTTATTCTAGTAATTAATTTTAAAATAAAATATATTTTTTATAAAAAAAAGTTGATTATAAATATTAATCAATTTTGCTCCGTCTCATGAGCCTCACACACTCAAGCATCACAGATTTATAAGATGGTAAAAGTAATCCTCTCACAAAATATTAACTCTCAACAAAAAGAGCAATGGTGTTTTTGATTTAAGATACAATGAAATCTTTAAAAATTTTAGCACATAAAAGAAAATGAAAGCAGATTCTGATGAAGTTTCTGACGGTAGTGAGCAATGAGCAGTGAGTAAAAGTTGGCTTGAATATGTTGCACTAATATCTTCTATCGAAAAATTTGAATTGTTGTTGCCTTATACAATCTTCCTGATAATGATTATCTTTTAATCTTCTTTTCAACAAATGAAGCCGTTGATATCTTGGTCATTTTCACCTGTGGAACTACTTCATAATATTTTAGTCACTTTGTTTTATATTTTTATGATTATTTTAACATCTTATTTTTATCGTCTTCAAATAAGTATTTATCAATGAATAAATAAAAAAAACATTTTTACATATAAACAAATCAAATAAATAATATATAAATAAGCTATAAATACAAATAATTCAAACAGACCATTGGGCCATTTAAAATTGAATATTTGACTGACTTTGATTTTATTGAGTCATAACCTTTTCTTGATATTTGAAGAGCTAAATATATCCGTGTAGAGTATCTGAAGAGATAAGCTATGATTGATCTCGTTAGATTTGAAAAAAAAAAAAAAAAAAAAAAATCTTAAGCATAAAATCTGGCTTCCCAAATTTTCCCTTATCTTCGTACATATGCTTCACAATTAATTTGGATATCTCTTGATCCTTATCTTGGCTTTCAAAAATTGCTAAATAAGAATTCATCACAATACCTATTTTTTGGCCAAGATCATAGTATCCAAGTTTGAATCGTAAATTATTTTGAACAAATTGAATGAAACTTCACATGAAAAAGTATGAAAAACCTTCGATCCGTAAAAACCTTGAATAAAACATTTAAAGAGAAAGTTCTTATTGAATATTAACCAACTTTAATGAAACGGATTAGATGTATCACCTATATATGTCTAACAAGTGGAGTTGGAGCTTATAAAAGATTAATCCAACTTTATTATTGAAAAATCTTTCAAAAATAAATAGTATGCAGATTTGTACTTTCATGATTTTGATCATGCTTGTGATGTTTCTTTTGATAATGCTTCTAAAATACATTATGACAAAACATCTTTCACTACTACTTACAATTGATTTTGCCACATTTATATTTAATCCTTTGAATTAGATTTAAATTTATAGAGGCTCATTTCGATAAATGGGCTTTTGACTCAATTTACTGCGACAGACTGATTTTATAGGCTAGTGATAAGGTTTAGAAGATTGAGCCCAATTGAGGGATGTCATAAGGAGACTCGACTTGGTAGGCTCAGAATAGAGATCGTTGCAATGGTTCGTTCCGCTCTCTACCTAAGTCATTTTTCTTGTACATGAAAAGTAGATTCCAAATATATCTTCCGAGGTTAATTTGAGCTTTGTTGGGCTAAATTAGGGCTTATGTGAAGAAAAATAAGCCTTAAACCCTTTTATATTCAAAATGGGCTATTTTAAATAAATAATAAGTTTCTTTTATGTTATAAAAGCCTTTAGGCTCTTTCCAAGGCCATTTGCATGCCCAACCTATTACTAAAGAAAAAAAAAAAAGCTTCAATCTCAATTGTCAGATCTTTAGGAATGATCCAAAAGTTAGCATTAGCTTCCAATATCAATAAATAGGAGAGTGCTTTTCTTATTTAAGTTAGATTCTGCATATTGCTAAGATTGAGAGTAACGCGGAAACTCTACTGAAATAACTCTAAAAAGAATCAAATCAATAATTTCACGAAGAACGATAGAATCTATCTAATTTGATCTTTTATCACACTAGTGCACTCAAGAAACGGGGTTTGCCTATTCCTCTTCTCACGTCTCTCTCTGTGAAATTCTACACGTGTCATCAATTTAAAACTTTTCTCAAGTAGATCACCGTGTCTATCGTACGTGATCGGTCAGCTGTAGTAACCTTACCATACAAAATTATTCCTTACTACATACTTACTAAATTGGTTAAAAACACTTTATCCTTTTGTTATCATCAAAATCAAATAAGGGAAATTAAATTATATTTTTTTAGGAAGTGTCAATTAAATGCTCACATTTTTTTTTTACCCTTCAAAAAGCTTGAATGTGTTTGGAGGCGATAATTATAAGAACCGTGCAAACTTATAATGTAGGTCATCATTATTTCGAAAGCATTAGTGCTACATTGTAGCCTTAAAACTACAAATGGCAAGATGGGAAAAAAAAAAAAATTCAATATACGCATAGCAAACCAAAATCAAAATAAAGCTAATTTACAAAGTTGGTATCATAGTCTAGAGAGAACAAGCGAAGGATATGGCTTAAAAAGGGGGAGAATTCAACAATCTTGAATAATTTCCTAGTTCTGGCTTAGTCTAGCTCCTGAGCCGTGCATGTCAGCAGTGTTTTTGACTAAAAGAGAGGTTAACAAAATGATAGATGTTGGGATTTTATTTTATTTTTCAGTGAGGAAGGTAATTATAATAACTACCAACTTTATGGTGAAACAGGATTTTATCGAGCCACTATGTCATGATTGAGATAATGTCCCGAATGGTACTTGAACTTTAGTAAAATATGTAATAGATATCCGTATATTGAAATTAATTATTTAGTACTGTAACTTTGAAAATGATCAATTTAACATCTAAAAAAAATTTCAAATATCTAATTACATATTTCATTAAAGTTTAGGTACCATTTGCAACATATATCTATGGGATTCCATGGGTGAGATTAGGCTGAAACCTTTAAGAATTATTCGGATGTCAGCACATTTGATCTTTCTTTTCAGCACAATTCTTTTATATAAATATCATTTGCACGAAAAAAATCCTAAAATTGACTCCACTAGAGTCAAGTCAATTCCATGAGGGAAAACAAACCAATCCAGAGCTTAGGAAGTTCATTTTATTTTCAAAAACTAATTATTAAAAATAAGGTGGGACATATAATAAACTACATATATGAAATACTTAAGTCTGCACATTCATCCCATTTAGATACTATATTTATATTAGGATTAATTGTAAAAATATGACTTGTGTTTTGACTAATTTACAAATACATGATCCGTGTTATTTTTTTGATAAATAGGCGATCCGAGTTTCATACAAAAATGTCGTCGTTATTTAATAACTTTAGAATGATACATGTTAATATTTTATTGGCAAAAAGTTTTACATTTTTTTTTCAATTTTCTCATTTAAAAAATGTAATTTTTAATATTTTATTTATTTAATTTTATTTAGTAATATTTTTATTAAATTAATTTTTTTTAAGACCGATAAGACTCTGGCACATATCCTTTTAATACTATTTAATTATAATGATACTTTTTTATGAAACTTAGACATATATTTGTATAAAGAAAATTAACATGTATTTTTGTAAATTGATCAAAATACAGGTTATGTTTTTATAATCAATCTTTTATATTACAATCATCTAATGTCATCTATAAACTTATAAAGTTTATGACTTTGTATTTATTCTTAATAAGCCCTTTGGTTGTAGGTTGATATTTTAAGTGAAATTTATTAAATAGATTGACGTAGAGGTTTGAATTGTGGATCTTGTACGATGATAAGATCAACGTCACACCCATTTAATTTAAAAATTTAAATTTATAGATTTGATGTAGATTTTTCTATTTATAACTTAAAAGATTATGATACATTTTATTTACTTCATTGACCTTGGGGAAGTAGAACTTAATACACCAGAATTAATATTTTATTTGATTCACCAACACTAGTTATATTAAAGGTCTGCCGGATGATATGCAAAAGAACAAGAGTTTCTTAGTTAAGGAATAATGTAGAGAGCATAATGGACATGATCTCGGCAACAAACATGTTCTCCCACCCCTACTAATTGGTTTTAGTGGCCAAAAGGCAAAAGACCATTCCCAGCATTTTTTTTTTCCTTAAGTCCCAAGTATGTCTACTTGAACCTGATAAAATTCCAACCTCAAGAAGGGAACCAAAAAAAAAAAAAAAAAGGAATCTAGTCATGTGAATTTAGTCGACAGTAAAATCTTTATAATTCTCATTTGGAATTCATTCCATACACATGGCAATCTTACATGATAAATGATTTGTTAGGACACTCTTGCAAGTGAATTGAGCCTACTTGCATGCTACTTAGGTTCAACTCGATAATTATTAGAACTCGACTCAACTATAATCGAGCCATATTCAAACTTGACCTACTTAAATAACTATTGAGTTTGGGTTTCAAAATAATCAATTCAAGCAGGTTAAGAGTATATTCGATATTTTTGTATTTCCTATGTTAAAAATTATAAACTTATGTTTTCCTGCATTTCAAAACTTTTTTTTTTTCTTTTCATATCCAGTAGTATACAGTTATTATATCTCCAAATCTCAATTTATATTTTAGTCCAATTAATTTTTATAAAAATAATTAAGCTTAATTATTATTACTTTAAGTTGAGTTTAAGCTTAAATTAAAACTCTGTAAAGCATCGATCGAGCTTGAGTTTAGAGTTTTTTGTTTGACTTAACTTGATTTTAATACAGTGTTGGTTTGACCCAATTCGTTAGAAGGTCTTATGTCATAGGAACCCAAGGTTATTGCATATTGAAAATGTTGACTCTGGAAGGAGATTCTGTTTACCAAAACAGCAACGGAAATTGCAAAGTGTGCACCGATCCAATATTTTGGATGATTGAAAATTCCACAAACGAAACCACCTTCAGTTGTTACCATCGAGGTCGTGTCATTACAAGCGACTAGGAATCAACACTGACCAAACCTGGCCAGGACCTGTTAGGTCATGCCAATCAGCCATTCATGAGTCGGTTCATGATCCATTGAATTATCTATTTATTATTTTTTTAAAAAAACAAAATGTTATAAAATAATTGTTAAAGTAATTTTATTTTCAAATATACAATGGAAAATAGGAAAAAATAAAAAAAATAATAATAAAAATAAATTTCGAATTGACTATAATAACATTTTAATTTTAAATAAAATTAGACCTAATAATAAGAGTCTTTAGCCCACTAATACTAGGTCGGATTGGATCACGGATCAAACCTAATCGGTATTGATGTATTCATGTGACCATTTGAATTCCCTATGGTTAGGTAGATGCTACATTCATGTGACCATGAGATGAAAGAGAAACGAAATGAATGAGAGAAAAACGAGGCAATTGTTGGAATACAGCATTATTGGATCTCCAATGATGGTTTGAGGAACTCATGTGTGTTGCTAGTTTGATGGATGGGTTTGTATTGACTTATAAATTAATATGATGTGGACTCGTCATACTTATATTATTCCTTTCTGACCTTTCATATAGTCTAAAGCTTTAATGAAAATATGTCACTTCTACTAATTTAGACCCAAAATTCCGATTTTCACTCAAACACACATTAGTTTTCCAATTCAAATTTACGCATCGGTTGATTCCAGATCGTTCAAATTATAATATTTTTATTGCGCGTGGTTCTTTATGTTTCCATCCTTGTTAATATAAAAAATATTCTTATCAAGGTTCTTATTCGACAATTTGGTTACATTGAACAGTGTTTGATATTGGATCGGTTAAACCACAGATAAATTATATGAAAAGTGTGTAATACTATGGTTGAAGTGTTTAAAAAGATGAATCAATACTTAAGGATAAATTCATTTAAGATATTAATGTTTTAAGTGGTTAAAAAAAAATAAATGTTTTACAAATGGAGTGAAGTAATGCAATATCTCATTTGATTTATTGTGAGAAATATTGATTTTTTTTTATTAATCACTTGAAATGTTGATACCTTAATTAAAACTATCTCGGATATTAGTAGTTCTCATATAATTTACCTGCTAAACTATCCTCTTATTTGATATTTTGCCTAATGGTTTGTTTTTAGTTTTATATAAATTGATTTTTCATGTACGAAGTGAATTGGGTTCAATTCTTTCTTTTTTAATCCTATTACGTATGATTAATCAGAGATAATATTGAAAAACTTAAGGAATGAAATATTGAATATGGAAAGCAACCTAAAGTTAATTAGATTATTGATTAAATGGTCGATTATTTAATGGCTCAGATTTATATCCAATCATTATTACATCATTGAAATACTTAATGTATTAATTACTATATTTATTTTATAGTTAATGCTACTTAGAGTAATCAATTTTCACTTATTAATTATGTTTAGTAAGTAATAATTATTTTTTTTTTTGCATCCAATAAGTTTAATTTGAATTGCTCTAAAAATTTCGCTGGAAAATTTTATGCGATGTCATTTTTTGTCCCATCAATCATTCAACAATCTAGATTCATGTCCAAATTCGATGGCTTGTCATTTTCTGTTTCGTGATCATCTAATAATCCAGATTCATGTCCAATTGTGATCATATTATTGAAATACTTAATATATTAATTGCTATAATTATTTTAGTAGATAGATGGTTTACAACCTAAGAAGTTCCAACTTTACAAACTTAGTTTTAATTAAAGGATCTTGTTAAAATTTTGTGTCTAATATATATTGTAAAGTGTATATTTGTTATTTTATAAACAAGAATATACTTGTTATTTTGTCCTTCCCACATCTCTGTCCACAAGACATGACCAAATCCAAAGAAATGTTTGTCCTAAGATAAGATCAAAGCAGAGTTCATCACTACCACTAGACACTAGACATCCATGCTAAGTGCAGATACAGTTGCTTGTTTTTGTATTGTATTTGGGCATCTACTTTTTGAGTTTCAAATAAACGTGTGAAGGCCACTCATGAGTGCCCATTAGGGTTTCACGCGCAAATGCATGCATACTTTCAAAACACGCAATGCCTAATGTTACTGTTGCTCTTTTTGCATAAATGCTGAACAGCTCGCCATCCATTGCTTACTAAGCGCCATAGCCATCACCATACAAATTTACAATCTAATTTAAAAAGCAAAAGGAGGCCCGCCCTCACCTAATCTCCTATTGCTTCATGGCCGATGCACTTTCCTTTTATACATTTACAGTAATGATACGTAAAATTCTAACAAGCATGTCCTTGCATTTATTATGAGACTATATAAAAAAAACTTGATACTAAGGCTGAATTTCCCAGCCAAAACCCCCTTTTTCTTTGAGTCTAACTTCTTGGTTTAGGTGACAAAATCCAATAAATATCATTCACACACACACACATATATGTATATATATTGAGATGATTTAAGGAGTTTGGATTGATAAATTTAATGTAGGGATTGTTAGATTAATCTTTTTCATTAAAATATATGTATTCTCTTAGGTAGGTCTATACACTCATAAGGAAAGTTAATATCTTCTACATAAATATATTTACTTTCATCCCTTGAACATTCAGGTGGGGTGGTCTTATGAAAATCATTAGGTCCAAGAGTATATGTCCTAAGCCAAACCAAACCTCACCATTTGAGACAAATTTTAGAGATTAATGAAATCATAAAGTATTGTGAATTTTTTTCTTCTAAAAATCAAATAGCATTTCAGGTGAAGAGCAATCAAACTTCATCTCTACACCATTTCTCTTAGATCGTATGAAATGCAGAAGCATGCAATATGCATGTGACTATGAAAAATGAAAATCTGACGATCTATGATAATTATTTTGTTAAATTTTATGATCAATCTTCAAAAGCTTATATTTTATATTTTAAACCATTAGTATGAGTTTTTTGATCCCATATTACTAAGAATCTAATAATAAGGACAATAATAACAATATTGATTTTATGTTGTCTAGATTAGACATAGACACAATTTTGAAGCAAATTGAACCAAAATCGGGAATTCCCGATGGTTCTCGGTTCTGGTTTTAGAATCGAGGAACCATTTTTTTTCAAGTTAAAGTAAAAAAAATGAATTTTAGTTTTCAATAAAATAAATTTTAAACTCAAAATTATTATTGGATTTAAAATTATTACATTATTTAATTAAATATTTCAAAAATTTGTTTATAATGTGCATTTATTTATATACAAACATATCTAACAACAATTGTAGTTAGCAAAATGGGATTGTAAAATACTATAGAGGGTAAAAAAAAATTTACAATACAAAAAATGTATTATATTACTAAGTAAATGGATTTTGCTTTTAGGAGAAATTTATGTGAACTAATTATATATGAATTTAAGTTATATTTATTTGTATTGTTGATAGTAACACATTAAATATTGTGAATTGGTAATACATTTTATTACTCATATGAAATAGTTTAAGCATTAATATTTATATGTTCAATATTATTTTTTTTAAATTTTTTCCCCAATTTTTTTTTCCTTCTAATGGAATCAGTTGAAATGTCGATTCTACTAGTTTTAGCCTAAAAAATTATCTAGGAGCCAGAGAACCGGCAGTTCTTTAGTCGGTATTGAAATTTCTAGTGACAGTGTCGGTTTGATTTTTGGTTCAGAACCAAACTCTGTCCATGTCTAATCTAGATGAGATGAAGTTGGAAGAAATCATGCAAAACAGGTTAAAAAGCCACATGGCCATGAGACTACCCCTCATGAATTATTCTTCAATCCTCGTGTGCGATCATTCTTCCAATTAACTCCAATGCCCATATCCGGTTAAAGTGAAGAGCATCTATAAACCAATGGTTCCAAAAGCACCCCAATGCTTTGTCTTTCACTCGCAAAATAAAATATTCTAAATTACCAAAAACAAACGATTTCTTGCTCCGGGCATATTATTAGATAGATAAAGTCGTGGTCAAACCAAATTACTTATCATGTGTCTTTCTTTTTCATTGTTTCTTCCTATTATGCCAAATGGTCTTTCTTTTGGTAGTCACTTTTCAGGTAATTAGTTAATTATTGCCGGTGGGAGTGTGGTGTCAAGATTGACTAGGTTCATGGCACACCTAAATTTCCAAATGAATCCAAAATCATCCGTCATCTTGAATGGCAGTATCTTCCACTGCGGATAAATGATCAATATAATTCACATTTATGCTTTCCGTTGCTTCTTGCTCTCTCCTACTTTATTAAAAAAAAAAATAGTAAATAATTTCTTTTATATGTGCTTAGAATTTGTCAAATCGAATATTTGAGTCTAACACATGTTTACTATTGCTATAAAAAAATATTAATATACAAATTGGATGAAATTAATTATCAAAATATTTTGTAAAATTGTATTTATGATATGAGATATGAATATTTACATACAAATAATGGGTATGAATAACAATTTAAAGTTTGACTACCATTGCTTTATTGCATTACCATTGCTTTATCGCATGGGTGAAATATGATAAATGTATATTGGAAGCTTCTACGGTTTCCTCGACAGGATTGTCCAGTTAGTCATCTCACCGTTAAAATAAATATAATAATTAGAATATTAACTATTTTAATGATTCGATCACGATTAAAAATAGTGTAACACATTGAATAGTCCATGAGATTAGTCCTATCAAAATTAATAATAAGACGTAGAATTTTTCCTTGTATATCACAATTTCCAACAACGATATAACACAACACAAATATTTTTTTCTTTATTTGTGTAGTCATCCATCATTGACTTTGAGCTCACCCTCATGCGCGTCAAAGACCTCAAGAAGCATAAGCACAAACACAAGCACGGTGATCCCACTCGCATGAATAATGTGTGATATACGTTGGCGTATAAATTCTTTGTATAACCTATTTTATATACATGCGATTTTAGTGTTTTATTTTGATAATTAATTTTAATTAGACCTTATTTAGGTAATTAATTTTAATAGGGATTCTAAATAGGATATACTTTCTCAAATATTTAAATCCTAACCTTTTAGAAACCGTTTTCTTGTCCGCTATAACGACCATTTTCTATATTTTCAAAATAGAAAAAAAAAATCATAAAAGAGTATATTTGCAATCAAAGAAAAACTTAAAGAAGATCAACTTCAGATATCTAAGATTGAGTAAATCAAAGCAGTGGAGATAAATCCTAAGGAAACTTTTTTCAACTCTTTTTTAGTCTTAAAGAAAAAAGAAGAGATATTTTAAAGTTGAAATCAATAGCGATTTTATTGCCGATGCAAACAATCGCAAGCTGAAGTTTTACAATGTTCTATCCGTACGAAGGAACTTAATAAGGTTGCAAATGCAATGGCTAGGTATGCTTAACAATTCAAGGATGAATTATGTTGTTTGAAGATCCTTAGTTATAGTTTAAAACATTTTGCTGCAAGGTTTTACCAGCCACGGTTTATGTAGTAATATTTAGAAGTTAATTTCTTCTTTTGGTTATACTCATTATCAAGCGTTTTAGAAGCATTTAATTTGCTTCATTTTGTATTTAATTTTTTCTCTTATTCTTTTAGCTTTGTAAATCTTTGTACATATTCTAATATATATATATATATATATAGAGAGAGAGAGAGAGAGATCACACCGTCATTGGCTAGAGTGGACATAAAGAGCTAATACTAATGTCGCCTTAGTAACTATCTTTGATTAAGAACCATGCATCATAAAGTTGGGTTTACTACGCGTTAGCCTCGTAGCGAAGCATGGGTTTAATATTGTTTAGTTTCATATTAAAGTGTCAAAGTTGGTCAAAAGTTTCTCTTAGGTTTTTTATATGTTTAGTTGGCTTTGTGCTTTTGACTATCACGCCATTGACATAGACCTACATGCGTAAGCCAAGCTAGGGTTTGAATACTTTAGTTACTAGGCATTGGTAGGTTGCTCCAATGTTTTTTAGGTCGAATGACATTACTTTGTAACAACAGATGCTGAAGAATGTCACAAATGAAGTGTGTATTTCATCATTGGGTTCTATTTTAATTTGGTTGTATTTGGAGAAAGGCGTCCATAAAGCTTAAGAGCACATATCTCAATGTTGAGTTGTCCAACTAGTCTATTCTCAGCAGGGGAAACTGTACTTTCGGTAGACTTTTGTTGAGAATGGTATAGTTGATACACATTCTCCACTTACTGCCCGCTTTCTTGACCATGATTACGTTAGCTAGCCACATTGGATATCTTTTTGGTCTTATGAAATCGGTCTCAAGGAGTTTTTGAACCTCCTCTTCGATTGCTACTTATTTCTCAATAGCAAAGTGCCTTTACTTCTATTTGATGAGCTTAATCGTGTTGTCATTATTAAGGCAGTGTGTGATAATGTTGCTGGAGATCCTTGGCATGTTAGCTAACAACTTGGCGCATACGTTTGAACTATGACAGAGGAAGTTAATGAGGGTTTCCTCTAGATCAGGAGACATGTTGGTCCTGGATTACGATGTTTGTTTCGGGTCATCGCTTAGTCATATAGATTTTGTTTTTCTTATGGTCCCGGTGCATGCCTCTTCAGGCCTTTTGGGGTTGAATCAATAGCGATTAACTTAATTGGTTAGGCATTGCGCTGTAAGGCAACCAATAGCTGATCATTATGAGTTAGATGTCATGCACAACGGTGTTGGTCTCATTGCAAAGCTCCATTGGTAGTGTGATGATGCCCCTAGACTAGTTGGTTATTAAAGCCATATAAATTAAGGTCATATGGTTTCAAGTGTTTTTGTAGTTTAGGTTTCATCTTTTCATAGGCAATGTTGAAGATGATGTCGATGCTACTGCTGATGTCAATCATAACCTTTTTGACGTCGAATCCTATTATCTTAACCAAAATGATGAGGGTATCCTTATGTGGGATTTGGATGCCTTCGAGGTCTTTGTTAGAGAAGTTTATAGAGTAGTCCATTTTTTGCATCTTGTTGTGGAAGCTTAACACCTCATCTCTTTAGATGGAATGGGATGGTTTTGTTTGCTTGACCTCCTTTACGGGGTTTACCAATGATGCTATTTATTACCCTATTAGAGTTTTATCTTGGTCGCTTGCATTTCTCTTCTCACTTGTTTAATAGAAATGATTTTCTTCATGTTGTTGTTCAACGGTTTCCCTATTGAGGTTGTACTCTTTTAGGTAACCCTACTTAATTGTGTCCAACAAGGCATTCCTAATTTGCTGATATTCGTTGGTGGTGTGCTTTGGTCTTAATGTTAATGATAATATCTTCTAAAGTTTTTTTTAATTAGGTTTGGGGTGCATCTTGAATGGGAAGGGAGGTTGTCCTTGTGATGTACTTCAATGAATATCTATCCCATAGGCTTTTTCAGAGGATTAAATTCAGAAAATATAGGAAACAACATCTTCTTATTGTCATCTTTCTCATGGAAGGGTTGAGAGTGCTTAGTGATTTTGATATGATCTTTCACCAAGGGCTGATCTCTCTCTTATGAAGGCACACTTCTCATGGGCCTTCTAGTTGGGTTTTTCTACTTCCTGGCAAGCTCTTATGATGTCGTCCTCGATGGTTTATTTTTTGGATTTCCCCCTAAATTGCTCTAGAGTGGTGGGTTTATTCCTTACTAACAACCTAAAAAAGTGGCTTGATGAGTCCACCCCTTTGGTGATGGCTTGTAAGGCCTTGGCTTTATTAATGTTGGGAATCTCAAGAATTGGTTTTTTAGAGTGGAGTATTTAATCTCAGAGGGACTAATTTTTCCCTTGTTTAATTTCGTACAAGGAGTACATGTCTTTCTTAGTTAGGTTGCTTGCTATAAAGTGAATTTTGAACATGTTTGCAAATTCCTTGAAGTTGTGGATGGTATTTGAAGTGAGCTCTACGACTTTATTGAGCTCATTGCCTTTTAGGCCAGGGAGATAGGCCTATACATTCATGAGGTGGGATTGAGCCTATAAAGCCTTGACAAAAGATAGCCATCAACAGCTCTAATCTCCCTTATTTGCCATATATGCTTTGGAGGCTCTAAAATTGCTTATACCCCCTCTCTATCATTCTCCACTAGTTATCTTTTTATACATTGTCACTTGTTGTCTATAACCATATGAATCATGAGAAGTAAGCAATATTCATGTGACCATAACAATTGAAAATCCCATTATTTATGATAATTATTTTGTGAAATATAAAATGAATCCTTAAAATCTTAATTTAAAATTATAAAAGAATCTTAATTTTTATATTTTAAATGATTAATATTTGTTTTGAGATCCCATATTAATGAAATTTTAATAACAACGACAATAATAACAATAGTGATTTTATACTCTCTGGATGAAAGCAAGTGGGGAAGCAATTATGCAAAACACGTAAAAAAGCTATACGATCATAAGTAGGGCTATTCATTGAACCGAACTGAACGTAACTGAACCAAAAATTGAACCGCAAAATGTTATTCTTTTATATTTCAGTTTAGTTTACGCTTCAGTTGAGGAAGAACCTAAATGGTTACGGTTTAGCTCGAGAGGTAAAACCAAACCAAACCAAACCGTTTGAACCTAAACCGAACCGCTTCACATTAAAAGAAACAAAAAATAAATAAAAGTCATTTTATTTATTTATAACTCTTGAGCATTATATATTAGGACTTGTATTAATCTGAGATTTATTCAATAAAATATAAAATTCTTATCATGGAATACATTTACTGGAGCATGTTTTATACGAGGTTGCAACATCTGCAACCAACAACACGAGATAATTTAGAACTTTAAACTAATTAGTACAATGAAAATTTAAATACGTTATAAAGAAAGAATATTATAAGTAAATATGAAATTAATACAAAAGAATATCTTTCTTAGTTAATTCATTAAAAATATATGTTATTTTAAATTCGCATTGAAAAATATTTTTAAAACGGGATAATATATGTATTTAGAATTTTTAAATATATGACCTGATATAATGAAAAGTAACTTTAATTCTTATGCAACGTTTCTCAATCCAAATATTTTTTTTCTTGTGAACTCAAATAACTATTAATATTATTTGTTAAAACTAAATCTTTTAAAGGTGGTTCGAATCAAACCGAACCAAATAGAACCACATGTGAAGCGGTTTGGTTTATTAAGAGTTTGAACTAAATTGTTTTAAATGCGATTCAATTCGGTTCAACCTTTAAAGTGAATCAAACCAAACCATAAACATCCCTAATTGTAAGACCGTTTAGGAATTATTCTTCCCCAAAAGCAAACTAAGCTTTCAATCGCAAAATAAAATATTTTGAGTTGCCAAAAAAACAAACGATTTCTTGCTCCAGTTATATTATTAGAGTGGTAGCACTAGCTAAAGTTGGGGTAAAACCTACTTATTGTGCCTTTTCTTTCGATTTTTTTCCCCTTTTAATTTGAAAATAAAATTATTGATGCCAATGTGCCATATATTTAGTTGAGTGGTTGGTAAGTATCAACTTTTATTTTTTTTTAATCAAATAATGACAATAATAACATAATTTTAAAAAAACTATTTACATATCAGATTTATAAATTATTAATCAATTTAATTAGCATGTTAACACCAATACACCATTCAAGCTGACTCACATGTGCCTTTCTTTTGATACTCTTTCTAGGTAATTAGTTGATTAATGTGACTCGACTAGTAGTGCCAATACTATGTAGGTTCATGGTACAACTAAATTTCCGAATGGAGCCAAAATTATCTGTCATCTTGCGTGAAAAGTAGCACTGTATTGCAGCATCTTCCATTTGGGAAACAATAGTCAATACTAGTCATATTTATGCTTTGCGTTGCTTTTTGCAACTCCTTTATTTTATTAAAAAAGTAAATATTAAATTTGGGATTTCAACTTTTTATAAAAAATTAATTTGATATCTATATTTTAAAATAATCAATTAAATACGCAATCAAAACTTTTGTGACTCTTTTCACATTATTCTTAACACTCTTTGCTCTTTTTTTGCCGACTTATAAGAGGTAGTATATCATCAAATTTTTACTACTTCTTTTAAAACTATCTAGCACTGATAGATTGCCTTTTCTATGTTAGGATACATACGAAACAATGTTAGTAGGGTAATAAACATGCCATAAGAAATTTGATTGATTATTAAAAAATTTGATTGATTATTAAATTAACTATATCAAAGTACTAACACCAAATTGAATTTTTGTGCAATGTTTATATACAAAATTTAACATTATTCCTAAAAAAAAACTTGTAAATTTGAACTTTGCACAAAAATTACAGCTTGTTCAATTGAAACGAATAACTATTTATTCCCTTCGATTACGTTATCCACTTGAGGAGAATGAAAATTCATAAAAATTTTTTTGAGGTTGAAAAAAAAATTCATAATGAATTGTCATTATGTAAAATAATGAATAGCAAATTCATGTCTCCCTACATTTATAAATTGTCATTCAATGATTTATTTTTCAATTTTGTCTGAAATGCACCTATCTTGAAAATATCACATATATAATTATCTTCTTTCTATAATAAAATAAAAGCATTATGAATATTTTACATTTTATTTCAATATTTACTTGTTTCATTTTTTTATACTAAGTGAACATTATAATAGTTATTACAACCCTATTATATTCTTATTGAATTAAAATTCAATTTCCCCTTTATTTTGTCCAAAGAAGTGAATGAGCCCTTAGCATCCTCGAAATTGAAAATTTAAATCCTAAATATTCTAGAAACAATTTTTGGGTCCCCTACAAATATGATAACCATTTTCTTTATTTTAAAAAAGCAAAACATTGCAGGTATATATTATATTAAAGATTGTGTTTAAGCACTTCATTTTAGGGGTGAGCAAGTATAGGGTGGGTATGATATAAAGCCTTATCTATACCTTATTTTGTAAGGTAAAATGTATTAATTGATCTACTTGAATCCTACCTTATACTTATACTTTATAAAATCTATGGGATACATGGTACCTTGTAGAACCTCTAATTTTTTTTTTATTGAACCTTTGTTTTTTTTATTTCTTTCTTAAGTTTCAAGTTTATAGTGATATATGCAATTTCATATACTATGTAAAATTACCTTATCTTCATATATTTATGATAAGAAATTAGTGAAAAGTTACTTGAAAAGTAATTTTTATTAATATCGCAAGTTTTATAAAATGAGTAATTGCTTATATGTGAAAGTTGAAAACCTATAATATATACTTATAAAATTTGATTATTTTGACAATCGCAGGAGAATGCGAGATAGGTTTGGATTTCTGAGTGGTTTAGATACCCATATAGCCGATCCCTGGATGCAAGTTTGTAACATATACTTATAAAATTTGATAATATTATATCCAAAAATTTATAAAATTGCAAAACCCATAGCAAATGTGAAGAAAAAGAAACTTTGGAAGTACCTCTATATTAATTAACCTTAAATGATAAACAACTCTTCAATATAATTTATAAGTTTAAATACTACAACAAAAGTTCGTCAAAATTAATATAACGTGGTTTTCCATAATAAGATAAAACAAAGTTTTTTTTTCAAAATAAAATTTTATAAAAGATAGACTATAGATGATGAGGAAAAGATGGATATTTACCCTAAATCAGATCGGGATGGAACCTCCGGTTGATTTCAAACTTAAACCAAAGGTATAAAAGATGGATATTTACCCTCAGTTGTTGCAAATTGGAATAAAAGTGTAAAATCGAATTGAATGCCATAAGAAATAATCTTGATAAGTTCACAAGTTCTCAAGAGAATAAGAAAAGAATAAATTCTCACAAATATCATTCATCAAATGTTAATTCTTTTCCAAATACAAGAGAAGGAATATATATAAAAAACAAGAACTCAAAAGCCATAAAAAAATCCAACACACAATATACACCGGCAGTGTATAAATATAAGTAGGCGGTGTAGGCATTTCTGACTTAAAAATCGAGTCATAGAAGGTTTACGCCATTGGTGCAGACTCTAGGCTGGCGGTGTAACTGAAGCAGAACAAGGCCTGCCGTAGCTACGATGTAAGACTGGCTGTGTGGAAGGTATGCCGGTGGTGTTGGACTTCAAAGCTAGTGGTGTAGTGCCGGTGTTGGCTTCCTCCGAGAACAACTTCAAATCTGGTCATGTAGATGAATCTCCAAGGGTTTGTACAACATTAACAAGGTCCCAATTGTTGTCTAATGACAAGTCCTTGATGAAATTTTCATGTAAAGCTTGTTTCTTTAAAGTATCCTTAATGAATGCTCCTAAAGCCTCCCTCATGCTCTTAGCTTTAGCTCGAGTGACCAGTCCTACTAGAATGCGTAATGGATCCTTAGATATTGCATCTGTTGTTGCATAAGAAAATAATCCCAATTTATTTTAGGCAACTTGAACTTGTCTCTTGAAAAAACGATATCATTAGTGACGGATCTTGTCTCTTCAATAGAAGAGATTGGTAGAATCACATTAATCTCTTCTCTTAAAGAGATGGGTTTGGTAAAAAAAAAAAAAAATATATATATATATAAATAAAAAAGTGAAAAATAGAGATGGATTTGGTAAAATATATATATATATATAAATAAATAAGTGAAAAATATTAAATGTTTGTACTATTTTCGATGTGAATAAAATTTAATTATTATCTATTTATAGTATTTAATGTAATGTTAAATACATCAAGTAAATATAATTTAAAAACATGTTTATTTTATTATAGAGTATCATCAAAATGACAATCTTACTTTTAAATAAGGTGGTATTTTTTTTAACTTTATATCCCAGGACACCTTAATTATAAAAAATCCATTTATATACTTGTTGCTGCTTCTGTACACAAAAAATTGGACTCAGTGTTTTTCTTCTTGTTGATCTTCTTTTCACCTTCCGTAGTGCCAGCAAATGAATTTTGTTTTATCATATAGGCACTTCCTCTCTTTTATCACTTTTTTTTTTTTAACATTTTAAAATTATCTATTAGAACTGTTTCCTGTCAGTTCTAGTCATCTGTAACTCCTGTTGAAATGTCCTGTCTGATCGTCTGTCTGTCATTAATTCTGATCTTCAGATTTTCCATATTGATCAATCTCCTCCATGATTGAGGTGTCTTCTTCATAGGCCTCAATTTTTTTGTTCTTAAAAAAATAATAAGTAAATTCTATACTTATCTGGCATAAGACATTACTGTCGCTTATTTGTGCCACATATTAATCCTATGTTGTCCATACATAAAGTGAAATCGTAAAGACATTATGCAGAATCTATCTTAACATAGAATATTGTTTCTTGGGCAATAATGTAACATGGAATCATTTATAGCAAAAAGATGAAAAGAAAAGAGCAACGTAAATTATATATGGAGGAAAATATTCGAAAGTAGCACCACTAAATACAGTAGATCCTAATACTTAACAGAAAAACAAATACTCAAGATAAACAAATGTAGAGATACAATGGCCCAAAAAAAAAAAAAAAAAAACGAAACAAAACACAAATGTAGAGATACCACATAAAGAAAAAAGGTCCCACATTATTTAAAATTGGGATTGTCCTTTTAATGATACTTATATAATGAAAATAGATATGTTTTTAAATTACATTTACTTAGTGTGTTTAACGACACATTAAATACTGTGAATAGATAATAATTAAATTCTCTTTATATGTAAAATAGTGCAAATATTTAATATTTTTACCTTTTATTTTACATTTTGATTTTATAGTAGATTTTATTTTATTTATATATATTTTATTTTTTTAAGATTTACTAAGCTAGTCTCTTCATGGGACAAGTTCAATTACTAATGACACCGTCTTTAAAGAGACAAGGTCAAACCTAAAACTAGGATTATTTTCGTTCCAATAGCATTTTCATATTATTTTTTTAAAAATTATTATTTTTTCCTTTTTCCATAAATAATAACCTTGAATAAAAGTAATCACAAAAATAAAAAAAAAATATGGAGTATTATATTTTCTTTCTTATTTATTAATCTTATTTTATAATTTTTAATAGGTTTATAAAACTTTAGAACTTGTATCTGTACCCTTTGTATATTAAAGTATAGGTTCTAAGGTAGGCACAAGGTATGGAGACCTTACATCCGTATTTTATCCTGTAAAAACAGGTTCTGGAAAATCCATACCTGTATCCTATGCTGTGAACTTTAATATCCACCTAAATCCTACCTGATTGAATATGGTATGTGTGGGTACCCTATATTACATGGATATTTGTTTACCAATACTTGATTGTAAAATTAAGAGATTTAAACACATATATAGCAATATTAAAAGAGTGTTTTTGCAATTAAAATGAAAAACATAAAAGATATCAAGTTAGATATCTAAGGTAGAATAAATCAAAGCGATGAAGAGAAATTCTAAGGAAACTTTTTTTCCCACTCTCTTTTTCAGTCTTAAAAAAAGGATATTTTAAAGTTGAATTAAATTGCGATTTCATTGCAGCGGCAGTTGCATTTTTGTTGAATGCAAGTAATCCCAAGTTGAGAATTGCTCTATCCGTACGAAGGGACAACCTCTCCCAATCCCATCTGCAATAAATTTTAGCTGCAACTAATTTCAGAAACTTAATATGGTGCAAATGCAATGGCTAGATATTCTCAAGAGTCAAGGATGAAATCATGCTGTTTGAAGATCCCCTAATTGTATATGGAGTCTTTGCTGCAGGATTTTATCAACAATGGTTTCTGCATGAGTAATCGGAAGTCAATTTCCTCTTTTGGTTATACTCAGATTATTAAGCATACTAGAAGAGGTTAGGCGTGAGCGGGTAACCCTGTCGTATAGGGTACCCATTCGAATCCTATTCGATAGGGTAGGATCCGGATGGATACTAAAGGTTATAAGATAAGGTCCAGGTATATATTTTACAGAACCTGCTTTCACAGGGTAGGGTACGGGTAAAGAGTTTTCATATCTTGTACCCATCCTGGAACCTATACTAGTATATATTTTAGGGTATATTATATTTATCCTATTAAACATTATAATGCAATGTTAACATATACAAAATAAATAACAGTAATCCATTTTTTATTTGATGACCACTTTTTATTCAAGATCATTGTTTTACAAATTATCTTCCAAAAATTTTTACTATAAAAAAATTTGTACTATTTTATTTTAGAAATACTTGTTATTTTTATTCTAGAATGTCTATAATTGTATGTATATACCTGAACTCTCAAATTATATAGATGTGCTATTTATCTTCTAAGACTAGTTAATGTGAAAATTGCTCCAAAGTTTTTAAATTTTAGAATCTGCTACAATTTCTATAATTTGGTTTGATATCATATAAATACATTCGTTAGATTTTTGTTATAAGTTTCAGCTTCTCCACATAAATAGATCTACACATTGCAAAACTACTGATGATAACAAATTACTTTGAAAATTCCTTTCCATATGCTATTCATAGTGAATGTATGAAATTAAGGTAGTTATACATACAACATGACATCAAATACTATAAACCTGAAATTTATGAAAATATGGAAAAAAAACTAGATATTTCGTAAGGAAATCAACAGGTTCCATAGGATACCTTGTACTCTATAGAATTCATAGGATACAAGGTACATGATGGATAAAAGATGCCACATGATAGGTTATAGGTACCAAATCTAATACCCTATAGCATATAGGGTAGGGTATGAGTAGCACTTTATATCCTATTCACCTAGAACTCACTCATCCCTAGAAGCAGTTAATTTGTTTCATTTAATATATTGTTTTTTTTTTTTATTCTTTTGGCTTTATAAATATTTGCATATATTCTAAGGTGTGTGTGTATATATGTATGTATGGAGAGAGACATCGGATTTTCACTAATCACCATTATTGACTATTGTTGATACACTGATGTCCCCTTAATTACTACTCTTGTAAAGTTGGGTTTTAGCTACACTGTGCTTTGGCCTCGTAGCTTAGCATGAGATGTGGAGGGGTGGATGAAAAGGAAAAAAAAAAAAAAAGGATAAAATTTAGGAATGTAGAGACTAGGGAGAAAAGAAAGAAAGGAAAAACATCTTATAATTTCTTTAATTAATATGTACTCTTTACATTTTCCCAAACTTATTATTTTAGTGTATAGATATGACTTGATATAAACATATTTATTTAAATAACTATTTTTTAATTATAATTTTTTATAAATATATTCTATATTATTGTATATAAACAAGACGCTATCCTATTAGATGTATGTGTGTGTATATATATGTATGTACACACACACACACATATGGCCAAAACATTCACAAGCACTAGTTAAGGATATGTTTCAATGAAACAAAATGATAAATATGTATGTACACATCCAAGTTATAATTATTTGCACTCTAATTAAACTTATAATTTTGAAAAAAGTATATGATGTTCACAAAAAAAATATATATATATATATATATTGACTTTTTGCACAAAAGAAAAAAAATAGCAAACACAACAAAAGAGACAATAATACTTATTGATGGTCAAATATGGTACATGCCTACATGGGCTTTGAACCTAGATCAATTCATTTTGAATCATCCTGAGCTCTCGAGAGAACTAATCTTCCCCTTGGCTCGACCAACTGCCTCTCTTGCTAAGCACTCTGCAACATTGACTCAAGTCACTTGGCACTCACCATGTAATCGCTACTGGTCTTATGAGGAAAGACAATTAGAGGAGGTTGTCTTAACCTCCACATTGTTGATAACCACTCTTAACTCCTCACCACTTCTCGCTCTCCACAATATTCCTAACAGTCGGAAGTCTGTCTCCTATAAATATCCCTATTGCATGATTAAGACGACAAACATGTTGCACTGGTAATTTTTATACTCTTTCATTATTTTTGGAATATTTGGGATGTACTCTAACTTAAGCATTGAAGTGACTACATTAGATAACCCTTGATGCACTATTGCAAGCCTTATTCCATAAATCCATGACTAATCGCAAATGCTTTAGGAAAATTCTATAGTCCCACCATTAATTTTGACGAGACTGATCCCGTCACCATCAACGACTCATACCATACCAATCGTGATCGAATTATTAAAATAGTTAATATTCCAGTTATTATATTTCTTTTAATGATTAGATTAATGGTGGGACGATTCCATCAACGAGGCCGTAGAAGCTCCTTAATACTTTAAAGCTTATTACCGATTTGAACTAACAACATTATTATTATGGAAATTAAAGTTATAAAAACTAATTACAAGTAGTAAAAACTTGTTCCACAATACTTGTTTTTGGCTAGAATTGCTATATGTGATGCCTTGAAAACTCATGTTATCTCAAGTGTAAAAGAGTAATTAATCACTCCTGACTTTTGCTATAAATATGTAGCAAACACTAAACTTTAGACCTCTCTCTTTTTATTCGCCCTAGCTAATCCTTTCTTAGTTTTCCTTTTCCAAATTATTATTAAATTGAATAACCAAGGCTTTCATTTTCAAGAACTAGATATATAATTAAAATTTAACAAGTCTTTTAAAAGAAACCCGCCATCTGATTTATGTGAGTTTTTATGATCCTGTCGACAGGACTGCCCAGTCAACGATCTAACCATTAAGATAAATATAGTAATTAGAATATTAACTATTTTAGTGATTAGATCATGGTTGATATGGTGTGAACCGTTGGATAGTAATTGGACTAGTTCTGTAAAAATTAATTATGGGACTATAGAATTTCTCTTGATTCATTTTCATTTTTTACTAAAAAGGAAAAAGAAAAGTTCTTTCTCTCTCTTTTCTTTCCTTGTTGGGACCCCTCACAATGCTCAATTTTTTTTTTTTTTTTATTCTTCCCAAGGTAGTCATTTATTTCCTTTATTACTTTCCTTACTGTTAGTTATTAAGAGAACCCTAATTTAGTTGTATGTTATCCAAGGTCAAGGAGCTTTTGCATGAGCAGAACTTTGTAAGATTCGGTAAGTGAGTGAGTGGTTGATAAAGGGTTTTGCAATATAGGCAATGGGTGTTGATTGAATTTTTATTGTTCGATAAATGGGATTTGTCAATTTAGGCACGATTGCAAGAAGTGAATGTGTGGTTTTGAGTTTGGGCTCCTGTACATAACAAAAGTTGAGTTACAAGATATATTTTTAGGTAAATTTCATATTTAGTACCTCAACTTTATCCATTTGTGCAATTAATAACCTGGAGTTTAAAAATATCAATTTGCTACCTATAAGCATTTCAAGGTCATTTATAATTCTTATGTGAGGTAGTTAATTGTAAAATTGGTAAAGTTCATATTGTTAATTGTAAAATTGATAGAAACTAGGTAATTAATTTCAAAAGAGGCAAAATTTAGATATACACTTTAAACTTTAGGTAATCAATTAAACAAATAGGCAAAGTTCAAGTAATAGATTTGATAATTACACTATTTTTTCTCTTGTGGTACTCTCTACATAAAATTTTATTACTTAAGAAATTAAGGTAGAATAAACTTTAATTAAGTTAAAGATAATTATTGCAAATTGTTATGTCATTAATGAATTAAGACTTAATTATTATGGATGTGTTGACTTGACAAAGACAAAAAAAAAAAAAAGGTTTGATTTATCTTTATTTACATGGAAAAAAGTCTACCTATCAAAGCTTATTTTTCTTTTAAATTTTTTATTACTTTTTATTTTATATTTATTTACATTTATTTCAAATATTAAATTTTCTTTTTTTTTTTCCCTCTGATATTTTCTTTTCCAATCCAGGTGAACTCATCAGGTGCATGATTAATAGCCCATGAACTAGACTAGACCGGTCCCTTGTCGGTTCAAACCTAACCTTCTAGTCCGGGTCTAAGTTTGTGTCCAAATCCCAGTCTAAGACCTATTGGGGTGGATCTTGGATAGCACCCGATCCATATTGTGAAGGCCCCTAGTCCAAACCTATGAGCATATTTATTGAGCATGCAAGTTTTTTTCTTAATAAATAAATGATCAGATTAATCTAGAGATTCCTATTTTAAATTTATTATATCGATTTTTTTTAAGACATCATTAATAAATATACCTAATCCTTTTGATCCTACTTCTATCCTAAGGAATCTCTTCAAGAATTATATTTCGTCTAAGCCCAAATCAGATTGACACTATAGATATCTATCGTCATTTCCGAGGATTAAGTTTGTGCTAAATTGCTTACGCAGCTTGGCATCAAAAGTGGATTTAAAAGTGGAATCCTCGCACGTTCTATTACGGTCAAGAGATTTTGACAAACATTGATGGGATGTCTACGTAAAAGCGAATAGATTAACCAATAGACCTTCCACAGAGTTAAAGTCAGAATATTTATTATTATATTTTTTTCTTCTCTTTTCTTTTCTTTCCAATTAGATATTTTTTACAGAGGTATAAATCTTTTGGATTAGAAATCAACGCCTAATGAAAGATGCCAACATTAAAATTCGTTCCTTTGATACTTTATTCTTTCGCTATTAAAAAGAAAAAAGAAAAGAAAAAGACAAGGTTTCTCTTGCTAACATACTATTTCCACGTGGAAATGCACTTAAAAAAGAAATTTCCATTGTGGAATTGCAATAAAAAAATGGAAAGAAATACCAGAAAGGTGCTATCGTGCAACTTATGAACTGGTGCCCCATCATAACAATTCCATACCGATGAGAACTTCGCAAACGATACGTCTTTTTCATCTATAATGTGCACCATTGGTGCTGATGATATCAAATAAGAAAAATGTCAAATGAAAAAACAGTACTTATATCATACGAATCATAAAGGGCTCTGACCTTATTAATATATATATATATATATATATATATATATATCACACACATGCGAAAAAATTATAAAGATATGACGTGTGTTTTGATACTTTTACAAATAAGTAATTGGAATTTTTGATTTTTGATAAATACATAACCGGTACTTTGATATTTTGATGGAGAGGTGATTTGAGTTTTATTTTTAACAAATACCTAAGTCATATTTTGATATTTTTGCAAATAAGCAACCTGAATTTTGGTTCTTAACAAATGCATTACCTATATTATTAACTAAAATTGGCAAATACATGTTATATATTTATCAAAAATAAAAAATTCAAGTCGATTATTAATATACACATACATGCAAAAAAATTATAAAGATATGACTTGTATTTTGATACTTTTACAAATAAGTAATCAAAGTTTTTTTTTATTTTTGATAAATACATAACCCGTGTTTTTATATTTTGACAAACAGGTAACTTGAGTTTTGTTTTTAACAAATAGATTACTCATGTTTTGATATTTTTGCAAATGAGCGACTTGAGTTTTGGTTTTTAACAAATACATTACCTATATTATAAAGTAAAAGTGATAAATACATGTCATGTATTCATCAAAAATAAAAATTCAGGTTGATTATTTACAGAGATAACAAAATACAGATAATGTCTTTGTCAAAATGAAAGCTAAGGTCATGTGTTTGTAAAATATATTTATAAAAAAAATTAAAACTTAGATTACTTGCTAGTAAATGCATCACACTGCATATTATGTTTTTGTATTTAACCCCCTCTATATGTATATTTATATATATAATATATATATATATATATATAGTGCGCGCGCACGCGCAATTGAAATGTGGGTGAATACTTGCGTAACGATTGTGGTTGCATGCAAAGTAAGATCCATATGAGAAATAGCAATCTACCACCAAAGTCTACCCCGCACAACCATATTTCAGCACTCATTGCGTTCTCGAGAATTTAACAATTATTTCATCATATCATGAGACAGGGAAAACTCAACCTTTATCATTGCTACTCCACAAGTAGGAATTTAAAAGTATTTAAATTTCGGTATTAAAAACATTTTGTCAATTCGAATATATATAAATTTAGTGATGAAGCATAATTGATTAGTTTATTTGATAAGATGTTGTTTTACATACATTCAAATTATGATGCATTTCCAAGGAATATAATTCAAACATCCTTCTTTTTAACAAGACAAAGAGATAATCGTCCTTTTAGTCATTGTGCTTCTTTGCCCGCACAAATTCATCAATACTGGTATTAGTGTTTTCAGATCTGCCACTTTCAATTTTAGATATGTTTTCTTTACCCATCATTTCCACCATTATCAACTATTGATATAGGCCAGAAACAACAATAAAAAAGGAAGAAGAAAAAAACTATTGGTATTACGATTCTATCATTATATGTCCACTTTTTAATACATCCATTTCAACTTGAAATTGTGGAGATCGATTGATATTGTTTTATTAGTGGATACAATTTAGAATAAATGGATTTTATATATTTGTTGTTTTTTGTTTTCTTTTTGTTTTCATTTCATATTAGGATTATACTATCCCTTTTAAAGGATTTGTTTTACTAGCATGCATGGATTATTTAGAATGGAATGGAATGAGATTTGAATAGAATGACTTATAGAAGGAGAGATGCATTCCTCCATTTGGAAATTTCATGGAATAGAATTGGATGTATATGGAGTCTACTAGTCAAAAACACCTTAGTATTAAATATAGATAATAAATATTTTTTTTTTGCCAAACATAGATAATAAATATTTGATATTATAAAATGGTAATTTAAATATATATAATTAATGGAGGTAGAATGAAATCGCTCAAAGCAAAATCAAATTGATTCTAGCTATTAAAAATGATTCCAAACATGAGTAAGTAGATGAAACTAATAAGATCCAACAATCAAAAGGCCATAATTTAGTAAGTCCAAAAGAAAGCCCACAGTCCACAACAGATGCAAAAAATATCAAGTAAAAAACAATATGTATTGAATAAAAGAAAACATAAGCAACCTTCATGTAATAGCTAGGGAATCTTTAAGAGAAAAATGTATTCTATTTCTTCACACAGGGACTCCAAAAAAAAAAAAAAAAAAATACAACCTGGAAACCCTAGCAAGTGAGATCTACCGATTAAAGCTCAGTTGTACCCACTAGGTCTTCGAATCATCCACATGTGAATCCTTGAAGAAGTAATGTCGATCAAGCACATGTACAAATTCTTCTTCAATGCTCAAATGTCTTGCACTCTTTTTTTGCAAAACAACATACTGTGTAAGAACACTAATCTAGATTTTGTATGTTTGTTTTGTTGTGATTGCAAGGTAAAGATGACTCACTGGATTTGCGTTCTAGTAGACTCCAAATCTCAAAAAAGAGATAACAAGAACCAGAGTGCCCCCTTCTATGCTCTACTATGATATTTATATGTTTCTCAAGTAGCTTTATTGGATATTTTGTTATCAACTGTTATTTTAGTTATTCCTTATTGTAATAAAAAACTATCTAACATAATCATCCAAATACTTGGGTTCTCTAGATAGTCTTTTGTTCCATTCTAGTACCGAACGTGCCATAAGAAAAACTATATCCCTGGCAAGGAATATTTTTACATTTGAAGAGATGTGCTTATTTAATCAAATGGGTCTTGGTACTCGAACTCCTTATTGGTCAATCCTTTTGTATTATCCATTTGCATGATATAGTTTTATTCCATTGATGAAATTCATCTTTGATTTTATAAAGAAGAAATGCATGCACATGGGTGTGTGTATAAAGTAATTATGCATATAAACCTGTGCACATGGAAACATTGAAAATAACAATAGTTTAAAGCCAAAAGCAAGAGTTAGGGAAAGCCAATTTATTATTATTGTTGTTGATGCTGCTGTTGTTGTTTGGGTGAACTACTTGTATTTTAGGGTTTTTACAAAGAGATACCTATATTTAATATTTAGGGTTAACATTAATAAATGGATGTGTGTTGTAATCTTATTGGTTTAAATTAATGAATTTATTGAAATATTACTATCAAATAAACTTAATAGAAGAAATTATTAAAACAATTAATAAATTAAATAAAAATTATAAGAGAAAAAAATAAGAAAAAAAAGATGGCCCATGGTTTTTTAATTACCACAAGTAATGCCACACTTCTTTCATGACATGATTTAGAGGCAAACCATTATTAACATTGAGACATTGGTCATATTTTTGTCATTTTGGCTTCTATCTTTTTAATATTTTCGAACAAACTATTTGTAAAAAATAAATACTGATGAAAAACATATATTTTTACTCATAAACAGATCAAATAGATCAGATACTGATATAAATAAGGAGCTCTGTGGAATGTTACATCTCCAAAACCAACTAAATCTCCACTATATCTTCCTGTAACAAGTCAAAACCAAGACTTTCATATTCACTTCGAATCCATTGGAAGATGTTTGACTTTTCATAGTTCACAGATTACCCATGACTCATTTCATCATTTCAAACCTACTTAGTTCTTCACAATCTCTATTTTGGTCTTTTGCTCATGCAGAAAGACCTATGGACTTCTCCACTGGCCCTAATTTGGTTTACTAAAAGGCACAAGTGTAGTTGCTCATGTGAACTTATTAAGAAAGTCTTGATTTTGTTGCCTCAAGTAATAAGATTACATGTTTGTGTGTGATTCTACTATTTATGGATCTTTCTAATTATATGAGATATTTCTTGTGGTTAAGATGAGATTTGTTAGTGGAATGTTTTTTGTTTTTGTTTTTTTTTAATATATTCCTTTTCATGTTTCTTGTAATATATTTATATGTTTTAATGAATTTATTTAAAAATATTATTTAATTAGATTTGTTTATTTGAGACCAAATACAAGCAATATCTGTATCCTAGCTAATTCATTTTAACACACTAAAAATAAACATGAGTTACCTCTTTGTTAAAAAATTAAACACATATTACTTTTTTTAATATAAAATTCAAAACACAGGTTACCTCCTCCTCCTCCTCCTCCTCCTTCCTATTATTATTATTATTATTATTGCTCCTCCTCCTCCTATTGTTGTTGCCACTAGATGGAAAGCTAAATTACTATCAAACTTTAAATACTTTCAAAACCAACCACTATAGGAATAAAATTTAAAACTATTAGAATCACTATAGCAAAGTTTACATACTATGAAGAAGGAACCAATAAATTAGAAATCCAATTGAAATTTTGATCAACAATTTTAGATTCAACCATATTAACATAAAAAAAAATTGCAAATTTTGATTTAGTGGAGGAGAGCATCTAATTAAGTAGGCTTAGAGATTGAGAACACACACTATAGACCTTAAGAGCTAACTTTTCCAAAACCAAAAAGAATAAAATTTTGTTAATTTATAACCTTAAATTATAGGAAAGACCTTTTTAAAATCCTAAGTAAGATCCTTAATCCTAAGTAGGCAAACTATAAGTGAAAAAGTATGAAAGTGAGACAAGATCAAGTCCATTGATTCTCCGTTTGGTTGTAATTAACCAAGCCTTGTTTTACATCAATTCTTAAACCTTATTATTAACATTAAACTGCATTTAGTCTCCTTAAAATGTTAGGGGTGAAAAAAATAAAGTTAAAAAATCAATGCATCCTTTCTAAAATATAATAAAAATCCATCGTACATGAATTTTGAGTGCTATTAGACGAGAGACTACAAGAGAGGTATTATGAGGCAGACTCCTGCAATGATGTAGCTTTTGATTGAGCACATATATCACCTAAGCTATGCATAATTTGGTTGTTGACATGCCAAAACTATGGCCAATAGGAGTTGGAAATCCATGATGAAATCATCCATAGGTTATAGTTGTGGTATTGGATATAATTATATACAAATGTAACAAAGTAGATTACTAATGATTAGTATGAGTGAGGGATACAATATGAGATGATTTTATTTTTAATTTTTGTATTTTGAGACTTTTTAATTCATGATCTCTTGGTTTTAGGAAGAATTTTGTGTTTATTTGTCTATGCTACACATGCAACGATCCTAGTGGGGGCTTAGTAGGATTATCTTAAATACATTATATCACAAGTGTACCCATAATATGAGTATGTGCATCCATAATATGAGGAATGCCTTGCAAGTAAGACTTTGCAAGATTTTAAGTAATTATTCTCTCTTTATGATTACATATATTTGATTAATATGAAAATATCTATGGAGATTGATAATTGAGAGGCTACTAAAACAATAGAGAATCAAAATTCCCTACCAAAATATAAGACTAGGTAAACTTGGGTCTAAAAGAAATATTAACAGCTATTAATAAGATCACTAAAAGTGGAATGAAGGTCTTAAGAAAGAATAATGAAGTTTTAAATCTCATATCTTAAACTAGGTCTAGTGTATTGAATTCTTAGTCCTATGCTTATATTATGAAACTTGATCCTAGATGCACTTTTTTGCTCATATGCTATCTCATTCTCATTCTTCAACTAGCCTACAAAAATAAATTGTTTTGGTAGGGGGATTCGGGAGGTGGGTGTTAAGTTACATCTAGCTTAATGAGAATTCCCCTCAAATTCCACCGTTTAAGTAGGTTATCAAACTTGTTATTAACGTATTTAGTCAGAAATGCGGGTTAGTCCCCCTTGGATAGAGGAGGCTACTTACTTTGTGACCTATGGTCGATCTATAGAGGTCGTATTTTACTTTGTAACGTTTGGTTGGACAAAGCAACTAACTCATTTGTGAAGACTATATAGGCATAGTTGTAAATAGTAGTTTGTAGACGGAGTCTTATAATTCAGTTGAGATGTCGATCAAAACTACTTTACCATTATTTTTCAATCAATGAAATAATGACATCTTCAAATGATATCTTCAAATAACTTCATCTCCTTATTTTTTTTTCAGGTATACTTTTCCTTAGTGAATGCTCTTATGATTGCCTTTTTGTTACTTGTTATTTAATAGTGAGATCTAGTTAAACATGCTAATGATGAACAATCTATTATATTAGGGTCACGCTCTTGAAGTGCTCAAGAGAGTGACCCTAATATATTTCTTCTCCATATCCTCAAGTGTCAAATCCTCAAAACACTTTCCTTAGTGAATATGAATATTGACATTTGGATTGTCAATATGTGTTTGTGAGGCTATTGGTGCCATCTAAGGCACTTAGTACTAATTCACCCTACGTAGGGTGCAGATATAGATTTAATAAATAAATAAAATATATATTAATAAAAAAGTAACAATAATAAAATAGATAGTTGTGGTTGTCATTAGATGTAGCTTGTAGTAAAGAGAGGAATGTTCTTTTCAAAGTTTTATTAGACCTTATTTATTTAGCAAGATAATATGTCAGGATACATAATATCTTAGTTTAACTGGATTATATGAGTTGTCTAGTGATGTGTTTCATGATAAAATCAGTAAAAATGGGAAGTAAGAAATATATTTTAGGTAGTAATCTCAAAGAACTTAATTAAATCATATATTTAGGATAATTATACATGAAATTATCTATTCATTTTTTATGGGAAATCTTAAGTTCCCCAATTTGAATTGAGTCACACACACTATAAATAGAGGTCATAAAAACTCATCCAACAAACACAACTCAAAAACCACTTTTAGAAATTGTGGGAAACTTTAGGTTCCATTACTATTTACTGGAAGCACACTAAGTAGACACTATAAAAATTGTGAAAAGCTCTAGTTTTTGCCTACCGCTCATTGGAATTACATTGATCAACTATTATGGGTAACTCTCTCTCTCTCTCTCTCTCTCTCTCTCTCTATTGTAAAAATATTAGAAAAATCATAAAATAATAAAAAGGGGAACTCTTTTTTTTTTTGTTCTACAAAATGTTTTGACACCTAGAAAAATCTTTTTTCTTAACAAAAATTAAATCAGAAAAATTTTCAAAGTTAAGAATGCCTTTAAGATTTTTGAAATAAAGGACATACAAAACATCTTCTTAAAAAAATAATAAAATTTAATGAACTTAAAGTGAAAAGAGTTTGAAAAATTAAAAAAAAAACCAACACACTAATTTTTCAAAAAAAAAAAAAAAAGGAACTACAACATGAGCACGCATGCACCTAATTGTAGACCTAATAAATGAATATAATGCAATGTAAGTGGGGTTTATGATTTATATAAGACTGAAATTAAATATATGAACAATCCATTCTTACATATAATATATCAAGAAAAGAATTGAACAAGTTGTTTCACTCAATGGATATGATGCGTGATTAAAAGAAACAACAAAAAATAATTTTGAGAAAGAAAAATCAATATTATTCATGAGGCAACTCATTACAAACGATAACAAGATGTCAAAAGATAGATAAATCATCCTAATGTAACCCAATGACCCTTATATACTCCCACAAATTAGGCAAGGGTCATAATGGAACATAAAAGCTAAAAGAAATATAAAAGAAACTTAAAAATAAGTAATCGAAACAAGACACATAGGCATGTTGCATAAAGGTTGTGCATTGGGGGAGGTGTACTCCTCTGTTGCATAATCAAACATTGAAACATGTATTGTCACGACTGTGAGACCCCTAAGATTGGTCCTAGGCATGGTGATGCCTTAGGCCGTTTCCTCCTCAGCCTCCTCTATTATCTGACGACAATGTTCTCATGGGCTCGCACAGGGGTATATCTTCAAGCATGAGCATGATCACGACAGTGTGGGGCTATGCATGCCTCTGGAACTTCTTTTGCTTGCTCCGCTTCGCTTATTGTCTTTAGCATGAGGGTAAGTTGTAATACCTATGAGTTTCCCTCCCAATCTTGCCTTTTCTCCATATTTGAGCACAGTAGATGATGCCCAATAAGAAAGTGAATCATATAACCTTGCAAATACTCCATCTCACCTTTATTCGGTTCATCAATAATGACCCATTTAAATTTATCAATCCTCTAGCTTTAGATCGAGTTATTGGTCCAAATGAACCATAACTCCCAACAGTTTTGGTAGGTTAGCCTTTGGACTCATCATCTCTAGTTTTTTTAAAATTGATTTTATTGTAAATTAGTAGCTTAATTAAGATCAACTAACCCATTGATCTTAATTAATTTTTTTTCCGACTTCAGTTGGGTAGTAATTCCTAAAAGTTTTTTCCAAAAAATATAAATTTCTTTTAATTCTCAGTTGATGGTTCGCATTAAATGAGTTAAAGTTTATTAAGAATCGAATTGAAAGCTAAAATTTAGGCTTGCAAACGAAAAATTGCAAATTCAGCCTACACTTGAGAGTGAGTTAAGGCTTGAGAACAACTGCTATGGCGTGGCCTCTCAACAGGTAGTTAGGCTGTTGTCGCTTTAGGATGAGATGGTTGGCTTTCTCTATTGCTTTCTTGGTCCTAGAAGGCATTAGCCCCCAAATCTAAATCTCTTAGATGCTATTCCATGTGGCGATTATGATTTATTTATTCTACATTCTACTCCATAATTTGGTGTAAAATAATCTCTTATTTATTCAGGTGCTACTACTCCTATAGTGAGTTAGAAGCAGGAAAAGCAATGAGGCCTACATTAGAGCTCGTAGGCACCTAGGGTTACTGGGACTCAAAGTTGAGTTAGCTGGATTTTAAGGGCTAGATTCTTAGGAAACTTTTTTTCTTTCATTAAACTTAAGCAACTTTAAGTATGGTGATTATTGAGGGTGTAGAAGATGATTGTATGTAAAGAAAGATTAAAGAAGGAAACAATTTAAGCAGTCGTTTTCCACATATGACACCAAATGTTGTAATTTTTAAACTTATAGGAGGCTTTTGTGATAGTTTGGCTTGATCGTAGACTTGTGAAGTAAGGCTTGCAAAATAGAACACAATCAGGGGTGCAACAGGGGATTGCTTAGTACAGTTACTCCGACACTTATGTTAGTGTTTATCCAAATAATGAAGTAGATGACATAGGGTATAAGGCTTACTGGTGTGACATACTTATCCTCTTGAGTGTGTGGAGAAGATATTTATAGAAGAATGATTCTTTATATTTATAGATATTTTGGAGAATATGGAGTAGGAGGGTGTTGAGAGCAGTTGTCTAGGATGTGGAAGTTAAACCATAAAACCCTAACTAATCATTTTCCTAGGTGAGGATAGTGGCAATTATGGAGTATATGACGAATGAGTTGGCTTAATTCTTGCCTACTTAGGAGCTTAGGATGAGTCAAAATTGATTGGACTCAAACCCAATAAGTCTAATCAAGTCTTGAATGGGTTGGAGTGGGCTTGGTAAGCCCATGTCCTATATTTGACCATCAACATACCTTAAATCACATAGTTGGTAATCTATTTCAATAGGTCCTAGAATCCATAAATGGTGTAGCTAATTTAAGTGTGATAATAATGGAAGTGACCAAGCGAGTCATTGATATGAGTAAACCATTTGAATATCGAGTAAGATATAGTTGGTCTAATCAGTGGGACGAGACACAACTTGTAATGTTATATAATAGGCTATATGTCTGATGTCCATGACAAGTCAAAAAAATTTTCTATGATGAGAAACCGAGCCATCTCTTCCAGATAATTTGTCACATATAGCGAGTAGAGGGCTTTATCATATCATGCTTGATGGATGGCGAGTGAAAGGCTTTATATCATATTATTTATTGTTAAATTACATCAAAAGGCCATAACGTTTGGAGATAAGTTCATTTTAGATCACAATGTTTCAAAAAGTTTAAAAGAGTTACAGCATATAGTGAGTAAATTCATTTTAGGTCATAACGTTTTTAAGTGGTTCAAAAAGAGATCACATCGTTTAGAAAAGTAGGTCAATTAACAGAGAAATATTTAATTAAAACTCAGAAAACCTTTTTTTTAAGGTCTTATTGACATATAGTAATAGAAAAAATATTTAATTAAATCTCATAAGACACTTTTTTAAACTTTTTTGAAACGTTATGATCTAAAATGAACTTATCTTCAAATATTGTAACCTACCGATATAATTTATCATATTATTTATGTACATGGTGGGCCCAGAAGCCTAGGCGTGTTAACTATTACTTATCGTGAATGGTGAGTTATGTATCCACCTCCTTTGTAATATGGGATTTGAGTTTTCCAAATTCTGACGGTCGAAATCGTAATTTGGGTATCACCTCAATGGTGCATATAGGCCCATGTATACAATTGCGGCATATGCTGTGTATGTACTTGTTTGTGCAATAGTTATGTACTAAATTTTGTGTCACCATTTTGGATTTTATGTTTCAAGCGTAAATGACCTCTTGCTTCCTATGATGGGTTTAAATTTTATATTTTGGATGGATGTGGGCTTGCTAGTGGATATAACAACAATTTATCGGGACTTATTTAAATATTTTCTTTTATGTTCTAAGTTAAATATGTTTTAGTAATTGATAGATGAGTTGGAATATTGTGTTGATTTTGGATTTGTTTGTTTTGTTGGCATACAAATGGCATACAGACATTTTCAAATAGATTGTTTGTCAAAAAATAAATATAAATAAAAAAAATATATTTTTACTCATAAATAGATCAAATAAACTAGATACAGATCAGATACAGATTAGATACAAATGTAAATTAAGTACAAGTATAGATATAAATGAAAAATAAACCTTGAATGAGTATATAGTTAATAGTATCCTTTGGGATGGTTTATCTGGGAGATTCTATGAATCTTATGGATTTTAGATATTTTTATCTAAAACAGAAATATGTGGCGAAATTATTGCATCTTTTACACGGGTGCTACACAAAAAGTGATAAAGTAAGGATTGTATGTGAAACATTATGTTCACAATGGCTATTATATATTGTTCTTTATTACTGTCAATGGATTATAAATCGAATATAATTGGCACATCTGTATGCATGAAGATTAGTTTTTTCCATTGACCTAAACAAGATAAATTATATTATGTTAAATGGTCATGTAGTACGTGTCATGGTCATGATCAAATTGATTAGCCAACACGAAGAACAATGGTCATTTGGTTCATATTAACTTTTTACAAATTTTATCCCTCAAAGGTAGTCTATTGGACCGTGAAACCACTAACATTTTTCAACCCTAGAAAGTGAATGCTTATATTTGTTATTGCGTTTTATCTCTTTAACTCAACTCAGTAGCAATGATTGCATATTTTGAGTTATATATGCTAGTGGGCTCTAGTGACCGACTCATTTACATATGAAAATATATATGTACGTGTATATAAATATCGGTAATGTCATAACCATAGTATCCATATAGCTGTATATTCTCCTCTATTCCTTGTCTAACAAATATACAGTTTCATTTTCATCAGTAATTTGTCATACATAGCATCGTTCTAGCCTTTAGAGAGTAGGTAAAATCTAAAATAATGTCGGCGAAATCTCCATTGGTGATTGAAATGAACATGGCTGTATTGGTGTTGATGATGGGGATGATAGTGAGCGGTATCAGATTTGGATTTGAAGGAGTTTCAGGTTTGAGGATGGATTACTATCTAATGACCTGTCCCTTTGCTGACCAAATCATAACGAACACTGTCAATAATGCTCTTCAAAATGATCCTACCCTTGCAGCTGGTCTTCTTAGGATGCATTTCCATGACTGCTTTATTGAGGTAAGTAACCATCTTACATTAAAAATATTTGTATAAACCAAATGCTTATAAATTTTCAGTCAAAAACTTATAATTCATGGTATGTGATAAATAATACAAAGTAAAAAGATTAGTTTTGATAATGATGGTTGCCTCAGTTGGTCTAGGGCGGGTCTTGCTCTATCAAAAGAGTAAGGTTTGTCCTGTCCCACCCGGAAAGGGGTATAGTGTGCTAGAGCCGAATATCCCACCAAAATTTTTATAGGGACGGAAAAAAGGGAAAACCACTGGTCTCAATTGTTGTCGTTGATACATAGATTTTGTTTTCCTCCATATATATCATTATCAATAGTTACTAGATACATTATTGATATGGCAGGGGTGCGATGGATCGATTTTGATAGATTCAACGAACGATAACAAGGCAGAGAAAGACTCACCGGCGAATTTAAGCCTAAGGGGGTACGAGATAATAGACGACGCAAAAGACGAAATTGAACAACGTTGTCCCGGTGTCGTGTCCTGTGCTGACATCGTTGCAATGGCCGCTAGAGATGCTGTGTTCTTTGTATGTCTATCCTTATTAGATACTGGATTTTATGCATGTTTTTTTGTATCATTCATATAAACTGATGAATAAGTTGGTTTTGCATGTAGTCCGGGGGTCCGTATTATGATATACCAAAAGGAAGAAAGGACGGGAGGAGATCAAAAATACAAGACACCATAAACCTGCCAGCACCAACCTTGAACGCCTCGGAGCTCATCAGAATATTTGGACAACGTGGTTTTACTGCCCAGGAGGTCGTTGCTTTATCTGGTACGGATTACGGTGTAGCATTTAAATGCATTCAATTTAACTTTAGGGAGTGATATTCGCAAAATCCAATTATAATGATGGGTCTATATTTTAATGATAAAAGAAAGTAATTCAGTTTGGCAATGAACACATTTTAAAAGTGTAAATACTGTATTTTGAAAATAAAAATAAAAAAGAAAAATTCAATGATATTAATGTACCATTTGTCTTGGGCAATATTTTTGTGACGAATCATATTGATTGAAATTGTTTAAATATTATGAAATCACATTATCATGTTTTATTCTTTTTTACATTTTTAGTCATTGATTACATATGATAATATGTCGAGACGTAAATTTATAAAATTTCTTAAAGGAAATATAAATGGTTAATTTCTCTAAACATTGTATCTTTATATCATTTCCGTATATTGTGCAAATGATACATGAAAACATGAATTTTAACATTTTTTTTAACTCATCTTATATCCAAAACTTTTGTGAATTTAATTATGCATCAAGATCTATAACTTTTGCAAAAGGATGCATTTAGTTCTAAGAAGTTACAAAATTTTCATGTATATATGCAATGTTTTATCGAAATCATGGGTTATACATATGCCAAAATATGATGCAAAAGGATGCCAAAGTGTCGCACTATAAAAATATTGTCCATTTCTTTTATAACTCAGATACATTATGTTAAAACTATTTTAAATAAATAATTCTTATATATAATAATGAGTTAGATTTTTTCTTTTTTTTTTCTTTTTTTCCCCCTTAAATTGCATCTATGGTAAGACCTACACATGTTTCAACAAAATACAAAAGTCAAAACATGAATGCATACTACATCCTTCTATCTAGGTGGATTTTGCTTTTATAAGACAAGCTAGTAGTGATGTGGAACTTTATTATATATTAGATGTGCATGGCTAGCTGTCTGCCAATACCAATAGAAAAAAGTTGTGTGAACAGAAGTAGATGGAGCAACTAACTAGGTCAGATTATAATCATACTCCACTGAAAACAATAATTTTATCATTTGAAAGCAAACTCCCATGGGAAATTGAGTCCCACAGTGTGTATATTTCTATTACCTATATGGGTACAAAGGAAGCGAAAGCATATGTAGGTTTCATTGATTTCGTGCAAGAAAGCCATCATTAATTTCATGAAAAGTGCACAAATTAGCCACACGGCTAGTGTCATGAGACGACAGAATATCTTCACATAATTAAATTGATAGACATATGTTTAATATTATCCGGTGCATTTCAATGTTTGCTGTAAGACATCATTTGGTAAATGCGTGTCGATTTGAACTTCACGAATATTCCCGACGTACGTGTGGCATAATTGGGTGATGAATATGAAAATGTATGATTCAAATAAAAGATAAGCATTGTCAAATTTTAAAGCAGTGAAATTAGAAAATATTGTTGTTTTCAAACAAAAGGATAAAATTATAGCTTCAAAATATTTGACATATTAAACGTGTCATATATGTCGGTCCAACATAATACTGATATATGTAGCATTGATTCAACTACTAAAATATGGAGTCCTACATTTAGATATAATCACGGATAATTATCTTTTGCTGTGTAATTTTCTCATTAATAGGTATCAATTACTTTTATTATCACATGTTTGAATATTATTTGTATATGTCGGTGGCTCAACTATATCTGTGCATAGCATTAGTGATTTTCTTTTCTTTTCTTTTATAATGATTTATCTATGTATATATTTATTTATTGACACACTGAATTGAAAATAAAAAAGGAGCCCACACACTGGGAGTGGCAAGGTGCACGTCCTTCAAGCAAAGGCTAAGTAAGTTCGACTCCGCACACGACGTGGACCCAACCATGGACGCCAACTTCGCAAAGTCACTCACCCAGTTATGCACCAGTGGTGGGGACAATGCCGCGCAGCCCTTCGACCTCACTAGAACCACTTTCGACAACGATTATTTCAATGCCCTCCTCGACAAGGCCGGTGTTTTGGCCTCTGACCAGACACTGTTTACAACCCCAAGGACAAGACCTATGGTCAATGCCTATGCCATGAACCAAGCCATGTTCTTCCTTGACTTCCAACAGGCAATGGTCAAGATGAGCATGCTTGATGTTAAGGATGGTTCCAAGGGTGAAGTCCGTCTCGATTGTCGCAGGATCAACTAAAATATTCGACCACACAATAGTAATAACAACTGTTCAAAGCATTTTGTCATGAAAATTAGCATGATCCTATAGCCTTCAAATACTTTTTTCGTTTTGTTCATGTGATCAGTTTATGTTGCTGTCAAGTGTCCAATGGTTGGTTGGTCTTTTGTAGATTGTTGTGTTTGTATAATGCAGCTTGCATTTCGTATAAATTAATACTAGAGGGATACGTTTGCTTGTATGTATAAAACCTACAAACTAGAGTCAATAACTTTTATTATCCTTGCATGTATATGTAAATGGCATTTTTAAAGATGTTCTCGTGGTGCTTACTTTGTGGGAAAGTGTGATTAAGAAAAACCTGCTGCTTTATCCAGTCACTCATTAATATTTTCTACCTTTAAGATTTCAAATAAAATTGCATTTGGTAGGCCATTTTGCAATTAAAATCCATATTTTTCTAGGTGTAAATTTCAATACTTAATTAGATTTGCTACTATTACTTGGCCTAATTCAATAAGCTATTATTAGATTATGCGATTTTTTTTATGAATCATCAGATGGTACATCATTACAAATCTCTTGTTAATACCCGAAAGATTATAGAAAAACTTGAAAGCTTCATCATTGTTCTACGAGAACAAAACTTTGAATAGAATTTGTTACACCTCAAACTTAAAGAGCATGACAACTTATCGCCTGTTATACTTAAGTAAAACATGCTTAGACTCTATATTTAAATGATTGCCAAAAAAAAAAATGACTATATTTAATAAGTTCTTCTTTATCCAATTTTAATTTATGAAATCATTCATTAATTTGGGAAAACGAATATTTGCTTTATTATATAGTAGGTTGCTTATACATCTCAAATTTTAATTTTGACAATGTTGATTGGAGTTAGATTTTACAGATCAATCACTTTTTCATGGTATTACATTTTGAACATAAAACTAGTCATCTCAAAGGCCTAAAGAAACTAGAAGTGTAGTCTAAAGTATAGATGCTACGCAACAAGTAACAAAACGAATAGTATAAAAACTTCTATTCATCCCCAGTATAAAGGTACTGATCATCCCGAACCCTAATAGTTGCATATACTTAAATTTTAATGTAACAATTAGGAATTATAGAATTGTTATTTAAGGATAAATAAATAATACATTTCCAGCATCCCGAAGGAGTAGCTCATGACTCCTCAATACAGGATATGAAACAAGGGACCTAAATCCCATTGCAGCAAGCCATTTAGCAATTGATGAAGACAGCTAGACTAGATCCCATGCAACACAAAACCTAAAAAGTAGCATCTTATCACTGTATTGGTCGTTGACAATCATAGTCCATGTGTTATGTATCACCCATGAGTCCCGTACCAGCAGATAACAACCACAACTACTTCCTCATTCTTTCATTGACCTGTCTGTAAATGTAGTCCTCCACTGACCGCTTGTTATCACCACAGTGGTCTAACCACCTAACACTCGACGGACGAAATCCATCATTGCAAATTGTTTGCAACGCTGATGAACTTTTTGGAGACCGTTAGGTTTTAGACACAAACGAAACAATATTCCCTTAGGTCTAAGTGGTAATTTCGATTTTGGAATTATATTCCATCTTTTGATATCAATTTTAGAAGCTTAAAAGGAATAAAAAGGATGATAGTACGATAGGAATCATTGAGGTGGTTATATAATGAGGTAAACTACTTTCAACAAATGCTTTGGATGATATTTGCACACATCACTTGAGGCTAATTGAAAAAAAATATATGGGTGATGATACCAATGTGACATGTAATGTGTACATAAATTAACTAAATCTTGTTTGGATCAACATGGCAATAACTTTGTTTTTATCTAAACGATAGTATATGAGACTCAAAGAGCATCAAATATTAAGGCCATACTATATCACCAGTGTTAGCAGTGTACCGTAGGAATTTTTATGTCGGTTATTATGTATCCAATAATAGGGGTTAAATGATTTTCTTAACAACTTTCAAAAAACTTTGTGTGGTATTGTATGGCTTTCTAAACATGCTTGAGTATTTTCTACCAGCTCTTTGCTGTCTTTAGCACATGAATGTTTCTTTTTTTAATTACATTAAGGGACTAGTAGCCCATGAAATCAACCAATGCAACTAAGAATAGCTTTGTATCTAGCATAAGCTTTGGATTATTGCAATAGTAAAGGGCGAAGTTTGTATAGTAATTTCAATGCTTCCAAATTTGGGATTGACCAAGTAATAAGAAATAACTTTTCTAGAGTATTGTTTGTCACTCATAACTTTGATGCCTGTCTTAATCTGTGTACTTCCAAGTATCTTTTTTTTTTTTGTTTTTTCCTCCTATGAGCTAATTTGAGTTGTTATGTAATATTTTGGTTAAAAGAAGGCTGCAAGTCCTTTGAATAGGTAGATCCTCCAACATGCAAATATGGAATTGATTTTGGACGAAGGATTTCAAAAGGATAAGTAAGTTGATTTTGATAAGGCATAACTGGAGTTTGGGAAATTGTTTACTTCCTTATAATAACAATAACAATTTCATTATAATCACATTTTTATGAGGAGTTATTACTACATTTAATTGAAAAATAATAACGATTCCATAAGTGGAATCTCTAGTTAAAAAAAATTAAGCAATCATTTATTACTCAAACCTATGAATAACCAATCATTGCTAGAATTAATTTTTTTCTTAAAATACCCTCATTCAAAAAAAAAAAAAAATTAATAGGTGAAAATCTTATTATAATTTTATTTCATTCCTCTAGCAATTTCATTATAGTCTTATTTAGAACGAGTAGTGAATGATGTAATAAAGAATCACCTGCGATAATAAATGGTAATTAACTATTTATATAAGTGTCAAATTCACTTTATTGGTTATTCTGATGAATGATATCATGAAAGCAACACTTAATACTTTTACTCTAGTTTTAGACTTCCATAGTGTGAGTTAAAGTAAGATGATATGTGACTCTTTATGCTCACCTCATAAAGGTTTCTAATTTAGTGTGAAAATGATCTTTTGGTTTTTTAAAATAAATATAAAATTAAGATACGGACATAATTAATATTCAATAGATGAAACAATGATCTGTAAAGTTACTAGAGGTGTTAAGAAAATTAAGGATTCAATTAACAGGTTCATCACATTGAAGCCAACATAATAAATAAAAAGAAGTATCACTCAATGTTCAAAACACAAGACTTTGCAAGTCTCTCAAAGAAAATAACACCTCAAAACTCCATGACCAAAACAAAAAGACCCAGCATATATATAAAGAAAATGACGTTAAAAACTCCATTACTAAAATAACAAGACTTGGCCTATATATAGACATGTAAAAATCTTAATAAGACTTAATGCACATGTAAATTGGCTAGGTAATAAAATATCAAATAAAAATAAAACACTCGAAAAACATGACTCAATCTTAAGATATGTAGAACAAAAGAATAGGAAAATAACATATCAACAATATATATAATTGATTCGGCAAGTTAGACCAATCTTTGCTCTTTTTTATTTTATTTTATTTTGGTCTTTGCATAATATGATTTCTGTCATTGTTGTGTGGTTGAAAAAGATATGTTAGCAAATCTTGGAAAGTATATCTACTTAGATCAAAGATAAATCTACAAAAGAAAAATACACTAATGTTGCAATATAACTCTGCTATGTTTCGAATATCATCGCTAACATGTATTTCTTTGGTATATCAAGTGCTCTATCATTGTAAATCTTTAAACCCAAATATGCTTCAAAGGAAGATGTGAAAATAACAAAATAATTACAGGATTGTTGTGAGGTAGAAAACCATGAGTTGCACTCATATGTAATAATTTATGATCTCATTCAAAAGCATCAAATAAGATTTTACCAGAATCACTTTATGAATTATAATTAATAAGTTCTCTTTCCTTATCTACTACGACCATGACAAATTCTCTCTTTGTTATCTCTTCAACATCCACAACTGCCTCTTCCTTAAACTTCATATCTTCTTTCCCATGGTTCCCACAACTTGAGACTTCACATCTATCTCTATTAGATCCTGTTAATGGGCCTCAGTTATTACCTAAGGATGCAACCGGGATGGGTTTAAGACGGGTCATGCAAAACTCGAACTCGACCCGATTAGATATAAGATGTCCTAGAACCCAACCCGACCCAATAACAACAAGCGTGATTCCGAATACAAGTGTTGCTTTTTTTTTTTTTAAGTTTACATTGAAAATAAATGAATCAACTTTTTTCTTTAGATAATTTTCTTTATAATTGCATAATTTTTAATTTTATAGATTACATTTCCCAGCTACCACCATTTTCAAAATAATTATAACAAGCTAAAGATATAAGAATTCATTCAAATTGCAAGTTTCTATACCAATATATGAAATAATTGAAATTAATATATATATATATATATATAACATTTTGATATCTTTTTAATCATCAAACTTTAAAGCACACAAAAACTAAGTGCATGGATTTTAAAGATAAGTTTCAGTGGTAGATATAATATTCAAAATGTTCATTAACTTTATCCCATCAATTTAAAAAATAATTAAAGTCGATCCATGAATGAGCATGATGGCACAGATGAACTTTTTTTTTAAATTTTATGGAATATTATATATGTGTTCAATGAATTTGTGTATGAAATGTGGCTAGGATTGAGGAAGGACCGTGCGTGTATATGTGTATTACTGTTAATGTTTTGAAATTTTTTTAACTTTATCAGGTCGAGTCGGGTTGGGTTTATCAGATTTATATACTTGACCCAAAACCCTATAGTGTTTTTAGTGGGTTGGGCGGGTCAGATACCCTATAATGACCCGCCTGGTTGCATCCCTATTATTATCTTCTCCTCCTTTGCTACTTTAATCACCTATTCATCTAATCTTGGTTGATTTTCATCAATAGTTACCCTTTTAGGTGTATCGATTTTTCGCTTGTTACTCTATCAATTTATTCTTGTCTTTTTTTTTTTTAACAATAACCTTCACCGCTTTTAGTGCAATCATCATTTCATTATCTTCAATTTAATGAACAATTTTCTTCTCTATTTTCTTTCACAATAAACACTCTTCTTTGGCTCCAATTTTATTATTTTCATCTTCTTTTTCTTCTCTTTTTGGTAATAATTTGACATGAACTTTTGTCTCAACAACCTGTTCCTTAATGCCCATGTTCGCATTGTATCTTCATTAGTCCTACATCTCTCCTTGTATAGCTTATCCACCATAGGTTAGCATAGCCAATAAAAGCCAGAGTTACCTTCGTTACCTTAGTCTATTCATCCTAGTCAGAGTAGTCAAATAACATTCAATTTATAGTACATAATCCAAAAATTTCTTAGGTTTTCTATTCCTAGTGAAAGATGAAATAATATTGGTCCTTTTATGTTTGCCAACACATTCACCCTTTCTCCTATCTCACACATCAATCCTTTTCATAATAGTTCTCAAGATCTCTTGAATCTAACTAAACTCTTATCTTAGTAGTTTATTGCTATTAATACTATTCTATGACATCTTTCAAATCTCCATGGACAATGAAAACCTTGAATCTCATAGATTGAGTTAAGAAGATATTACCAAATGCACTATAAAGCACAAAATCTTTGTTGTGATACTAAACTGATGTGTCCTTTATAGGATATCTAATTTAACATGAAAAGTGATTTGATTCGTGGTTTGGGGGGGGGGGGGGGGGGGGGGGGGGGGGGGGGGTTTGGTGTGGTGTTATTTATTAAAATAAATGTAAAATTAAGATGTCTATGTACTTAATATTTTATAGATGCATGAATATAAAAAAAGAACAGGTTTATGATTCGAATTATAATTTAATAAAGATCATGAAAGCAATTACGAGTGTTAAAAAAAATTAAGGATTCAATTAACATATTCAATACAATCTATTACAAGATTGATAAGAATATAATAAATAAAAAGAAATATCACTTAATATTAAAAACACAAGACTTCACAAGTTTTAAAAAGAAAAAAGGTTAATATCATAAATAGTACTTGAACTTTGATAAAATATATAATTAAGTACCTGAACTTTAAAATTGATTAATTTAATACCCTAAAAGACATGATGGATGTGTTGTTAGCGTGCACAGAAGTATTTTTAGGTACTAAATTGATAAATTTCAAAGTTCAGTTGTCTAATTACATATTTTATCAAAGTTTAGGTATCATTTATGACATTAAACTAAAACAAAATTACACTAAAAACTCCATTATCAAAATAATAAGACTTAAACTATATATAGGCATATATGGCAATCCTAGCAAGACTTAATATACTTAGAAACAAACTCAATTAGGTACCATTTATGACATTAAACCAAAAAAAATTATAATAAAAATCGCATTATCAAAATAATAAGACTCGAACTATACATAAGCATATATGATAATCCTAGCAAAACCTAATATACTTGAAAACAAACTCAAATTATGAAATACTAGCTAAAAATAAGACTCTTGAAAAACATGAAATATCTAAAATGAAAATAAGAAAGTAACATATTTAAAAATATGAATCAATACTAAAATATCTAGAACAAAAGAATTAGAAAGTAGCATATCAATACTATAGAAATATTTTGGCAAGTTGGACAAAAAAATTCTTTAGTCTTTTTTTTTTTTTTTTTGTCATGAATTGATCTCTATCATAAATTAAAAAAAAAATTGATCAAGTTTTACATTCTTTAAAAGTCAAGTGAGCAATATTTGAAGAGCTTTGTACTGGACACAAGACATGAGCAAGACACAACCATATCTTAGGCCTGGTTAAAAGCAACAAAAATTTCCAAGCGGTATTAAAGAAACTAGATTCAACACAAATAAGATACAATTGTGTCTGTACCTATGCCGCACCCAATATTTAAGAGTTTTTCAAGTTGAGATCAACATATCTTAGATATAGTCGTATCAGTGGTCGTATTACAACAGGTGAATTTACAAAGAACACCGATTTAAACGTGATTGACTCCAACTATACCTCATTAAAAGCAAGATTTCTCAAATTTATCACAATATTTGGGGATAGCTTCATTTTAGGTCACAACATTTGGAAAAGTGATTCAATTTAGGTCACAGTAAACACGTGTTACCTTCTCCTATTGACACATGTCACCTCTTATTGACACATATCATCCTTCTTCTGTTAACATGTGTCTACCGTAGCCTAGATTGAATCATTTTTGTAGATGTTATGATCCAAAATGAACTTATCCCCCAAACGTTATAACCAAAAATGAATTTTTTCAAACATTGTGACCCATTGGTGTAAATTACCCCTTTCAAATTTAGGAAATCTAGCTTTTAATGAGGTATGGTTGGAGTCAATCATGTTCAAAATTAGTTACTTATTCAGGGGTTAATATCAATCTAGAAATTAGGAATAATTTCGTGTTTATGTCACTTATTAAAATTAATTACTTATTTAAGGTCATTTCGAAACTAATTACCTATTTATAGTCGCAAAATCGCGAGTGAAAAACGAGATAAACATAACAGAAATTTATCGCGTGTATTAAACACGATTTACTAAATTTTTATAGTAACAGTCACAATATAAGTGCAATGACGAATCACAATATATGTGTTTTAATCTTCCCTACTTCCCTATTTTTCATTCAATTAACTTATTTTCCACCTGTCAAATTGATAATAGCAATTCGGTAACAATACTTATTTTTCACCTGTCAAATTGATCATAGCAATTCAATAACAATACAATATTATATAGTTTCAATCATCTTTCAAATTGATAATGATTCACTTATCAAATTGATAATGATGTATACTTCCGACCCACAACAGCTATGTAAATAACGTGATTTCCAACCCACAATAGTTGTGTGATCAACTTCATTCACAATCCACAACAACTATTTTTAATTTAGAATTATAAACTAGAACTAGATCAAAATGAGAAACAAAATAATAGTTATTCATATTATAAAGTCTCTGTTATGTATACAATATGAAAGAAAACTAAACAAATATAATCTAAGACTTGTTCTTTCTCTTCCTAGTGAATGTCTTCTTGCCAAATCTTGATGGTGAGTGTGCTTGTGTTGTTCCAATATCAATATCGAGTTGCATATGATGTATCTATGTAACTTCCTCCCCCATATCTGATGAAGTAAGACGTGGTGCTTTGATAGGAGTAGGTGGAGTAGCAACAGGTGAGGATGGAACTGGTTCTGGTGTGAGATAATCAATCAAAGCAAGTGATGGACAATTAGAGGTATCACCAATTGTAGTACTAGGACGATCTACTATACCATCTGTATGAGTTGTAGGAGTATCTGCTAGTGGATCCATAGAAGCAATGGGAGCATCTATTGGTAGATCCATAGGAGCAATAGGAACATCCACAGGTGGATCCACAGGAGCAATATGAATATCAACTGGTGGACTAGGTGATCGATCTACTAGTGGATTAGGTGATCGATCTACTAGTGGATCTTGTTGATTTCCTCTTCCTTGTGCATGTCCTCTTCCTCTCCCTCTACCTCTCCCTTTTCCTCTCCATCTAAGTGGAGGCTCTTGTGGTCTTTTCTCTTGCTTATCTACAGCAAGAAATCTGACTCTTCCAAATCCATGTAATCTTTGTTTACTTCTAGCTGCTATTGTCTTAGCTTCTTCTAATGTGTTTGCTTGCTTAATACGATCAAAAGCATTTGACTACAAAATTAAGTGTTACGAAATGGAAATTAGTAAGAGTATTTTGTGTATATGAATATAATTATGCAATTTAAGAGAGAATACTTACTGAAGCTCCTAGTAATGCTCCAAATCATCCTATGTACTGTTTTGTGATACTATAGTACCATTGATAATAGTCCTCTAAAACCATGTCTGCAAGTGCCTCATCATAATCTAATACAATTAGATTCTATCTCATGTTCTACCACTGATGTATATGAGGCTCATGTTTCCTAGTCTAATGATCCTCACTCTTCCATTTGAGATCTATATTGTGGAGGCATTTGTCTATTTACAGGATTGTGGGATCTACTAAATCCTACCAAATTGTTGAACAACTCTTCAGGATAATGTACCTCCATAATATGGAAACAAATCAATGGTACCCGTGCCAACCACAAGTCCTGCCCCTCTTAGCATATAGGTGGCAATGAATATAGTATCTTAGCTATATATGGCATCCAACATATCTGCAAATAGCATTATGTGTTAGTTATTAATTTATAGATACAAAAATTTAAATAGTTCAATGGATATTTTTATATTACCTCATCAACTCTCCGAGTATCAAACGCTATCCTGTAGTATGATATTGTATGTGACAAAATCTATGACAAATCAAATATGTCATGCCATATGTAGGATACTAGTTTTGTTGGTGGTGTAAGCCTATGCTGTCTGAGTGGAGCAATATGTGAAAATCTAGTCCATGCTCATAGCTATAGCAATATACATACTCCACCCATCTCTACTGTAGGAGACTCGGATGCTTTACACAAATTTCTATACAACCATGCAAGACAGGTTGATCCCCAGGTAAATGATCTAGTGATTTTGAAGTCCTCTAATAATGGTAGAAACATAAGATACACCAAATTAGAGGACTTATCTAGAAACAGTATCCCTCCAATCAATTGTAGTATATACGCTTTGTTATATCTCTGTATACTGATATCATCAACATCTATTGGTAATGCTCTAAATGTACTCTCAAGCCAAGTCATCTTGATCCTCTGTCCTGAAAATTCTTTATCATCTGGCAAGGCACCTAATAAATTTTTATATACTACTGTCCATGCCAACTTTGTCACTCTTGTAACTACACTTCCATCTATAGGCAATCCAAATAGCAATGCAACATCCTGTAGAGTCAATCCGACCTCTTCATGAGACATATGAAATGTGTGTGTCCCAGGTCTCCATCTTTCAACTAATGCAGTAATTAATCCCTAATCTAACTGTATGAAGGGTAACTTAGCTACCCCTAGAAATCCTGATTGCTCTAAGTATGGATGTATCCTATCATCATGCTGTAGTAACACGCCATCTGTATTCTTCAATGCAACCTCATGATGACGGCATGTAATTGTAGTGTGCTCCTACATTTACAAAAAGAACAAAAAACATTAATGTCATCACATTAAATTATTATGTCATTTTTTTAATATATAGCATAATTAGGTAACATACTTCTCCCCACCAGATTGACTCAGATCTGTGAGCTGCCTACTCTGTCAATATTGATCTATCTGCTGGACTCAGATCCATTGCACAAGAAAAAACATGTTATATTTTCAAAAAACATGTGTATAATTAGATCTTCATATGTACAATACAGTTATGTAAATGAAACAAGCATTGTATATATTTTGAAACCTTTTTGTTTTGTTAGTTTAGGGCAACTTCTTCTATTGTGTCCTTCTTTCTTACATATTCCACAACAATTCTTTGATGCTTTCTCTTTAAGATCCATTTTGTTGTGGAATCGAGTTGTTCGTGGTCTTCCCTCTATCCTTGCTTTATTATATATTGGGTGAATTGTATGAATTAGTTCATGATCTGTTCAAGTGTTTGTATCTCCAAGAGGTTAGAAAGAAGTCTTATAATAAACAAGTTACTTTTCCAAGTGATACCACTTCTCAATTTTTTGCATAGGATCCATGTTCAGATGAGCCATGGCTGCAAATGCATGTGAGTAAGGTATCTTGAAAGTATTCCACTTATTACAGTTGCATATATTATTTATAATATCCACCCTTTGGTAGTGACTACCTTTCCTACCACTAGTTGCCATGTATGTGCCTGTTTGTACTTAAAAAATAATAATGATTCTATTGAAAGCAATCACTTTGTGTCTAATAGATGCTCCTTTCCATTTCTTTATCCTTCTACGAGCACCTTTAGTGTAGATCTTCCCTTCGCTAATAGCTTTAGTTGCTTCATCTCGCCTCTCTTGGAAATATCCTACACAATTGTAAAATATTTTTAAAACTAGGGCTGATACAGGCAACGATCTTGCGCCTCTTATCACTGCATTGTGGCTTTTATTCAAATTTGTTGTCATTACTTCATATATGAGACCTCCATCATAGGCACATGTCCATTGCTCTTTTGGGATGTCTATGAAGTAACTTACATCACCTATGTCTTTCGCTTAGTTTCTCCATGTAGTATGTAAACTTTTTGCTGTGATTGAAATGCTGGTATTGTTAATATCTTTTCTAAATAAGTATCTTTGCATTTTGCATTGAAGTTGCTCGTAACATGTCACGCACATAGTTCCAATATGCAAAAGGAGGCTTCCATCCGACTACGTCATCATTTAGCGCTTCTATTATACCTCTATATCTGTCTGATATGATGCATAAGGGGAGCCCGTCTTCTCGCAAGTATTGCATGCAATTCTTTAGTTTGATTAGGAATTATGACCATGATGCACCCGATTCCTTATTAACTATGCAAATGCTATTGGTATTATATGATTAGCACCATCCAAACTGCATGCAATGACAAGACTATGAAGATATTTTCTATATAAAAAAGTTCCATCTATGCTAAGCACAAGCCTACAAATTTTGAAATCTTCTAAGCATGGCTTAAATGCCCAAAATACTCTTCTAAATGTCACCTCGTCTTCTTTATTAGTTTTCCCAAATTGCCAATGTAATATATATATATATATATATAAATATTTTATATTGAAGGGCAAAGATGACATTTGATATAAAATAATAGGGTTTTATGGTCAACCCTAATGCTTATTTAATTTTTGTCGATTTTTGTTTTGTCGGTTATCAGATGCGTAAATGAAGATGAAGAAAGGTCATTATTAAAAATAAAGAGACGTCATTAAAGATAAAGAAACGTTATTAAAGATGAAGAGATGTTATTTAAAGATAAAGAGACGTTACTAAAGATAAAGAGACGTCATTATTAAAGATGAAGAGATGTTACTAAAGATGAAGAGGCATTATTAAATAGTTATTCTTGTCTTCTATATAAACTAAGCTTCCCTTTCTCCAAAATCATTCATAAACCTAGAAAATCCTCTTTACAGGTCTGCTAATGTCCATTGGAGTTAAAAGAGATTAAAGATTTTGGATCGGGAGCTTTTGTTGGAGCAAACCCTAGTTCTGGACAAGCTTTGATCTTTTAGTGATTAGCAAGGGGGTTAAGGATCTAATCACGGGTTTTTGGAGTAAGATCTGTTTTATTGGAATTTTGAGGAAATTGATAGAGGAAGAAGGTGCTATTTTGGAGTTTCCTTAAAAAGAGGTTTGGAGATTGTGGGTTGCTGTTAAGGGAGATTGTAGATTGTAGTTTTGAAGATTTGTTCATGAAATTGAAAATGTACGACCTTTCCTTGTTTGCTGTATGTGTTTGTAGGATTAGTTTTTCGTATGCTTTGTTGTAGGAATAGATGAATAATGAATCTAAATCTATTTGGCTAACTAATTTTTCTGTTGGGTATGTGTGGCTATGACCAATAAAGACCTGACAGACAGTGATAGTAGTGTGGTACCCTGATGATCTTTATGTGGCGTTGTCCCCGGTGGAGTTACACTTAGAGATGATTTTGGTAGGTTTAGACGATTTGGCAGTATGGCCACGGATGTTTGGGGAGTACCCATTCACCAATATATGTATATAATTATCTATTTTCAAATAGTTGGTTGATTTCTCATGGGGTCTGAGTTATTCTAGGTTTTGGACTAATGTACAGTAGTTCTGAACTGTGTTATTTTGCTGGCTTAATAAAGGTAATAATTTGATTGTTTGTATTAGATTAAGTTGCATTTGATATATATATATATATATATATACACGTTATGTGTGCATATGTATTTGTTTTGTGGATTGGCGTACCGGACGTTCTGCTCATTCCTTTCATTTTCAGGTACAGGTAAAGATGACATAGTATATGATATATCTGGATATGATATGTACATAGATCAAGGTGATGGCGATAGTGGTCCAGACTACCATGCTGAGGAATAGATTCAGATACAGGATTTAGAGAAAAGAATTTTTAGATCTTTTGCAGAATTTAGAATAACGTTAAAGATTTTATATTTTCTAAAAGACTTTAGATTGTTATGTTTTTTAATATCTTTTAAGAATCTAAAGGATTATTAGGTAATAACTGGAGTTAGAACTGTCTTAAATTTGGTTGGCCTAGGTTTATGCCAACTTTGTTATATTAAACAGGATCTTTTGAAGCATTTTTTATTTATATATTATACAGGTTTTGAACCTTCTGATGTACCCTCTGACAGAGTTTATGGAGATTATATTACATGTCTTTATATTGTGGATTAGATTGTCATAGCCTTTGCGTATCCTATAAAGAGAGGACACGTGGTGAGATGTAATTGCCAACAGGTTAGGGTGTTACAACCAAGCTAGAAATGTTCCAAGATTAGTTATTTTAATGGCCTGCGATAGTTTTGGCGATTCACTGTATGAGTCTTCCAAATTGCCATATATAAATTCAACTGCTTTTCTTTTTCCTCCCTATATTTCCCTCTTAAGTCACCATATATCCAAAAGTTTCTTCAATTTTCTTTCTTATTGTAGTGATTTTCACATCAACATCATTTCTAACCTGACCCATAAAACATCGACTCAAGAAGCTTTGGTCGAGTTGTTGATAGTCTTGAACTATTTTTCTGTTTATACATGTATGTGGTCCTTCCATTACTGTTATCATAAAGTCAATATCCCAATGTTTTTGTCATGCACGAAGTCCCCACTTGCACCTACAGCTCTCCTTCTCTTTGCATATAATTAACCATACCTTTTTTATCCGGTTCAATAACCGATAAGTTATAGTGATGTTTTATATGCCACATCTTGACGAGAAACACCAAATATGGTTTATTTTTAAATCACATACCTTGCCTTAACTCATCAATGGAACCTATCCTTTTCGAGTGAAAAAAGCCTTCTTCATATGATATATATCCATCTCCAACATCCATTTTGCTAAGGAATGGAACCTCATCCTAGAAAGATGTCTCTGTTGTGCTGCTTTGAGTGAGATCTTGACTTAATAATATGTTCATCAATGTCTTTTAGTGTCTCAGGATCCTTATCATCATCAGATAGGTCATATCCAAAACTCAGGTTGTCATCTTCTTTATGTATTAATTCATCTTTAGAATCGAATTCTTCAAATGCTTCTTTCATCTCACTTTCAATTTCAACTCCAACATTTATAGGATCCTCATTTTGTAAGAATTCATTCATTCTTTCAACATCTAATGTAGCATGCACAGGTTGTTGCATTTCTGGTAAATTTGGTACATTTCTTTAACTTGATGCTGATTTATCTTTCATCTTGATGAACAATTGCTGAAGGCACATTATCCCAGATGCTTTGGCAAACTCTATTAATGCTTTCACATCATCATCATTAATTTATTTCAACATGAAGTCAATCTTTGTACCATTTCCATATATTGATGGCTGTCTATGATGCATTTCCACAACAATATTACTAATATCATCCTTTAGAAGTTCACATACCATACCCAACAACCCTTAATAATCCACATCAACTCTTACCTTTAGGTTTTTTAATTGTCTCCTATCATAATATGGCCTATCTGTGCCTTGCAAAATTTTTCCACAAGCAAAAATAGCAATCTTAACGTGTTTTACCATTTTCATTATCCACCGATAAGATTGCCAAAACGTTGCTAGTGATTAGAAGCACTTATATTTGTGATATATCCAAAATTCAACTCGATCATTGGAAAATACTTTGGAACATAATATCTTGACTATAGTAACCAAAATCAAACACTATCTTAGCTAACCCAATTGCATATTTACTTAGACTAGAATAGGCTAATCTTAATATGGTACACTCCATTTTAGTGGAAGCTGAAATTGTAGATTTACTTATACTATAACTACTCTAAAGCTAAATAAACCAAAACAAAACAGGCAACTTGTTGATCTAAAGCTAAATTTTGCTTTAGTTTAAGCACAGTTTTCTTTACACCAAAACAAAATAGAATTGGAATTTTTTATGTAAATCAAAATAGTTCAATTTATTGATCTAATGGAACTTTGTTTGTATTAGATATCATGATTGCAGTCTGCTATATCTTAGTTGCATTGAGATGTAATTTTGCTTTAGTAGAATTTGCTACCTAGCTAGATGTACTTGATAGTAGGAGTGCAACATACTATAACCTCCCTTGTACTGATATGAAATCCATTGAATTCACCAAATTAACATCTGGCTTTAGTATGGAGTCTAGTATTGAGGAATACTATGGATTCCCAAATTAACATTACTTTTCCTAAACATAGTTGGGCATCATTCTAGGAAAAATGTTCATACATACACTTCATGTGCATCCATTTTTCTACTCTATAGCCTTTATCCATTCATCTACTCTCTAGCCTCTATCAAATGCTTCAAATTCCAACACCTCCCTCCCAAGGAATTCATGTTCAATATAATAAGACAAAATCAGATTGCAAACAGACAACAAATAGACAACATGAATTTAATGATTGATTCATAAAGTGAAAGTAAAAGAACTCACAGTAGTCTTTCAACAAATTTGAATCCTTGTCGAGAGAGCTTTGGAGATTTCTTCTGGAGTAATCAAAGCAACCCTAAATCCTTGCCAAGAGAGCTTTGGAGTGTTCTTTTTTTTTTTTTTTTTTGTTATCGAGCAATCAATTTGAAATAATCCTTAACAAGCATTTCATTAAACATGTATTGTGATTTACAAATAAAATTTCTCACAATGAAGACAAATTGAAAACAAGAATAACACATTACTTACCTATACTCAAGTTGAGGAAGTTAATTGTTTAATCAGACTACTTTAAATCAAAGAACCAAACCAACGCTAAATTCCTTGCCGAGAGAGAATTTTAGGATTGTCTATGTTTTTTTTGTTTTCAAGAGTGAGAGCAATTACTTTGAAATAATCTCTAACAAGCATTTCATCGAACATGTATTGTGCATCGTAATTTACAAATAAAATTTCTCACAATGAAGACAAATTGAAAACGAGAATAGCACATTACTTACCTATACTCAAATTGAGGAAGTCAATTGTTTAATCGGGCTATTTCAAATCAAAGAACCAAATCAACCCTATATTTGTTGCTGAGAGAGAGTTTTGGGAGTGCCTTATGTTTTTTTCATTTTCAAGAGTGAGAGCAATTACTTTGAAACAATCCCTAACAAGCATTTCATCAAACATGTATTGTGCATCGTCATTTACAAATCAAACGCTCGCAATGAAGACAAATTGAAAATGAGAATAGCACATTACTTACGTATACTCAAGTTGAGGAAGTCAATTGTTGAATGGCACTACTTCCAATCGAAGAACCAAACCAACGTTAAATTCCATGCTAATACAGAGTTTTGGGAATGACTTGTTTTTTATGTTTTCAAGAGTGAAGATAGAACGAGGAGGAAAAAGGCGGGTGTAGATTTTTATTAGCATATATCGCGATGATAAAAGACGATAAAACACCAATAAACACACTGTTTTAATAATGCAAGTATATCTTGAAAATGAACCGCAGTACAACGATAACATCCTGAAAAACAGACGCGATATATGTTAATGCACAACCTATTTTACAAATGTGATATAGCTTATATCTTGAAAGAAGAACACGATTTAGGTGCTACTTCCAAAGTTGTTGCTAGTGCGTCCTTATATCGCGATTAATTAACGTGATTTACATGTAAAATTATACATCCTGTTTGATTATCACGATTTAGGCACGGTACTAAAACATTAAATTGTGTTTTTTAAACGTGATTTATAAGTAAAATTGCAATATCCTTACTTATAAACGCGATTTTGCAAAGGATTTTGATAATTATTTCTAAATTGATTATATCTTGGTAATTATTTTTTGTAAGAGCCCTAAACATGTTTTTCACTCCTAGAATTGCATAAACGTACAAAGAATCCTCTATAAGATCTCAACAAAAGCCTAGTTTCAATTTAATATAGAAGATTTATGTTGTCATCATTCTAGGATTGCAATAAAATCTCTCTAATTATGTTAGATATATATAATAGTAATCTTTCAATTAACTACTATAAAATCCATCAAGAATTTACATGTTGACAATATCGATTCAAGAAAACAATAAAGAATACATAATTAGACTCAAGAAACTAATAACCTATTGAATAAAATGAAAACTCCCAATTACGTAGAAATTCTAGGGTCAATCACAATCTAGACTAATTCTCTATTCCTCCATAGATACATCAATCAAAACATAAAAAATAGAGAAAGACATAATAATGAAAAGTTAAAATTCCTTTAATTCAAAAATCTTTCAATCTCTTCTTGATCTCCAAGGCTCTTTGATTAGCTCTTGTGAGTTTCCCTCTCTATAACGATTGTAATTCTGTCTACGCTTTTGTACAAGAGAGTAATATAACTTATTTATATTAGCAAAACTCAAGTCTTCCTCAAATCTCTTCAAACTCACAAATCTTTATATATTTCTTACTTCCCTTTTCTAGAGAAACACTCTCTCTATCTTTAATATTCGAATAATATCATATCTTGGTCACATCTCTTCAATTGGATGTGGCTTTTTAAAAGTTAAAAAAAAATTATTCTACATGGGTGAAGTACATGACTATGTACTTTAGCTACGTACCCTAGATAGTGAAGAATTTCCTTTAAAATCTTCCTTCAACACAAACCTAAGCACAAGTTATGTTTATCAAAATTCCTTCTTTAAGATAAAATAACACTTTATAACCCTAAAATCAAGATTTATACCAAATAAGTACTATTTTCTTCAAAATATTCACATAAATTCATCATAAAATCCCAAAATCTCCTATCTAAATAAGGGTAAATTAGCACTTATCATTAATCAAAAGATTGCTTTTATGAATAGATCAATATAATTAGAGAGTTACAAGCAATTTTAAAAATAGGATGACATAAATATCTTAGATTAGGGTAAAACCTAATAAGAGATTTATAGAATGGTCATACAATTTTGGGTGTTTTAAGTTAGTTAGGAAATTCCAATTAATCGACCTAAAATTAGAAATTATTAATCTTGTTGGCGATATCATTTTACATTCTATAGTTTAAGAATATCTACAATTCAATTGAATTATCTTTTGTGTCATTACTTAGAAACCTAGTGAGGATTCAAAAACTAGACATTCTTTAAATTTGATATATCTTTTATGAAATCTTGCATTTTGATTGGTACTTACTTAATTATTAATTACTTCATGAAACTTGATTTAGTATCTAAATAATAGGAGAGAAGTGACAATTAGCACTCACTTGTCCCTAAAGAAACCGCACTTAACTTCTATACTTATTAGTATTAATTGGTGTAGTTGTCTTTACAATCATAGTTCAGAACTGAGTTTAGGATTTTTAACTTGCTATTGATTATATTGTTATTGCAATTGTTATAGATGGAAAACTGCTGGCAGTAAGTCGAAGGGCCTGCAACCAAAAGAAAATGAAGAAACGATCAGTAGCGCATTGAAAGGTAGTATAGCATAGCTACTTCGATATTTAATTTACTAATGGGCCTTGAGAGATAGAGAGAGAGAGAGAGAAAGAGTGGTATCATATACCAAAAATATTCCATATCCTTTACCATGTGGCTTCGTGTCTTATTTATAAGCGATGGTTATATAAGTATAGGGCCCATAGAATATTTCCTATACACATAGCGTATCTAAGAGAGAGAGAGAGAGGAATTATAGAGTGGGGACCCCCTTTCTTGGTAACTGAGTTATACCAATGGTGGTGATGGTATACTTCCGAGAAGAGTGGCCAAAAAAGTAGAGAGTTCTCTTTGAAGCAACCTTGGGAAGATGAAGGGAGTTAAGCAGGTCTATGCCTCCATGTAGATAAAGAGAATTGAGGAGAATGAGAGTTTTTCCTTGGGGAAGAGCTAGTAGGAGCAAAAGGACCTTGGCTTGGGCGTCATTGTAAACCAATTGAAGATGACTATCTTCTAGGTTGGTTTTTTGCTTAAGGACTGTAGGTTGAGTCTATCTAGGGTGCTTGGTAGACTTTGAAAATCTAATAGTTGGTTCGTTTTCCTAATGTTAGGCCTTTTGGGCTGTTTTCAAATAAAGCCTCTCAACAACAATCGTGATACCATGTGTCTTGGCTCTTTATCAATATAAAAATTATATTTTGTAATGTCGTTGACAAAAAAAAAAAAATTTATAGGATGGAATGTTCATGACTAGCATGATGTTGTCATTGTAATTCATGGTTTGATTTATCCAATGTAATATCCAACATTTTTATGTGATTAATAGAAGTTGTCATTGATATTTGATAAAATAAATGGTTCACTTTTACCCTTTTTCATTTATGTATTATCTATTGATTTACATTGCTTCTTCAAATTATTCATCATATTTGATAGAAAACTAAGATTGGTATTTGAACTACAAAAACTGCAAGCATGTTAATTTCACGGCTTATATGAATAAAAAGAAAAGAATGAGTTAGTGCACTTGATGGATTTATATAAAAGAACCATATTCAAGCATTAGACTTGAAATGCATATAGAATTAGAATAAAAGTAAATCCACAAATTGGCCCTTCATTATTGTAAAAGGAAAATATATAATTATCCATAGCTTTGAACATATATAAAAGATGATAATACACTAGACATTTGTATTGGTTATTTTGTAAGGTGCACACCATTTTTTTATTCATAAATGATTTACATCACGATTTCATCTTTGCTCCTTTAAGGTGTTGATGACCCATATTTTTGGCTAAGCACCCTCTTCATTAAATACTCTTGAACCCTTATCATACACACACATACTCTCTCATTTTGCATGCACACACACACACACACACACACACTTACACACACACTTCATACACAACTCTTACATACTCTCTTAACTTTTATTGACACTCTTAACATGACTATTTTACTCATACACCACTCATTGCACAAAAGAAAAAAAAAATCACACACACATGCTCTACACACTCCCCTCACATTTACACACCAATCATTGCACACACACAACATTCCTACCCTTCATTGCACTCATTTCACGCACATAACACTAGTTGCATGCACTCTCATACACTTTGTACTGTCACTCACTCCATTGCACATAAACTCTACACACATTGCATACACCCTCTCACCTACACCCTCCCAAACACTACACCTACCACTCTGACATCATACATAATACAATGGCACTCACAAATATGGTGCACATAGGGAACTTCTATGGTCCTATCCCTGGACCATATCTATTCAGTGATCTTTATTAAATATATTATAAAAATTATTTTAATAGTTCAATAACAAATACGTAAAAAACTTGAATCATTTAGTTGCCTGATGAGACCGATCTAGTTAAAATCGCTATTAGACCATAAAATTTTTCGATGCACATACAGTCGAAAACCACTTATAATAAAAAAATCCTAATTTATTGACATTAAAACAAAAAATAACACCATAGTTTCAAAGGTCTTTGGGAAACAATAGATAACTCACTTAGATTGCAAAATTCATAATATATTAAAATTATAAAAGCATATGAAGAACCATAATGCCTGGGATTTTTGTATTGCCAAATTAATTACCATCTAATGAATGACCAAGCACTAAGTAATAGATATATGCATTCCACGAATATCCTAATTCTTATATTCTAAAAAAAAACTATATCATGATCTATGTCTTACTTAAGTAACATATTCGCCATTATATGTCTAAATGACCTTTTTTCATGAATTGGTTACCATGATGAATCTGAAAGTTTATAGAATCTAAAATCACCATGACTTGATCTTACATCATGGAATAATAACTTAGCGATAACACAAATAGGTTTCTATAATTAAGTTCAATTTTTTTGTGAGAAACTAAAAGAAATTAGCTAACTATGGCCACTATCATGCAAAATAGCAAAGTTGCATGCTTTATTCTCATATATGGTATAAAAATTTTCTATGAATTTAAAAGGAATCAAAGTCATAGTACAGAAAATCATTTTCTATTGTCCTTAAGAATGAGGACATGGAACATAGGGAAAATTAAGTAATGATTCTTTACGTTGAATTTATTTGAATAGAGATTTAGCCAAATTGCTAGATTGAGATTGTTGGTTCTCCCTTCGCACTATGAACTTGATGGGGCTTGCATTTAAATGCACATTTGTCAAATTGGAAGCTTCTTTGCATTCAAAAGGTTTAACTTTAGGGAAGTTATATTCAGGGTATAGGTTTCCATTCATTGAATGTCTCCTCTACTTATTTTATTTCTTTAATCTACTTTTTTTTAAGGTATAATCGATAACTATCACATGGAAGAAAAATAAAATAATTTGGATGTCCTAAATGTAAAAAATGGTAACACGATATATAAAGTATCAAATTGCAAACTTTAAATTTGTAAAATGGATTTTTCCCTTTAAAATTATACATTTGCATAACATGTATTAACATTTGATATATATACTAAATTTATTCAATACTAACAAGCATTAATATCATATAAGATGTAGATTAAAAAGAAATGTTTGTCAAACTAAGAAACAACTAAATTTACTCTTAAAAATAACATATAGTATATATTTTGAGCCAACCTTCATATATAGATTGTAAAATATGGTCCTAAAGATTAAGTTAATATATATTTATACAATGTTAACTAATCATTTTTATAACTAAAAAATTCTACAAGTGTTATATTATAGTATAAGAATATTCTTAGTTACAAATAAAATATTATCATACATATATTGTTTAAATTGGTCAGATTTGATTTATCTCTGCAAACCAATTATAATTTCACGGTTTCATTTGATTTGAAAATTTTCTAAATCAATTTTTTTAAAAATAATATAGTTTTGATTTAGTTTGGTGAAAAGTAATAGCACAAGCTTGAGAGGTAGCTGCACATTGTATTGAAGCAGGAGCACGATTGTAGTGATTCACAGATCATGTTTACTAATCAACAACTTATGGAGGCAATGGTGTTGGCAAATCTTTGTCTTAGTTATTTTAATCAGGTGCATTAGATTCTCTTGTACCCTTTATGATGAAGCATTCATAATCTAATCCTAGAATGTAAGCCTAAAGTCTATGGCCGCCTTCTGCAACATGATTGTACATCCTTTGGATGTTATCCTTTTGTGTTTCCAAATTATGGCACAATCTCTCCAACTTTGCGAAACATTGTAGATCAATAGTAAGGACCATAGCATTTGAAATTGCAACTTGCTCTTCTATTTAGGGATTGTCTTGGTTAAAACTTATATGTTTCGAGATTCTCGCCATTATAACCAATACAATACTAAAATTTTTGAAAAATAAAATAAATCAACTTTTTTTTTGTTTTTATAGACGACTGTAAGGCCCCGGATTTACCCTTATATTTAAAATAGGCAAACCCAGCTCCCCAACCACATATAATCTGCAGTATTATATATAAGGTTGTAATCCAGGATCAATTTGTATAGTTATTTGCCTAAATGTCTTATAAGAATAAACTTTATTACTAATAGTACATAATACAACCATACATACATACATATATACATACATACATACATTACAAACAAGGCTCGTAAACAAGCCATTTACAAAATATATCAAAAGATAACAAAAATCCTATTAACTAATACATAAGTTTTCAAAGCATATATGTACATATAGCTATTCTATTACATAAGGGTTCCATCAACGTCAAGGTCGTCTCTACTCCTTCCAATCATCTAAAAACTCCTCAAAATCCGATCCATATCCCATACTTGTATAGAATTCATCATCCATACCTGAAAAGGATAAAATATGAGCCAGAGGCCCAGTACACAAGTAACAAAAACAAATGCGTAATGGCTCACACGATCTTACATAATGCAATGTGCAATCATTCATTTATTAGATAATCTTTAATTAGTCAAATATCACTGGAGTATTCAAACTCCTAACAATAAGGATATTTGAGGTCCTGAGTAACGATCACGGCGCTCAGGGGGTTGATATAAGCAGTTCGGACACTTATATCTTCTAGATGATATATCCATAAAAGAGAAAAATAACTTCATCCAAGGTTAACAGCCGTTACACAACTTCACTTATCTTAGTCCATAACATCACTTAGTCCAATTGTTCCCATAAACATTTGAACTAAATCATATTATTTCATTCTAAGCTTAAGCAAACGTTACGCCGATACCGTTTTCCCCATCAGTTACCCGCCGTACCACTTAGGAAAGTCTTATCAAAAGACAGGGTGGCCTAAGCGCCTAATCTACTGTACCCCCAATCTGAGCAAGGTGTTACTCCCCGAACTGGATACCGATCTGTCATCTAGGCCAGATATGGATTTAAATAGCGTAAGAGACATCCAATTCAAACAAGGTTCAAGTTTTTCTATATTAAAATTTATTAAAGATATGCCTATCCTAAGCAAAGAACAAACACGTTACTGCGTACCTGTACTAGCACGAGAATCAATGGGAATAACCGAAAGGGGATCTCTCACTGTAAAAAGAAGTAATTACAAACTCACACTTAGTTCAAGTATATATATTCATCAAATCTCAAGTATAATCATCCAAAGAAATTCAAATAAATCATTACAACATCATCACATAGATTTAGATATCATATATTATCATACAATACTCAACAAATACTTAAATGATCATTTATCAAGCTTGGGAGAACTTTTAACAACCAATAATAAGTTTTAAACTTTGTTTGAAAAGTGTATCAGTTGAAAAGAACTAAAATTTAAGCATTTTTACTCTTAAAATTTGTGAAAAATTAAAACACAAAAGTTGTAGATCTCTTTTTAATCTTTCCAACGTAATTTGAATCATCTCAATCGGAGGTCGGATGAAAAAGTTATGATTAAAATACAAAATAGTATTGTGTTAGAGAAAATACGAGTCACGGCCGTGATTCTTGCGTTTCAAAGTTTTTGACCAACCCGAGGCTACCCAGGCATAGATCACGACCGTGATTCATGAAGTTGGTCCAACCCGAGCCTACCAAGGCTTGAATCACGCCCGTGATTCGTGGTTTTTGTCCAACCCGAGCCTACCAAGGCATGAATCACGCCCATGATTTATGGTTTCTCCTGAGTTATGAATTTTTCTTGTTTTTCAAACTTCATTTTATCAACTTTAACACTTTTAACTTCAACCAAAACACTTTCTTAGCTCCCTATAACTTGATATATGAACTCCACATCATCTATTATACATTTCCAACTCATTAAACAACATCATTTCACTTTAATCTCCACCCTTCAATCAATATAACTTTCAACAAGCTCAACTTCACTTAACCCTTACTACACCACTCATACATCATTCCATTTTCATTCTCACACTTCAACTTCTAAACATGCATATATTATACTTCATTTGGTAGACCAAACCTTCATCAACACATCACTAACACATATATACATATCAAATTCACATTTAACAAACTCTACACTGTGAAACTTGCATCAAATGTAACTCAAACTTATCTCAAATCTTTGGGCTTGGTTTTCAAGGCTTTAGAATGATCTTTTAGTGGCCAACTTACAAGAATTTTGATGTGGATCTTGGTCTTGAAGTTGGGGTGGCTTTGGGAGAGAAAATAATGGGTTTTGTGCTTGTTTGGGAAGTTCTTTTGAGGGTGGTCTGATTTTGGACGAAAATTGGGTATTTTTGGCTTAGTATTTATCCAAATATTGACTTTTAAGACAGCCAACATAAATTCAAAGAGTAGCTTTTAATTAGAATTAATTAATGCTATTAATTTAAGTAAAATAAAAGCATTTATTTAGCTTTTGGTTTCCTAAAAAAAAAAAATCTGCTACACTATTTTTGAAATATATATATATATATATCTAATATTACTCATTCCATATACAACATCAATATGTAAATTAATATGTATTTATTGTACTAATGCAAACATAATTATTCTACACTACTCAAATATATATATGTTATTTATTTATTTTAATAAGCAACTATAATCACTTATATATATAATATGATATTGGGAATAAAAACATGGCTATTACAACGACGAAAAATGTTATAGTGCCCATGGAGATAAGCAAATGTGAATAAATACCATGATGGCCTTGTACTAAGGGTTGTTTGGTACGGCTTTGATAATCAAGCTAACGAAGTAGTGAGATGTATGAGTAAGAATACTAGCACATTATAGATGTAAGTGTTGCCATATGTCTAATAAAGACTTTTTGTGTAATATTCATAAAGGAAGAGAATGGGATGATTGAGATAAATGGAGTCATGACTTAGTGATCATGGGGAATCATAGTAGTCACTAAGTAGTGGTAGTTGAGCAATTAGAAAAAAAATTTGCTGTCCTTTGTTATTTTGTGCCCATGCTATCTCTTGCAATGATATTGTGACACATGGTGAAAAGTAACTTCTACAGTAAGTCTCCAATCTCTTTTTGTATTTGTTTTTTTTTTTTTTTTGTGCCGAAATCCAAGTTTTCGTTCTCTCCATGAACTCAACAATTAGTTTAAAAAATTAAATGAATTTTTATGGCTATTATTAGTATGCGGCAATTAAATAATCTGAGAAAAAATATTTTTGTCTTTTGTAAAATAAATTATGCCCAGATAAATATAAATTTAATAATCACGTTGGTTGCAATTCCATTGATAAGATGATAAATACAAATCCATATAATCATATCTATTAGATACATATCAAACTAAAATAAATATTTTATCACACATTTTCTACAGGTTTTCAAACAGTTTTTTTTTTTTTATATCCTTATCTTTCTGAGTAAAAGAACAAAAATATTCCATTATTACCTTCTCTTACCAAACTTTTTCATATTCTTTGAAAGTCTCTTTCATTGTTTTGAGAGTCTATTTTGATATTATTTCATATATAAATTTATCACTTAAATTTATTTATTTTCCTTGGTGTCTTAAATTCTTATTGCAAATTCATTCTTCTAAGGTTCAAAATTGCTTGACAACTTAAAGAAGACTTTGTAGTCTCTCGCATAAGGTATTTATAGTAATTTTTTATTTTTATATATTTTTGTCTCTACATGGACTTGTATGTCTTTTATTAAAATTTTTTTAATTAAAGAATTTGTATTCTTTATCATTAAATACGAATTTGATATTTTAGGTGGTTTTGCATATGCGAGATGGGGATGTGTGGGACAATGGCTAATCTATTCCCTCCTTCTGTTTTGTTTTTTAGTTTGTTTCCTATTTTTTTAGTAATGACAATTTTTGAATTTGCTGAAAAAATTATATTATTTTTTCATATTGTATTATTTTATCATGTTATACTATAATGCACATTTTACATGGTTTATAATGTGAATTAATGATTTATTAGTACTTTTTTCTTTATTTTTGTTTGAACATATATGCAATTTGAAGCTCGTGGTTATGGTTTTAAGGAATTTCAGCCTCATATCAAGCCATAGTACAACAACTTAGATGGCAAAATATTTTGAGTTTACTTTATATTGGATAACAAAAGTTTTAAATATTTATTAAAAACCACAAGGGTTTATTGTACTTAAAACCATAAAAGTATTCATGCATTTTCATAATTTATTTTTAGTTAAATAACCTTGTAACTTTTTATTTTACGTACTTATATCATTACTATTTTTTTTTTTTTGTATTAACCCAAGTTTTTGGGTATTTCACTTTGTATACTTAACTATAATTTTTCCACAATATATAAAGATTAATTAAACAAAAAAATTATTAAACGTATAACACATGCATGAGAAAAATTATACTTAGGTTATGTAATTGAAAAAAAAAAAAGAAATAACACATAATGAATATATTGGTTATATAATTGAAAAAACTATATAATATAGGTTTGCAGAGTAAAAAAAAACGAAAATTCAAATATATTTTATGTAATTAATCTAAAAATAAAATTAGGTAATTAAAATAGAGCACAAGTCTAGATATGATAACAATCTAATTAGATAGAACTACAATATAATAAGTATGAGATTTATATTTTTATATTATATCTTTGTTAGTTTCAAGATAAACTACTTATAATACATAATATGTATTTATTATTTTCAAGTCCATGGAAACTGGCAATAATATTTTTTCCAAAAGAAAATCTAACATGTAGAAAACTTGAGTACCTAAGATGAATAAGAAAAATTAACTAGAGAAGACAATGATAATTTAAATATTGATTTAATCACTGAAAATGATGAGGAGAAAATGAATACTCATATTGAAGTTGTAGAAAAATATATACCAAGAGTGGGAATAGTATTTGAAACTAAGGAAGAAGTATATAATTTTTATAATCAATATGCTAAAGAAGTTGGGCTTAGTGTTTGATGAAGTAAGGCACATAAGGACTCTAAATGTGAATGGATAAATTGAATTTTTTATTGTTCATGTCAAGGCTTAAGGGAAAATGACAAAAAAAGGAGCAATGTCCAACATTATTGACTAGTGACAAGGTATGGTTATTTAGCCCAAATGAAAATACAAAAGCTAAGTAATGGTAAGTTCCAAGTCATAAAATTTTATATCTAATCATACACATCCTTTAGCTTCTCCTAGGAAAAGGATGTTTCTCAAATCACATAGGAATTTAAATTCTTTACAACAAGCTGAAGTTGACTTAGTTGAAAGTTTTGGAATTGCTCCCAAAGAAAGTATTGAGATGATGTCAAGATGGATAGGAGGGCATGAAAATATTTGATTTATTCCTAAAGATTACAATAATTATTTGCAAGTTAAAAGAAGCCAAAAGATGAAAATAGGTGTTACAAGTGGGATATTGGAATATATACAAAAGAAGCAATCTAACTTAAAATTTTCTTATGCCATACAAGTGGATGTTAATGATCTTATTATGGATATATTTTGGGTTGACAGTCGAATGAAAATTGATTTCAATATCTTTAGTGATGTGATTTGTTTTGACATATCATACAAAAAATGTAAGGATAGTAAACCACTTGCATTGTTTGCTGGTGTAAACCACCATAAACAAAGTATCATATTTAGGGTTGCATTATTATATGATGAGTCGGTTGATACAGTCAAGTGGTTATCCAATACTTTTGTTAAAGCAATGTCTACTGAAAAACCAAAAACAATCATCATTGATGAAGCCCCTGTAATGACAAAAGCATTCACATAAGTTTGGCTAGAAACTAAACATAGGTTATGTGTATGACATATGTACCAAAACGCCGCAAAACACCTAAGTCATGTTTTTGAAAAATCCAATATATTTGCTAAAGATTTTAGCATACGTATATGAGTATGATATAGAAGAGGATTTCATTAAAGCATGACATTAGATGCTTAAAAAATATGATCTTTGTGAATATGCATGGTTATAGAAATAGTTTGAAATACGAGATTATTGGGCATTAGTTTATAGTCCATGACATTTTGTGTTGATATGAGTTCCACTCAAAGAAGTAAAAGCATGAATAATAGATCAAGAAATATATTGGCTACAATTTTGACCTTTTATGATTCTTTCGATATTTTGACAAAGTGGTAGATTATAGACGTTATGAAGAGCTAAAAGTATATTTCAAAGCTAGTCAAAGTACTCCATACATGCCAAATATTGTAGAAATCTTGAAGCATGTTGCAGAAGTATACACTTTAACAATATTTAAGATGTTTCATGATGAGTTGTGGCAAACATGGGTTATGAAGTATGCACTCTTGAGTAGATTGGATTAATAATGAAATATAAAGTCACTCCTCCAGGAAGATCCCATTATCATATCATTCATTTTGACTCAAATAATCTTCAAGTTGATTGTAGTTGTAACAAATTTGAGTTTTAGCAAGTTTGTGCTCACATGCTCTAAAAGTTTTACGGCTTCAAAATATCAAGTGTGTGTTTGAAGAATACATTCTAAGGAGATGCACAAAGGATGCAAAGAGCATGACTATGATTGAATATGATACACATGAAGTGCATGGTTTGAAGTCAAATATTGGAGAATGTTATAAGATTATAACTAGATTGTTTGCTCATTTAGTAGCAAAAGCTTTCTTAACAGATGAATCTCTTAAGATAACAATTGAAGGTTATGAGAATATTATAGGAAAAATATAGGAAAGTATGAAAGGTTTATCATTTCAACAAACTCATCAAGGAGGAGTATTCGATAAAGAAATCAATCTAGGGTATAAGGTAAAAAGAATAAAACCAAAAATAAGAGTTAAAGGCAACATATCCACGAGAAAGAAAAGTGACTTAGGAGAAGCCACTAAAAGGAAGAGATCAACACGTACAACGATATGTAAGTTAAGTTGTTATTATTATTATTATAGTAGCGTAACTCCATGTATATTATATTAATATTAATTTTGTCATTACAGCAGAAGTGTGTTGCTACTACACTTGATTCAATTACGGATTCTCCAAATGTATTCACACAAGGATCAAATCTAGAAGCATGTAGTAACGTAATAAGCTTGTTATTAAACTTTATTATATTTCTTACAAATTTCTTATGCTTATCTTTATCGTCAAATAATTGATTTAGTGTTTATAGTTTTAGGCTACTTCAACAAATGAAAATAACTCATTATCTTATCATATTCCAGTAACTTATTTTCAATATGTAAATGTCTACTAATACTTTGATATATTATTATTAGTTATCTATATAATTTTTAGTATGCGTTCTTTTTTTTTTTTTTTTTTTTGTTTGGTAACAATACTATAGGGAATTGACACCTTCTTGAGTAACTTCTCCACCAATATAAGTGATTTGAATCAACTACCTTTAACATCTTATTTGTTGAATGTAATTTAGTATCACTACACATGGATATACATGCAATTATATGTGTGTATATATATATTTAATGGAGGGATATTCAATAATGACTTCACTTTTTCAAATGTTAAAAGCATTCAAGTTTTAGTTCTTTAATGGCAAGAATGGATGGAACTAGCTTAAATAATACGTCAAATATCACAAGTAATGTTTTTCAATTTGTTTAAACAAATGAAACAAAGTATCAAAAATTGTTTAGCTTATTTTATTAAATTATTTATTTATTTTTCATATCCAAGTTCAATGACAAGTTTTAACTCTTTAATGGAAAGAATATATGGAACTAACTTAGATAATACATCTAATATCACAGGTAATATTTTTAATCTTTTTTTTTTTATAACAAATAGAACAAAGTATCAATAATCTTATTTTATTAATTTAGTTATATATTTTGCATGTTCGGGTTCAATGACAAGTTTTAGTTCTTTAATGGCAAGAATGGATAGAACTAGCTTAAATAATATATCCAATATCAAAGGTAATATTTTTTCAATCTTTTTTCATAACAAATAAAATAAAGTATCAATAATCTTATTTCATTAATTTAGTTATATATTTTGCATATTCAGGTTAGTGACAAGTTTTAACTCTTTAAAGGCAAGAATGGATAGAACTAGCTTAAATAATACATCCAATATCACATGTAATATTTTTCAATCTTTTTTCTTAACTAATAAAACAAAGTGTCAATAGTTGTTTAGCTTATTTTATTAATTTAGTTATTATTTTGCATATCAAGATTCAATGAGTGAGAAGTGGCAACTAAAATTATGGATAATAAGACAATGGAATGATGCCTCTGTTACGCCCCAGAGGTACCCTAGTAGTAACACATATATTATGACATAGTCTGATAACCCAGACAGTATCATATACACATGTTATTACTAGATTTACCTTGAAAAATGACATCGGTTTAACAAAACAGGACCTTTTCAGTTGCGTAGATAAGAATGATAAAGACGAATAGAAATACATCACCATAAATAGATCTTTCTAACTATTGTTTGAATAATAAAATATTACGGACCACGATATATAACTGAAGTTCCCAAATATTAAAAACAACATTCTAATATCATCTGGTACATATAACTAGGCAACACTATATAACCTATCCCAGAATTCTTCCAACTTTAGAACCTTACTGGTGCTAAGCTCCTGGAAGCAACAACCAAGGATGAAGAGTCAACTTGTAAGGACTGTAGGAGAGTGAGCATAAACCACAGGCTCAGTGAATAACCAGAACATATCACATAACAAACAAGTTATTATCAAACATATGCAATGCAGCAGTCAAGCATATGACCAATTACAAGCTTGGACAATCCGGAATCCAAACATGATAGAGATTTACACCTTCTCATCGAGGTTGAAGGAAATCTAATCTATGATCCACCTACCTAGGAGAAACTAAGTATACAAGAAAGCCACAATCCTCACTGTAGTTATCTCTTTATGTTAGTTTCGTTTTAAGTACTCATTTCCTGTTTTAAGCCTTAGAAACTCCACTAAGTGTTAGACATTTCACAGGGATACCATAGGCGGCGTTCTTTATTACCAGTTAGTTCTCATGGAACTGATAGAACAAAGGTAATCTTGTGTAGAACTAATAGCCTCTTGTCTAGAAAAACCAAGCATTACCAGAGAACCGAAATACTAACACGTAGTAGGCTATCACATATTCATAATACAATATGTGCAATTTATGCAATGCATGTCTATTTTATCTATGCTACGAGTAGGTTTTAGTCATGTTAAAGGTGCTCAAGCTTCATACAGTCAATCAACATGCTATACATACAGCAGATTCATAAGCATTTTGTTATCACTTTTATTTAGTGTTGTTCAACAACCAAGTAATTCAAATAGCAAGCAATGCCCTTAATCCCACATACAACATGATTTTATTACTATTATTTTTACTCTATAATGCAGCTAAACTACAAACACAAACAATATAATAAGTCTAAGTTACTCACCTGCTCATACTGTTTAGTCGTAATAATCGACTAGAAAGTCCTCAACAGTGTCAAAATTACCTATTGAGATTAAAATATTCATCAATAATACTTAAAAATAGAATATTGAATTTCTATAAGTGCCTAAGTGTCCTATGTTGATATTCGATATAATTCCTATTGCTTATATTGGTTTCCTAAGGTATTGATTCCATAGAAAAAGGGTATTTATCATTTAATATGTAGTTTCTTTGGATTTAAATTAACTTTCATTCTTATATCTAAGATAACTTATTTTTATATCAATTTTCTATTCAATTCTTACATTGTTTAATGTCTTTGTTAGTAGTAGTTTTTGATTTATTTTATTTTGCCTATCAACCTTATCTACCATCTTTAATTAAAATTTGTATTATTTAGAGGATCTTATTTCACTATCTAATCTTTCATTCATTTTCTTATCCTATTCACAACTTATGATATTATCAACATGTGTTAACTTCTAAGAATTGTTTCATATTATTTTTCTTGTAATGTAGAACTCCTAATCAGGCCTTTAAGGCTTGTTTTATCAAGTTTTATGGTCATATTAGGTCCTAAGGGCATTAAACATAAATTTAAGCTAGTTTAGTTGCAATTCGAGCATGGTTTTGACTCCTTCATTCCTAGATCCGAATTTTCTAAACTTAAGTTTATAAAATTCCTAAGTTGATGTTTCCATAGCCCTCAACATCTAAGCATTACTAATACAACAATAATTCATCTAGTTGAATTCATCAATTGAATAACTACTTTTCCCCAAACACACAATCTTCTCTAATACTACTCATTCCAACCTAATATCTATACATAAATGTGACAAGAAATCAATGTCAGGTTGTGAGTTACCTTGATTTGATGTGGAAGAAGATACCTAACTCCCGTCCTTAACAAGAACCAAACCTATATCAAAGGTTGGATAGTGAGTTTTAGATATATTAGGAGTTAACTAATTTAACTAAGATTTCTTACCTTGTTGAACTTGAATATTCAACTTGGTTTACGACAAAACCAAGGGCTATTTCGCTTGGCTTTTGATGTTGTTTGAAGGAGGGAAGTGGGGTTTTTGATGTGTTCGTTACTTAGATAATATATAGGAAGCAAAACAAAGGTTATGCTCTGCTTTAGAAGTCCTTGAAAGCTGTCCAAGTGAAGGAATAATAGAGGTTGTTCGCACTTCTACTATAACTCAATTTTCTGATTGAGTTTGTGAGGGTTGTGAGCTGGTTTTGTAGCTAAGTTACTCATATGTATATGTATTAAGATTGGGCTGAAGTTAAGATGCTAGGGAAGGTGTTTTGGACTTGAAAAAATGTATGTTTGTAGTTGTGATTTTCGGGTACAAAATGAGCTGTGTTGGAGGATGATTTTTAAAGTGTTTTGGACAGATTTTTCGTGGCTTTTTGGATTGCATTAATTATGTTTATTTGAGAGTTAATTAAGGTCATTTAATTGTTGGTGTAAGTTTGGGCTCAAGTTGCATAAAAATCAAGTCAAAATCAGGTGGAAACTGAAGTAGAAAACTCCAAATTCTACTGCAATTTTTTCATGGTTTTTTGGACAGATTTCTTCATCTAATTGTTGATGCTTGAAGTGTCCATTTAGAGGCCTCCAATTGGAGCTTATTTGGTAAAAAAAATCAACTCAACTAAGCCTACAAATTTCTCTAAGTCTGAGCTTAGATATGTGTGTGTGTCACGTTGGTTCCATGGAAAGTATGAGCCAAATTGCAGCTATTACACAATTTAATTTGAGCTGGAATTCCTTGCATTCAATGAAGGTCAAATGTGGAGTTTGTTGATTGGTTTAAGTGTCATTTTCTTGTTGAATTTTGGAGTTCAATTTGCTCAATATTCGGGGACGTGAGATGCATGCTGGAGCCGTGATTTCCAATCTGCACCGATTCTTTTTTTTTTATTTGTTTAATTATTTGCTTAATATAGTTAACTAAATTAACTTACAAATATTACTTCATACATATATGTTTATAACAGTTATATAAGAGTTTTATCTACAAAAAAAAAAAAAAATCATCTAAGTTACTACAAAATTTCTAGATTGTTTATATATTCAAATTTTTAGTTTAAAGTTTACACGATTAATTATTTTTAGTATTGTAACTTACGCAATTAAATTTTTCAGTTAAAATAAGTCAAATTAGGGAATAAGTCTTAATGGATTCAGAATTTTCTAACAAGTATAACAGTAGGTTTCGAAATTTTTATTTGAGATCTAAACTTGTAATTATTGATCTGTATTAGTATCTAGTGCATTTTTATAATCCTAGTAATTCATCTTTGGATTATTGTTTTATACCAATAAGTTCCGATAATAGACTATATTTTATCGGGTTTGAAATTTAGTGTTACTTCTAATTATATCTTAAGTTATCAGCTCAAGGTACGAAATCTTATTTTTTGTATCTATTAAGGTCAGAGAAATTTTTATTTAGGTTTTTAAACTAGGAATAAGTTCATTACAACTTATAAATCTATTCTATAATTTTTATTGGATTCTAAATTCACTATCTAATTCACATTTTTTTTTTATTATCATATACTAGTGTGAAAATTCTTAAGGTTTACAACCTCAAAACCATAGTAGTAACTTCAATTGAAGTTTTTCATTTTGTTATTTTCCTTCAGGCATTATTATTATCTTCTTTGGGATAATGTTTGATGCTAGTTAGGAATATTGTTTTTATCTCAGTGATAATTTAAGTTTTGAGATTTTAGAGTAAATTATTATAATAAGTTTTCATTAGGTGATTATTATTAATCTTACTCAACATAAAAAAATTATTTATGAATTTTTTATGTATAAAAACTATTATTTATACTTTTTTAGAGCTTAAATATTTGATTATTTTTTTTCCAAGCAATTTTGTTCTCGTTTTTCATGTTCTTTATTTTTAATAATTTTGTATTGATTAATTAAATATAACAAGAAAGATCAATTTATAAGAAAATAATAATGAAATGGAAAAGAAGAATCTGTCGAATTATTGGAAACTCCATTATTGGAATTTACTAGAAGTTGGAGTGTATATTTTTTATATTAAAACATAAGTAAACATATGCATATTTGGCCATAACATTTTGTGTATATTTTGAATTGCAAGTATTAAAAAAAAAAAAACACTGTTAGAAAACCTATGAGAAATGTGTGATAAGATTTTTATTTTAGTTTGATATGTATCTACTAGATATGATTATATAAATTTATATTTATCATCTTATTAATTGAATTGCCACTAACGCGATTATTAAATTTGTATTTATCTAGGCATAGTTTATTTTGCGAAAGTTAGCATTATTTTTTCTTGGATTATTTAATTGCCGCATTTGTATATTTAATTTTTGAAAATAATTGTTGAGTTGATGGAGAGAACAAAAACTTGACGGATACGGATTTTGACAAAAAAAAAAAAAAAAAAAAAGCAGATATAGATGGAACGGATTGGATAATTACTATAGAAGTTAATTTTCACCATATTTCACATTATCATTGGAGGAGACAGACTAACAAGTGACAACAAATTTTTTTTTTCGAGCAACTAATGCATATTCTTAAATTTTAAGAGTGAAGTTGGTGATGGTCCAATTGGTTGGCCATTCAAACGGGTGAGGTAGCAAACTAAAGTGTTTAAGAGATTTGTTGTTGGACCTATTGCTAGACGGAGGGCTTAGATAGTTTGACGCATAATTCAATCATGGCCTTAAGTTAAAATTGGGTTTGAGAAACCCATGGTCATAATTGTCCATCGATATTATTAAACGAATTACATAAGATGGAGATATTTGAGGATTTTTTAAAATTGAATTACATATGATGGGGATTTTTGAAGATTTTTTAAAATTGTTTTTATCCGTCCTGTGAATTTTCATTTTTGTATTTACAAATTTTTAAAATTTCGTTTTGTACCTATTATAAAAACCAAACAAAGATTAAAGGTTTTACATTATCATTGGCAACTTCGATTAAAGTAAAGATGGAGAGAAAAGAAAGGAAATGAGACGAATTTAAATTGTGGTTTTGTATTTGGATATATAAGAGGGAATAAAAAGAAACATGAAGAAACTTCTCCATTTCCATTGTTTGGATTATAATAAATAATGGAAATTAAAGGCAAATATTGTTTAATAGACAATAGTTTCCCTCTTTTCTCCTAATAAAATTAGATGTTAGAGACTCTTTTGGCAATTTGAAATTCTTTTCACTACTTTTCACCACCTTCTTTCCTAATTTGAAGAGAAAAAAGGAGCTTTTAGATGAAAAGCTGTTCATACCTTTCTAATTATTTTATCCCATTTCTACTTTCTATTAGGTGATCCAAAGATTCATTTATTCACTACTCTTTATCATTTGGTTTCCATAACTCTATACCAATATAAACATGGTTTTAGTGTAGTGTAGATTAAAGCTATTCAAGCAAATTAAACGGGCCAACCTACTTTGCCCCGCTTTAGTTTGTAGGTTACGAGGGTTGGCCTGTAGTATAAATTTGGCAAAAAAATTTTTACCAACCCCACTTTGCACAGAAATGTGTGTTATATGGGCCAATCTAGTAACCCACTAAGAATTTTTTTAAAAAAATAAAATTTTAATATTACAATGTAATTAAATGTTATTTTCAATCAAAATTAAAAAAAAATATTTACATATAAGAAAAAAAATATAAATAAAGACTAAAAGATACATCTAAGTTTAGGGTAAAAAAATTCTTATTAATTATTAAAACTTCACTTTCTTATTATTTTGATTTAGTTGTTTATTAATGTAGTAGTTATATATAATCATTTATTTTTATTAGGTTTTTTTTTTCTTTAAACTTTCATGGTTTTACTTATATTTAAAAAGAAAAAGCACTTGCAGATTTGTGGATTAGCCTGCTTTAACCGAAAGGCTATGCAAAAGAACCCAAAATGGCTATGATGCGGGCCGTAAGCGGACCTATTTTTCATTTTTATTTTTTTCGCATGACCCATTTTCGTAGGTGTTTTTGCGTAAAGGTGGGCCTGAAGATTGGGAAATGGGCTTATTCTCTGGGAGTCCCCACTGCCCGTACCAACTCAACACTCATCTTCTTCGGAATTGAGTGCTCAACCGAATCCGAGGCAGGCTCAAGCAAACTACTTCAAGACAAAGATTTGACCTTTAATTGAAGGAAAACAAGCAAATTAAAATCGAAATCGGAAAAAAGGAGTGAGATCCAGGAGTGGAAGCCAGAGATTAGATCGAGTTTACAATGGAGAAAATGAATGCCGCATTTGAGAAAGCTAAGATGCTGGTTGGTATGGAAATGGACGAAGAAGAACAAACTCAAGACTCTTTCATGGACGAATTCAACCGCAATTGCACTCTATCCACAAAGCAGGTTTATTCTGCTTCCTTTTCACTTAATTGTTTTTTGTAAATATTTTTTTGGAAATTTAATCAATTTAAAAATTTAAAATCTAGGGTTTATTGTAAATGCAGAGATTTTACGGTTTCGCTATATGCTTAGCTGCTGGATTAACCTGCACTCTCTTGGTACGTCTCTCCCTCACTTTCTCTCTCTCCGTCTCTTTCTCTAATTATCATCACATGCACATCAATCCGCACAAATATGCCTCTCAACTGTTTCTGATTCTGCAAAAGCCATATACTTTAAAGTTTGTTGAAATAAAGCCTGAAACTTTTCGGTTTTGATGAATAGATAAATTTTGCAAACAATGCGTCTAATTTGATCTATATCTAAGCTTTGATTCTTGTGTTGAAGGAGTTTTATTTGTTGAAATTTGTAGCTTAATTGGAAAAAAAAAAAAAATTGTCACGATCAATAATGACAGAGCTTGTTTCATTTAGCATATATAAAATCACAAGGCTTAATTGCACATCAAGCGAAGATTTAAGGGATTATTTGTGTATTTTGTCAACTTAAATTGCTATACTGACCCCGGTGTTCTGATATGATTTATGACCAGTCCATGCTTGTCTTCTTCAATCCAATTAAATTTGGAATCACCTTCACTTTTGGCAATCTACTCGCTCTTGGAAGGTTAGCTTTTGTACCTTCACTTTTGGCTGATTTACAAATTCTATTTATTCCTAGAGTCCTACTGAGATGAAGCTGGACTAGGGGCCTAAATGAGTTGAACTGACTGTACAGTATTAAAAAAAAAAAAAAAGGAAAAAGAAAAAAGGAATACACACATGCTCAATTTGGAGCTTGATTGGGCTCTATGATGCCCAATCTCAATTCAGCTGTAATTTAATTAAACTCAAGTAAATTTGAACCAAACTAAATTAAGTTGCTAGTGGGTCACCATAAGTTATACCAAACAACTAAATGAATTTTTGCAAAAGCAATATAGTGGACTGGGTTATTAATGATTGTGCTGCTGGTATTGGATTTGGCATTAAAAGGACAAGTACAGAATGTGGTTAAAAAATTATTGGTTCTCTTTATTTACTTATTTAGTTTTTTCTTCCCCCATTATAACAGCACGGCGTTCCTTATTGGCCCAAAGCGGCAGTTCAATATGATGCTTGATCCTGTCCGTATTTATGCAACTGCCCTATATCTTGCAAGTATAATCATAGCCTTGTTTTGCGCTCTCTATGTAAGTAGTCAATTTGTTCCCTAATTGCCTTCTGATTTGATACTTAATTAAGGTGGTATAGCAAAATTAGTTATCGTGCTCATAGTGATTGTTTAACGTATCAACTCTGTTGTGCAGGTCCGCAACAAGCTGCTAACTCTTTTGGCAATTATTTTGGAATTTGGTGCACTAATATGGTAAGTCCATGAATTTATGTTCTTTTATTAAGGATTCATAAGGTAATTATATTTCTTAGAGGGTTCTAGGATCATAACATCAGCAGACATTTATCTTTCATTAAATTGATGTATGCATTTCTTACATGTTGACACTGACAGATATATATCCTGAAAAGTACATACAAAATTAGCAAACTAGAATTTACAAGTCAATTGGTCATTGTGGTTCTGTCAACCCTAATCAGGCTTTTGATATGATCGTCCAAGACCAAACTTTTGCACTTACTGCTGCAACTTATCTTGTGCAACTGCTTTCATCTTAGGGTCTGTTTGTATTATTGGATTTTTATCTGTATTGTATTTGTATCTGTATCTGATCAGCATCTATAACTTATTTGTATCATATTTATATCATATCTGTTTGGTTAATTTATAGGTAAAACTGTTAATTTTTCATAAGTGTTTGTTTTTTAACAAACATTTGTTTAAAAACGACAAAAATATGATATCAAAATGACCATAATATGATGAAACAAAGAGACTCTTAATCCCGAAAGTATCTAAAACTTATTTCATATTGAAAAATTTAATTGACATAATTATAATCCTTGTCCTTAAAAACAGGTATAGCTTGAGCTACATTCCTTTCGCAAGAACTATGGTCTCAAAGGTTATGGTATCCTGCTTTGACACAGAATTCTAGGTTCAATTCATGAAAATGGGTGTCAGATAATTCACTGCATATAAGCAACATGCTGTTATGTCTCGATGGGCTGGGTTCCAAGGCTTCTGTTGGAGGTGACTTTGTAGTATGTAATCCATAAAAGAAGTATGACATGCCAATTGGACCGTGAAGTGTACTATGAAGTTGGTAGTTCTTCCTTGCCTGCTTTAGCACATAAACTGAGTGTGTGGACGCTGTTGTAGAAACTGGACTGGTTCTAAATTGGCGCATGCTGTGCCAATTAAAAGCATCATTCATGTGAGAATTACGCCTATAGCAGCCAGTTTTGTAGCAAGTCTTTTGTATATGGAAACATTAATTGTACCAATTGTAGACATTGTGTTGAAATGTTTTAATAAAATATTAGGATACTCATATTGTTAAAGATGTATCCAAGTGAAGGATTAATATGTTTTTTTGTACTATCTGTCCTTCCAATGTTTGCTGATTGCACATTGTAAACTGTTGTTTTCTTCTATTAGAAAAGGGCATTTACCTGAGGTTTTCTGGGAACAAACTATATATCTTTCCAGGGCCATTTATCATATGAGATGATAATTTGGAAGATGAACTTTGGAATTTAAAATAAATACGTAGCTCTTTGCTAAAAAAGAAGAGCCCTTTTCAATACCCATAGACGACAAAATTTTGTACGGTTGTAGTGGGAGTTGGTAGCATTCTAACGCTACAATTAATAAGATAAAAGAAAGGGCCATCGTCTATATGTTTTGGTTGGTTATATTTATATGGTGGTTTGTAGAAGAAAGATGGCAAGGCCATCTTGTCATACTTGAAGCAATTGATAGCTTGTAAACCAAAAACATCGTTTTGTGCTAATCTGAAACCATGGCACCCGAAATGGGGCAGAGAAGTTACTGGTATGCAGGGTGTAAATGAGTCAAATGGAGACGTTACAGGAGCTTAGCTTGACTTGAAATTTTGAAGTTTGTGCATGATTCAAAGCTCAATTAAGAGTAATTTTGAGTTTAAGCTCCACTTAATGTGATATTTAACAAACCAAAGCTTGATTTTATTGAGCTTGCATTGGCCTGATTATCTTAAAAAATATGATTATTCTAATCGAAATGGTTTAATACATAAATTTAATTCAAACTCGATTAATAGATTATAACTGGCCGACAAAATATGAGCCGAACTTGTGTAAGTTGTAAATGGGTTGGTTCATTTAAACCGGGGGGAGGACAGAACCAATGGGCATGGTTTATTTGAAGTTCTTTGTTCCCACCCCACGGGCAAACACAAGTTTTTCCAGTGGTTTTCACAATTCTTCCACACCATCATGGTTCCTCTGCTTCTTATTTTTCCAATCCCCCCTTTATTCTCTTGTTATCACATACAGGCCTTAATTTTTCAAGTAAAGTATTACCAAATGCCCCTTCCTTTGATGTCGAGTATAAATACCCTCCTTAATCTCTCTATTCTGTTTGGGGTAATTGTTACGTACTAAGAAATGCACTTACTTCTTATAAAATGTTTTGAGCATTGGAAATTTTTTTTGAAAGAAAAATGTTCTTTTTGAACTAGTTACCTAATATTCCAGACTGTCATTAACGGTATGTTTAACTATTATTCTCTTTTAAAGAACTTTCGAGTTCCAATTCTCAATTTGAAGCTAATTTTGTCATTGCCTCCGTAACTTAATCTTAAAAAGATGCACATTCACCACACGCTTCAAGGAAGTAACTGACTGAACAAGTGTTATTCGTACACACACAAATAAGGAAACAAATGTACGTAGTAAAATTATAGTAGTTATTCAATACAAATTAAATCTAATGGTGGGGGTAATAGGAAAAGAAAAAAGACATGGGTTAAATAAAGTACAACAAGGCATTACGGATTCCTAGACAAAGGAACCTAGATTCAGAGATCAGCTGGCTGATGGTGTGGTAAACTGATACGAGGCATAGGAAAGGGTACCAGGAGTCCAGCTACTGTGGATTTGTGTTGCCTTGGCATCTGCTCCTGCAGCTCCCATGGCTACGTGCAATGGATAGAAATGATCTGGCCATGGTTGTGCTAACTTTGCATATGGAGCCTTCTGCTCATAGTTATTCACATCTTCATACCTGCAAAATAGAACAGACTAGTTCGTTCTCCTGTGATCATCTTAAATCACTAGAATTCTTAAACCCCATTTCATTCTTTTCTTGCTTAATGCACGTGAAAGTTTACTAAACGCTTGGAAAAGTTCTCATTCATTTATTACCTGCCCTCAAGAAGAGCATCCTTGAGCCAAGTATCAAACTGCCTCATCCTGGAGACAATCGAGTCATCCCTAGAGAAAACGACCCTGAGGTTGTGGGTTGCACTTCCGGAGCCAAGGATGAGTACTCCTTCCGCCATGAGAGGAGCCAATGCCTTGCCGATGTTGTAATGGTAGGTGGCATCCCGCTCTGTCTGGATAGAGAGCTGACACACCGGTATGTCGGCCTCCGGGTACATAAGCATCAAAGGAACCCAGGCACCGTGGTCCAGTCCTCGTTTTGTATCTTCATGCACACGCCTGAACCCAGCCGTTTGCAGCAGTTCCTTCACCCTCTTTGCTAATTGTGGGGCTCCTGGAGCTGGATACTTGATCTAATCATTGCAATTATATGGTTTAGTTGTTTGGATTCAAGTCAATGCAAAAAATTAGTACCTTTCCGTTCATCATGAACTGAAAATATAAGGATTTCAATCTGTTAAAATTTTATCGATATTTATACACCATGTGTACATAATATGTTGCTTATAATATATAACATAGAACCAAACTTTCTTTTTCCTCTTCCAGTAAAAAATGTTGCAGATCGTCAATTCATCGACAGCTGGCTAACTAATTGCCTAGAGGTGCAATGTGATTCTATATAGATAATATGGTTAGGTGTTATCATGTTCCTAAACCCTAATTAATTGAGCATAACATTCAACGACCAAATAAAACCATAAACAGGATGACGTGTTGGGGTGGGCGGCGGCTACATATTACCTGGTACATGGGTTTAGGGAAGCCATAGAAGTCGTAGATGGTGTCGTTGCGTTGAACAACGTTGACGGTGGGCTCTCGGGTCTCCCAATGACCAGAAACCATAAGAATAGCTCTAGGTCTCTCAGGGAACACATTCTCTTTCCATGACTTGAAGAACTGTCTAGCCGGCAAGGAATCATCGATAGACAACGTCGGTGATCCGTGCGACAAGTAGAACGTTCTATCCACCATCTTCGATGTCTTTCTTAGGATTCCGGTCGACAAAATACTCTTTAGTAATATCTTAGCTCCTCTCTTGTAGTTCCTCACAATGCATAAGAAATAAATGATTCTCCTCCTTCCTTGATTGATGAGAACAGATCTAACAATAAATTTGACGATGTTGAGTGTTGTCCGGATTGCTGAATAATGACGATTCTTGTTTTTGGGAGAGATATAGCTTTATAGTTGAGTATATGCCCACCAACCCCGGCTCCCTCCCACGTTTTCCTTTTTCTGAACGTTGGTTGGTTGGTTTTATTTTTTTATTTGCTTTCCACATTCGCTATGTCGGAAAAAGGAAAATAATATTCAAGTTTTTGAAAAAATTATAAAAGTGTCATTGTGATTAAAATAATAACTGTTTTGAGCAATATGGCCTCGTCTCTTGAAAAAAGAAGGTTACTTCATCCTCTTCCGCTTCTAAATAAACTTCATATATTACTTCTTTTCACGTTAGTTATTATAATCTATTAAAATCATATACAATTAACTATATAAATTATTCATTAGTGATGTACCACGGGTAAATAACTTTCAGACCGTATAATCCAATCATAATAGTATTTGCAAACACAATCTCAAACTCACTCCATCTAATCACAATAGTATCGTCAAACCTTTCATTGTCAATGTAATAAAAAACTGTTGGAATTACTGTTCAATAAATTACATCAAAAGTATATGAAATTCTACATACAATGTCACAAAATATAAAGATAGATAAAATATAATCTCTAATCTTAGGTACCCTCTCTTCCTTGCCTCCGCTTGACAAATGTCTTGTTGCTATCACCCTTTGGGATTGGCCATTATAATGGAAAAAAGAATGCACTTCTTTACTATTGTCCTCCTACTATGCATGATATTTAGTAGAAAAACATTCTTTTTATAAATAGTTTTGGATAAATATTTGTTGTCCTAATAATGATGTCTCTATTATGTCCTAGTAAATAAATATTGGCCACTAATTAAATAAATTCAAAAAATAAAAGCATCTCATAATAAAACAAACAGTCATTATCATTTTATAAATACATAGCAACTATTCTTATAGAGGAATAGAGTGAGAGGAAAATTCTGTGGTTCAATCATTAATTCTGATAAGACTGATCTCGTCATTATCTATCAGTTCACATCATACTCAATGTAATCAAATCACTAAAATAATTAATATTTTATTTACTATATTTATATATGATCATAACAGCTCTTAAGTAAGAATAATAATTTTAGAAAAGCAAATTTTCATCCCTTGCATCAACAGTAGATATCTCCTTATTGGCCGAAATAACAAGCATAGTCAAATTTAGAAAACGATAAGATGATCTTGGAGTGGTCTGCGATGAATGTCACCGTAACACTTTGACCGTATCGAAGAACTTGGAAGTTGGAACCGGACGCAATAACGAGGAATGTACATTCGCATTTTTATATATAGCATGTAACCACTAACTACCAGAATGGTCCAAACATCAGATTCGAATTAACTTTATTATAATAGGATTAAACAGTACAAGAGAGCAACATTTTTTTAATTCATATAATAACTTTCTAGAATCAAGATATTTTAAGAGTATTTAATTTTGATCCCCTCCTTTCCTTTTCTTTCCTTCTCCTCCACACCGCTTTTTGACATTTGGTTTTTTTTTTATCCTCTCCTTGCTTTTCAAATGTCCAAATACGGATCTAGCCGTCCCTTTGGACTTTCATTCCATATCCTGTCCGCCGCCACCGGTAATGGGATAGCTATAAAAAAAATTTTAAAATGAAAAATTGACTTATTTGATTTAAGATCATGATATAATTGCAATATTTCAGAATGTTGATGCAAATGATTTTTTTTTTTTTTAAATTTATCGTATTCGCTTATATGTCTTCATTATGTACTGTTGAACACAAAAATTGTAATTTCCATTTTTTCTATAAATAGGTGGAAATGTAGTGATATAATGTCATATTCGGCGCATGAACTTTAAATCTTTTTATTTTTTTTTTATGCTTTAGTTTTTAAAGTCTCGATTTTATTACCAAGCTCAAGTTTTAGAAACTAGATACACTACTCCATTCAACCTTATTGTCAAACGTCTTCTTTTAATTCGATTGTATTAAATCTTAACTCATTTAATACGAATTTTTGACTAGAAATTAAAATAAATTTAATTTTTTAAAAACTTTAAGGAATCATCAACCGATCGAAATGAAAAAAAAAATATTGTAAGTTAGGATCGATGGGTTAGTTGATCCTAACTTGACTGCTAGTTTGCGAAAAAAATTGATTCAAAACTAATTTTTATAAAACCAAAGATTTTATGAGTCTGTGGCTACACTATTAAAACTAAACGGTTACTAAATTTAAATTCTTGAATTAAAATTAATTCCTTTAATGCTAAAAAGGATTTATAAAGTGTGATATCTAATATTTAATCATTATATTTTAAAAACAAATTTACAATAAACAATGAATCAATTCAATATTTATAAGAGTAAAACAAAAAAATTATTTTTTAAGTCATCCGAAGTTGCCTATGTATCTACTAATTAAATCAGGCAATACGTAGTTCATTTTAAAAATTTAGTGCGTTGATCAATTTTGATTCTTTTGAATTCTTTAACTATAAGTTTATTAGATTTTTCAAGTTTGGTAAGGATATCCTATAATCTGACAATTTAATTTCAAGTGTAGAAAATACATTTTTTTAAATTACTCCATGGCTATAACTGCTTTACCGTACACATTCATATTTATTTTACATATCTATAATGCTATTGTTGCCGTTTTCTTATTATTTACTGTATATATTTAGAATTAAATATCATATAATGGGAATAGTGTCAGGCATGTATTCTAGGGTAATAATCATTTTTAGAACTTGGAAAACCGTGCCTACATCCCCCATTCATATCAAATTGCAAAGTTAGGTCTATTTGTTTGACTTTTTTTCGACAGATACAGATACTTTTTTAAACTTTTTGCTAATAAATTATTTATTAAGAAATAAATATAGATAAAAAAAAGTTGACAGTTCTCATCAAAAGATCAAATAGAACAAATATAGATAAAATTTAATGCAAATCGAATATATTTATAAATATATTTTAAAAAAATACAAATATAAATGAAAAACAGACAATCCAAGCAGTGCTATCTTTATCATTTAAATTTTCGGTTTTTTTTCTTTAATTTGAATTAACATAAAACAAAACAAAAGAGGACATGAGTTTACCTATACTGAAGACAAAAACAGGGATAAGTGGGTCAATAGGACGGACTCGGTCGGGTTGGGATCTCGGTGCTGGGGTAGTTGAGATGGGCGATTGACGGTACTTGATCTCGTGGCTTTGACTAGAACGGATTCCGATGATTTTGAGTAACTTAAAGTTACCTCATTTGGCCAATGGAAGATGTGGGGGAAAAAAAAAAAAGAAAGAACAAAAATAAAAATGATAATTTACTGCATCATAGAATAAAACCCAAAACTCATTTTATGCATGCTAACGACTTATCCATACAGACTATTGACTTACACTTTGTTTTTGTTTAGGCAAAAATTGTATTTAACTTTTTCAAAATGGGCTTAATTTTGAGTCTGTTTGGATTGTCTGTTTTTCATCTGTATCTATATCTTTTTTAAAATGATATGTGTAATATATATCAGATTTGCATCTAAATTTTATCTATATTTGTTCTATTTATTCTTTTGATGAGAACTGTCAACTTTTTTTTATCCATATCTATTTCTTGATAAATAATTTGTTAGAAAAAAGTTTGAAAAAGTGTTTGTATCTACAGGAAAAAAGCCAAAACAAACAGACCCTTAAGCCTATTTATATGTGGGATATTTAATTGGGTCTAAAATAAATCTATAAATAAAATCTATATTCTTTTATTATTTATTATAATAAATAAATCAATATTCTTTTATTATCAAGCCTATATGTGTATTATTATTATTATTTATTATTTATTATTTATTTTTTTATTTTTTAAAATGTCTTTTATTATATTTTATGGGCTTAATAGAATATTAATTTTTATTAAAATTGAAACCTTAAATAGACAAAAATGAGGTGTCTGTAATTGTTCCTTTTTGTGGTGGTATTTCGTTAAAACTTTACCAGAAAAATAAAAAAGAGAGACTCCATTTTTGCTTTTTCAAAACTTATGGCAAACCTGGAGATAGAAGTAGTACCATTGCAATATGTCCACTATGGATTATCATCAGATGACGAACTTTCCTTGATCGTACTTCTTTCGCGACTTAGGATAAACAACCTAAATGCGCTCATTGAGCTAGCACTTAACTTAGAGAGGTGCTCTTTGAGCTGATCTATGATCCGGAGAGACGCTTCTTGAGCTATATTTAGGCATGCGTTACTCAAAGCGTTTTCCTAGTGGCATGACCTTTCCTCTTTTGCTAATTGATTTTAGGAAGCTTTATTTTGAGGTTCGCAGTTGTCTTTAGGACTAACAGGTTGCATTCCTAGATACTGTCCTGGTTCTTAACTAGGCACATGCTGGTAGGAATAAGATCTTTATTAGCTGTTGTTGGAATTGGAGTTATTCAATACAGACATACAATGCACAGAGGAGGAATACAACTTGGGTCAAACAAAGCAAAAAGATACAGAAAAACATGTCTTATTCCTGAACAATTCACCCAGAATCTGAAATCAGCTGGCTGTGGGTGTGGTAAACTGATACGAGGCATAGGAAATGGTACTGAGAGACCAGCTATGGTGTATCAGTTTTGCCTTGGCTTCAGCTCCTGCAGCTCCCATGGCCACATGCAATGGGTGGAAATGATCCGGCCACGGGTGTGCCATCTTTGCATGTGGAGCCTTCTCTTTGTATTTATTCACATCCTCGTATCTGCAAAACAAAAGAAAATACATGTCTTTTTCAACCGATCAATTTCACTTAAACAAATTCCTCAATAGTTTTGGAATCTGGACTCAATGAATGCTTGAAAATCCAGAATCATTGTCATTACCTTCCTTCAAGAAGAGCATCCTTGAGCCAAGTATCAAACTGCAAAGCCCAGGGAGCAACAGATTCAACCCCAACCCGCATCGACCTGAGGTTGTGAGTTGCACTTCCAGAACCTAGAATGAGTACACCTTCTGCCTTGAGAGGAGCCAACGCCTTGCCGATGTTGTAATGGTAGGTGGCATCTTTATCTGTCTGGACAGAGAGCTGACACACCGGTATGTCGGCATCCGGATACATAAGCATCAAAGGAACCCAAGCACCATGGTCCAACCCTCGTTTTGTATCTTCATTCACACGCTTAATCCCAGCCGCCTGCAACAGTTCTTTCACCCTGTTGGCCAATTCTGGGGCTCCTGGAGCTGGATATTTAAGCTGATCATTCCAAAATATGTGAGTTGCTAATATGTAAGGGATGTCAAACATTTCTTTAAATCCGCATTATGGCTATACTTAACAAATCTCAGATTATCCATTCCCTAATAGATTCAACACCTTGTCCCGCTTTTCCCAGGTACATTAAGATAAGTTTTTAAGCGCATAATTCTGGATTAAATAATCTTCAAGGATCAGCATTGATCATCAATTTCATCGACTTACCCTCAAACAGCTCCATTTATATTAGAGGTGGGTGGAATATAGGAATGTTTGATCCGTCAATTTCATACAATCCGCCACCTATTCTTAATATATGTACCTGATCTTCAAAGAAACTTCATAATTTCCAAATATTTCGTTCTTTGGCCCATAAACACTTTTCTTTCCCGGTAAATTCCTTATATTAAACATGAATCTGTTATCTTTAACTTGTCCGAAGAATTAGACTGGACGGGACCTAACACGGGACACCAGCTTTATTCGTTAAAACATTAGGACTTGATGTCTTCCATGAAACCACCCCATCACCAACCAAAATCTAACGACATATAATTCAGGTGAAAAAAAGAGATTATGTTGTTACCTTGTACATGGGTTCAGGGAAGCCGTAAAAATCGTGGATGGTGTCATTGACTTGGACGGCGTTGATGGTGGGTTCATGTGTTTCCCAATGACCTGAAATGACAAGAATGGATTTTGGTCTTTGAGGGAATACTTTGTCTCTCCACGACTTGAAGAAGTGTCTCGCCGGTAAAGAATCGTCGATGGAGATCGTCGGTGACCCGTGTGATAGGTAGAACGTACTGTCCACCATCTTCTTTGTCTTAATTCCTTCCACGAATTGAGATTTATCTCGACAACGGGAAAAGCCAAACTTAATGACGTTTGACCCGACTCCTGAAATGGAATCCTTGCACGTAATTGTGCATCGTAGTATAAGGAACGTCGTCCTTTTATCAAATATGGACTTCCTAACTTGGAATTATAAAAAAGACACCTCATTTCTCGGAGCATGTATTAAATCTTTTAGGATTAATTATAAAAACCTTTCATGTATTTTGACCAAGTCTAATATATCTACCGTCTTTATTAAAAAATTATTAATATGTGAATTAAGTAAAATTAATTATTAAAATATCATTTTATAATTATTTTTATAAAATAGGATATAAATATTTATATATAAATTACGAGTATAAATAATGATATCATGTTTCATTACCGTTCTTATATCGCATTTTAGACGAGTATATCGCGATTTATTCTAGGATATACATCCAATACTGGCACCGTTTACCGTATCTTTTATTAAAGTAAGATTTATTGCTGCAGGTAACGTGCTTTTCCTGGGACCCACACTTTTACTTTGCTCCGGCCAATATATTTGATTTTTGGACAATCCTCTTCCTTTTTATATTTTCCTAGGATCCATATTTGACTTTCTAAACCATCCTCTTCGTTTTTCCTTTTACTTCCTAAAACTGTGTTAAATAGATGTCGCAATAATAAGTCATTGTATGTGATTGTATGAAAAAAATTTCATATCCTGAATAATAAATGTAATTTTGATATTTCGTTTTGGTAATTTTATTTTGATCTTATTTGAGTAATTAATTTTTAAATAGAGTCCTAAATAAGAAATAATTTTGTTTTTGATCAATTTATAAATGCATAATCAGTGTTCATTTGTTTTGATAAATAAATGACCAATATTTTATAAAAATGTCAATATTATTTAATAATTTTAGAATGACAAGTGTAAATATTTTATTAGTTATAAAAATTAATTTTACACTTTTTTTTCACTTTTCTCATTTTTAAAAAATAATTTTAATATTTATTTATTTAATTTTATTTAGTAATATTTTTATAAAATTAATATTTTTAAATTAATAATACTCTGACACATATCCCTCTAATAGCAATTAATTATATTGATGTTTTTTTGTATGAAACTCAGGTCACTTATTTGTCAAGAAAATTAACACAAGTCATGTGTTTATAATTTTTTTTTTTGTTAAGGAAATGTGTTTATAAATTAACCAAAATACAGGTCATGCTTTTGTAATTAATACAATTTTTTATTATTTTTGTCCTTTTACCATAAATCCTTATGCGTATCTATCATTCAAATGAAATATAAAATGTATGTAGGTCATAGGTGCTTTTTAAATATTTATTTAGGTGTTGCTTTTTTTAATAGAATCGATTCTATACAATTATGCAACCACTCAAATCTATCATAACCTTAAATCAAATGTTTGACATATATAATATGGATCGCATGCCTTTTAAGTCTAGTTTAACCCGTCAGCCTTATGGTCTTACTCATTGGGCTTAGGCCCAGCTTACATTGACAATGCCTAAAACCTTACCTCACTATGACACTAGACTCTTTGGCTTTAAGTACTAACTAACCGCTATTGCATCTAGATGGCACACGAACTAATGCCACTCGATATGATCCCTTCATTAGGCTTGGCATGTCTGAACATAGATTAGTAGGCTCACCCCACATCTACAACAACCATTACCAACTACCCACTCACCGATGATTCTACAGCACACTCAACCACTCGAAATCCACCGGCTATAAATGTCTCCTTCCACTCCACTAGAGAAGTAATGTCGCATAAACTCTCTTTCATAACAGTTATCCACTCCTATGCCAATATGCTTAGTAAGTTAGGCATCGAGTGGAGCCTAACCTCAACATGCTATTAACCGTGTTTTATATTGCAAACCCAACACAAATACAAGTCCAATCAAATGGTTCTCCTTTCTACATTTATCATATTAGAACTAATAACACAAACCATAATTTTTTTTTACATTAATATTTTATAATCAAATTAATGATACAATTATAAATTAGAGGGTTTTGTAACAAGATTGTAGAAGTTTGGAAAAATTGATTCATCTCATTCCTATTTGTTTAGTATTGTATCCACGTGAACATATTTGTAAAGAAAAATATGCTAAAAAGATTAAGATAAAAGTATACTTCTATTTGAATATTAAATACCCAATGAACTTCTACAAAGTTGAACCTATTTATCCTTTATTTCATTCATGTTTACAAAAATAGCAATTAAAAAAATTAATTACTAATGTATAGAGTATAATTATTTTAGCTTTTTCTTTTAAAATGCATGAATTTTCGTATCTCATTTCCCATACTTTAGTATCCAATTTTATCATAATTATAAAATAAAAACAAATAAGATACAATTAAAATAGTTTTCCAAATGTTGGATTGTTCAAATAAATACAAATAAGATAATATAAAATAAGTAGCTTTATATCTACCTGTATAGTAATAGCCTAAATCAATTAAATATATATACATCTAAGAATTGTTAATTCTTCATAACAAAAGACTAAGTTCTATGGTAATTGTATGCTGCTTTGTTTGCAAATGCGCGACCTTTTCATGTCTCGAATTATAATAAATAAAAAATAAATATATCTACTTGCACTTTAAAATCAGTATGATGACTCACAATGACAAGTGTACAAGTCATGCAAGTGGTATTAGATGAAAAACTAAGGTTGTATTTTGATATCAGAGACATTCAAGTTAAAACTAAATTATAGTGTGCCAAAATCTAATTTGAGCAAGCCGATTTTGGGGTTTTTCAGATTTTAGCTATCAAAACTACTCCTAAGATTATCACCGAATTTTATCACTAGATTAACAACTAAAAACTATACTAAATGCCAATTTACTACTAGAAACTCATTTAGTGTAATGGTATGGGATTATGTAATAATATATTTCGGATTTTCATTCATTGCTTAGTAATGATAATCAAATTTGTTTATTTAGATTTTGATTAAACTCACTGGAAATTTTTTTCCCTCTAGAATAAAAAAATTCTAATCATAGTATATCTCTTTCGAGTAATATATCTATAATTACCAAGTAACTAGTATATTTCTCTCAGAAATCATGTCACTTTAATTGAACTTATGGCTCAAGCATGTATCAATATCCTAAAACCACAATTTCAATTGCATTAAGAGCATGAGTTTTAAAATTTGAACCAAAATCGAAATGTTATTTCTAATTTCAATTAGGTTCTTGAATCCTTCTCGATTATCTTAAACTCTAAGTTATAAGAATTTATAGACAAATTTATCTCATGAACATTGAAATAGAAATAATAAAATTTCATATAAACAAAGCTCATTATAAAAGCAACTCAACTACTTTAAAAATCAATCAACCCATTACACAATCCCACTAAAATAATTTAATTCAAATTGAAAGACATTTCATTAGTGATAATAAACTAGGCACAATCCGTTTTTATAGAATAAAAGAGAGAATACACCTAAAAATATCGGGAATATCATTCTTAATGCTTAAGTTCTAGCTCAACGATGATGAGCAACAAGAGATGATTTAGTGATGAAATGAATGGAGAGCAATGAGTGTATGGAGGTGATGTGTATGGGTATTTGGGTGTGTAAAGTGTGAGATGAATGATGTAAAATGGTTCTATAAAAATGAGGTGTAAGGAGTGTAAAAAGATTCTTGGGAAAAGTGACAATAGATGATTATGTGGAAAATAGGTTTGATGTGTGTGGTGTGTTGGACAAGGAATATGAAGTAGTTATGTGTGGTTAAATGTATAATAAGGCAGAGTGAACCTTATTTAAAACACAAAAGAGTCTAATGAATATCATAAGGAAATAAGCAGTAATTGGGCCATTATTGCAAATGACAAAGGAAAATAAAGTAAAAGTTGTTGAGTTTGGTCTCAGCAATAAGCTCTATAGTTTTTTCGAAGTGCTCCATATAGCATGAAACAAGTGAGGTTGGTTTAGACTTCCCTGCCTAGGTTAGCAATCTTTAGTCACTCAGTTCAGCTCAGTAGCCATCAAGTTGAAGAAGGCAAGTTAGAATTTTTTTTCTACAGTATTTGGATGTTTGTATCTGCTGTTAAATCTAGTCGGCATGTTCTTCTCGAGTCTACACTTTATCAAGTTTTTAGATTTGTTGCTATTCTTACTAATTAGTTTGATCGGAAAAATGCAATATGTTAGATTGTCTATTCTCTATTTGGTTTAGTAACCTTTTGCTTAGCAGTGAAGAGGCGAATTTAGTTCACCAAATGAAATTAAGAGGTTGGATTCAATTTCAAATTGAATTTGATCTACTGTCACGCCCCATAGGAGTATCCTAAAGGTAACAGTCCGCCACATGCCATATAAGACCCTCGAATTACTATCCGTGTCTTTCGGGAGTCTTGTATAGATGTAAGGCGTCCCTTTACGACAATAAAACACTCTATTCAATGGAGTTAAGAAGTTTAATGCGGCATTCAATAGCATTAGATAATAAATCAAAACGCATAAAAATAAAAATTACAAAGTCTAAGGGGCATTCCCCGAAAAAAAATATTAAAGGTCCATTATAGTCATCCAGAGTCTTTTGGTTTCCTGTGGAAGTCTAAACAAAAGTTGAATACAACTTCTATAGGAAACACCTAGCTCCTGTACCTAAGCTGTAACTTGCCTTGGCCTAAGCCAAATAAACTCGTGCTGCAACAAATAAAAACTATAGGGGCATAAGCTATACTAGCCTAGTGAGTGAAAACTTCCATATTGCAATTAAAACATATCATTCGAGCAAGTGATTAATCAGACAAATAATATGCACCAAACACGTGAATTCAACAAACATATGACCAGCCGGAAATCATATGTGGATGAACTTGCGCCCTCCATCCCGGATTACCAGATTAACAAATCATGCGGTACAACACCATTTAGGCTCATAGTCAACCAACTCATATATTCGTTTTATGGATCACGATTAACCAACTCATATTCGTTTTATGGATCACGATTAACCAACTTATATTCGTTTTATGGATCACGAAAAACCAACAAATGCTAATGCTCCATCCCCATCGTGCTATGAATGAGTTCAAGTTCATCTTCAATTTCGAATAGCCAATTATACCAGTTCATTTTGGTGATCAAACAATATTCGGAGAAAATCAATCTTAGCTCATCTATACAAGCAATGATTTATCACCCGGCTTCGATATTCTTTAAATTCAACTTCACATAACAACGACAGATAAATATAATTCCCATACAACCCTATCATGCATATTCATTTTATCTTTGCCAAGTAACTAGTGCAGCTATCATTATAATCACAAGCAATAATTGAAATTGGAAGTGATACTCACTCGATCATAGTACGTCGGTCTTTTAGTAGTAGTAATCGGATGGTAAGGATTCGTCGGTCTCGGGATCACCTACCAAAGAAGAATACCCTATTGAGTACTTCATCACTTAACTAATCCAAACTATGTGTCAAAACTAATAAAAATCATGATTCTCACTATTTGGGAAGTTCCAACTTAAAACGGCCATAACTTGGTCATTTTAACTCGGAATTTCGCAAATTTTATATCGATTTCTATCTACTTCGAAAGATCTACCTAATTGTAATATTATTTCCAAGTTTTGAAAACATTTAGGTCATGGAACAAAGGCATCAGTTCTGATCAGTAGCCATTCCCATTTCCGAAAAATAGTTTTTGCACTTGTTTGAAATGTATCTAGTTGATGATTCAAATATATATGAAGTATGAATGATTTCCTATAATGAATGACATGTGATGAGTTCAATGTATGCATGATCTTAATGATTTTTGGTAAGAGAAACTTTCAAGTCCTTAATTTTTGCAAGACTCCAACAACAACTACTTCTCGAAAGTCCACTTTTCTAATTTTGACATCACACTAGTGTTTTGGATTTCATTCTTAGGAATTCTAGTTATCTTAATTAAAAATAAGTCTTCATCACATATACTACCCAAGACCTTCATTTCTACATAAAAAATTTATATTTTTCACTTTGCAAATAGGCTTTGCTCAAAAATCCGAATTTTAGAAAATCCACTTTTTGAATGATTCCTTTAGAAAAACTTATGTAATGCATTAAAATTTAAGACTTTACTATATCTACTACCTAAGGACTTCATTTAACATATAAAACATTCATTTTGAGCTTGAATAATAGGTGTTTACATAGGCATCATCTAAAGTTACGAATTTAACAAATTGACTACTAACTCAAAATTTTCCATCTTGATTCTACCTCTTGTTTTACACATTACTCTTATCCAAACTCATTTCAACTTATAAAAATCATTACTTAATGATATTTATTACTTACACCCTTTATTTTTCATATAAAACATGAGTTTCAAAGTTGTTACAAGGGTTTTTAAAATAGGGTTTGGAAGTCATACGAATTTTCTTTTGAACATTTCTAACAAAAACCTTTTCTTTTCAAGTTCCTTGTCTTATCCTCATAAAGATCTACCAACTATCACATTTATATATACAAGACTAAATCTTTATGAGCATTAATGCATGAAAACACAAAATATCTATATAAACATGAATGTCAAGTATAATATGAGCGTCTAAGTGCTAGATCTACTACTTGTAGTGCATGAAAAGGAGTTTAAGAGTATGAACATATATTTTTCATGCAAGATCTCTACTTTTATATGCATGAACATGATAATATTTCAACAAAAGCTCATCAAACACAAGATCTACTCTTGTGATGGCTTGATATACATGTATTAGTATTTTCTTATCCCTAGCACTTGCTCATAGGGATTTAAAGTGAAAACACACATGAATAATCTTGTCATTACAAGATTAAGTAGTAGTAAGGCTCAAGAATCATCACCTAAAAAGGATTTGATGAAGAAATGAAGAAGAAATGAACTTGATGTGTGTGTGTGTGTGTGAGGGGTTAGGGCTCACAGTAAAGGAGGGAAGAAGAAGAGAGGTTTTGCAATTTTTTAAACAAATGAAATGAAATGGAAGAGAGAGAAAATTAAAGGATTATATATATTAAGTGAATTAGGGTTTGTTTTGTATAATAAAAAGAAGAAAATAAAACAAATTGAGGGGAAAATGGGGGGAAATGCGCTGGCCATCAAGTAAGAGAGAGAGGGAGTGATTTAATTTTATTTGAAATTGTAATTTATGTAACAAAATATATTAAATGTAATAATTTAGTAAGAAACAAAAATTTCTTGGAAAGAAAATATAATGAGTAGTTGTAAGGATGTAAGACTAGGGCATGGGCAGAGTATATTGTAGGTTGTACTTGTGAATAGTGGTAAATAGTAGAGAAGACATCTACTTTACTGGTAGTAAAGAAAATACGAGAAAAAGGCTATAACTGTAATTTTTATAGCCCGAAAAATTATAAAACTTATATTTTTAAAATCCTTATAAAATTTCGGTTCTAAAGAGTATTCTGGAATATTTTTCTGAGTTTCTAGTCCTGGGGCTTGCTTTTTTGTAATGGGACTCGAGAAGGCCCAGAATAGAAAATTTTTTGAAATTAAAACTTTCTATGGTTTGAAATATACTTTAAAACAATATTTCACATTAAATTATTTTATAAGATTTCTTTTGATATGAAACCGAAGGAAAGTCGGATATAGGATTTCTAAGTTTCTCTCACAAGGCTTGAACTAATTCGATTTAAGGTTTCGCTTTCCGGTTCTCGAAGTTTACTTGACTACTGGGAAAATCGGGTTTACATCTACTACTGCTTCATATTGGATTATCAAGTGTGACTTGGCAAATAAGAGTTTCAACTGTAGAGTTTTAAAATAGAAAGTATTTTCGAGTACATTATCTCTTGACGAAATGATGATAACTGTTTGTTTGGTTGTTGTTTAGCCTTTGTTTTAAAAAGGGTAAATGCCCTATTTGGTACCTGAACTTTGATCAAAAGATCAATTAGGTACCTGGACTTAGGGGTGGGCACGGATCGGTTTGGTTCGGTTTTTCCTAAAACCAAACCAAACCATAATTTACGGTTTGGTTTTTTTTCCATCCCAAACCAAACCATTAAGTAACGGTTTGGTTCGGATTATAATTTTTTAAATCATTAAATAACGGTTTGGTTCGGTTTGGATTACGGTTTAAATCAAAATTCTAACTAAAAATTTTTCTTGTTCTAGTTTTTTTACATTTGTGTAGATTCTTAAATATTTATATCAATTTACAAAGTTGATATTATAAACCACGATAAAATACTTTATAAATTCATCATACTTCTAATCTATAGTTCTCTATAAAATCAATTATCCACCAATAAAATACATTCACTAACCAATACATAGTAAGTCACAATTTATGATTTTTAATATAACCATCATGTCAATTATCTAGCAATAATTTAGCTAAAATAAAAAATCATCTATTAACAAAATTCATCACTGGATAAAATGACCAACTGACAAAATATATTAAACAATTAATACATAATGAAAATTTATAACTAAATAAATAAATTTCATACTTTACAAAGTTAAAAGCTATTAAAAAAATAATAGTTCATCATAAAAAAAATTACATATCATGAGCTTAAAAAAAAATTAAAAAGAACAAGTTGATTTAATTAATATTTACCAAATAAATATACAATGAAATCATATAAACATATAGTAAAATATTATTATATTTTTTTAAAACGGTTTGGTTCGGTTTTACGGATTGGTTTGGCTTACCTTCCAAACCAAACCATAAATTTACGGATTGGTTCGGATTTGAAAAATTTCAAACCAAACCATGAAAAAAACCATATTTTCGGTTTGGATTGGTTCGGTTACGGATTGGTTTGGTTCGGTCGGTTTTTTTGCCCACCCCTACCTGGACTTTTAATTTGTTCAATTTCATACCCAAAATTAACTTTTCCTGCCCTAAATACTACCTCGCTCTTTTATTGTCTCTCAAAAAAAATGACACGTGTCAAATAATGATTGGGTAAGGTAGTGATTAAGGCACAAAAATTCAGTTGAGGTATGAAATTGAACAAATTAAACGTTTAGGTACCTAATTGATCTTTTGATCACACTTCAGGTACCAAATAGGACATTAACCCTTTTAAAAAAGAAGAAATTATTAGTCACTGATAAAACTTTAGGATTGAAGAGCTCGGACACATTTTTTTGTCAATTAAGAATCTAATCAAATTGGGTTGCTGTAGTGAGAGACTATTTATTGCTATTAAAATGGTAACTTAGTCTAATTCAAACAAGTCAAAATCTATGGTTAGTCAAGATTAGCTCGGAACATTTAGACGTTGCTCAACCTTTTCAAAATGGGCATTCGGCTTAGCATGCTCACACACTAGAGTTCTTCAGTTGGTGCTTACTATGAAAATCAAGGGTTCTTGATTGAAAATATGGCTGCTTATTATTGATCTTGCTATTTTCGGTCCACAATGTATCAGTTGCTTAATCGGTGCTTGTTTTACTACAGTTGTGCCAAATGGCTCGAAATAATTGTGCATTGGACAAAACAGCTCGAAAATGCCATGGACTTACATATTTGTACCTAATGTACCATTCAGTTCTTCAATCAGCTGTCGGTTGTTATTGCTTGGCTACTCAAATCTATCATGCCCATGCAGTTCAGATTATAGCTCAAGTAGCTCTATTATGGACAACTCAGCCATTAGATAAATGGTCGTAATCTTCAAACAAAATCCTTAATTCACCAAGCAGCTAGGTCCAACACATTATGTCAACAAGAATTGCTTGATTATTGTTTCTACGCATTATTCAACCTTTCTAAAGAACTATAAAACAAAACCAGACTTTTTTTAAGTGTTTAACTTTCAAATGTTGTCACAAGAGCATCCAAATGGTTGTTCAAGTTCTATCACTTATTTTGAAACTTAGACTTAGATAACCATCTCAGTTTGATGCTACAGTAGTGCGATTCTATTGACTCAAGGCTTAGACACAAACTTTGGTACTCTACTACTGTATCAATTATCCATCTATCATTGTTCAATGGAGCTTTAAGGCTCAACAACTCGCACTCCTAATGTACAATTGTGCTTAGTGTTGAACTTGAGAGTTCAATGTATTTTGATGAGACAATTTAATGCACAATCAACTATTTATTTGTTGTAAACTACACTTAATTAGTCAAATATATATATGCATGCTTTGTACGTGTTTTTTGCAGGTTTTAGTATAAGCAAGAACTATCAAGAGTAAGCCATAGCAAGTGGTCGAAGGTTGATAACGCTAAGGCCATGACTCCATAAGCTTTAATATGCCAACTCAGTGGTTGAGGGTAGATCGAGTCCTAAACAAGTTAAGTGATTGAGGCTCGACAAGTTTAGTCTGACGTGCAACAAGCTAAAGAAGTAAATAGACTTGTTGAGGGTTAAGTTTAGGGCTCGACGTGCCAAAAAGTTGAGGCTCGATCAGTATAGAACAAAGGTTCGACAAAGCTAAAGAAGCAAATAGTGTTGTCGGGGGTTGCGTCGAGGGCTCAACGTGTTGAAGTCTAGAACACGACAGTTCAAATTTTGAAGCTCAACAAAACGCGCATATAAGAGGCTGTCGAGGTCAAAGTTTAGGCATGATGAAGTGGCACAACAGCTTAAATTCTAAAGCTAATGCAGTAAGAAAAGAGCCATTGAAGTGCATTTAATGTTTGATAGATTATAGATGTTGTGTCTAACGGACTTTTGAATTTCAAAGCAATTTAATACAAAGTCTAGAAGACCAACGTGTAAAGAACGAAGTGCCAAATTATTTTACAAGCTCATTAACTGTGATCAAACAAATTCCTTTTCTTAGTTCTCTTGTACATAATATTTGCAAATTATTAAAAGAGAAAATATATTCTAGTGCTCAGTTAATATTAATTACTATTTCTTTTAAAGCACATAGAGAGAGAGCAAAAATTTTATTTCATGTGGTGTAATATTGCTAATCTTGAGCTAACTTTTGAAATTAATTGAAATTGTGGTGAAGACCTCGAAAGAGGCATTTGGTGGACCATGGAGAGTAGGCAAAAGGCTAACTCCGATTATATTTATGGCCTGATTTTCTCTATCCCTCTCTTTTATTTTATACATTATATTTATTGCTTATTAATCCATTACAAATCCTTTTATTTTTAATTTGTTGATTTCAAAATTAATTATTTGGAAATTTTTGGTGAATACTTAATTCACACCCCTTTTAAGTATTCCTAGTGTTCTTTTCAATTGGTATCAAAGCTTGTCTCTATTATTTCAATGCTTAATAGCTAAATAAAGTAAAGATCATGGCTTCGAATACACTAGGTTTCTAGAGGGGCAAGCGATAAATAGACCTCCGCTTTATGTGGGCTAACTACCCTTACTGGAAGTGTAGAATGAAAATCTTTTTAAAAGTCCAAAATAAATTAATATGAAATGTTATTGAAAATGGCCTCTTAAAATTGAAGAAAAATTAGAAGTAGATTACACAAAAGAGGATTGGAAAAAGTTAGATTTAAATAAAATTGCCATGAATATTTTACATTACAATTTAAATGAAAATAATTTTAATAGAATTTGTACATGCTCTACTGCTAAAGAGATCTGGGATGAGCTTGAAAAGACTTATGAAGGAACATCCAGAGCCGGAGATACTAAAATAAGTCTTTTATGCAGTAAATTTGAAATTTTTAAAATTCTTCTTAATGAATCTATTGATGAAATGCATAATAGAGTCATTAATATTATAAGTCTTTTAAGTGTGCTTGGGAAGAACTTTACTACTTTAGAAATTAACTCTAAACTTCTCAGGTCACTTCCAAAGGATTGGGAAACTAAGAGGAAAGCAATAGAGGAAGCTTGAGATCCCAATGCCTTAAGCAAGGAAGAGCTTCTTGGTGTGCTCAAAACCCATGACCTCATTAAGAAACAAGGCGATGAGAGCAATAAGAAAGTTATTGTCCTAAAAGCCACAAGACAAGAATCAAGTGATGAAGAAGAAGAGATTGAACAAGAGGATCTTATCTTGATGACCAAGAAGCTCAGAAAGTTCATGAGGCCAGAGTCAAAAAAGATGGAGGATGATAGTAATCATCCAAGCAAAAGAGAAAGGATGTGATCACATGCTTCAATTGCAAAAAGCCAGGACACATCAGTAGCATTGTCCGCTGCTTAAAAAGAGATCAAAGCAAGAGAAGAAGAAGGCCTACATGGCTACATAGAGCGATGAGGACTCATCAGATTCAGATGATGAGAATGTATACTTCATGGCCTTGGACAATGAGGTAAGATCTTCCTATTCTCCTTCATATAATGAATTGTATGTGATGTATGAAAAAGTTGTGTTGTAAATTGATGAAAGCTGAAAAGAAGAACAGCATGCTAAAAACTTTAATGACAGAAATTGAAGAGCAGTTAGAAATTTTTCAAACTGAGCATGAAGAAACTAAATTTGAAAATGAAAAGCTAAATGATAAAACAAATACTCTGAAAATAGAAAACAAAAAAATGAATATTAAGTACAAAAATTTCAAATGCAAAAATAATGAACTAAAGGAGATAAATTAAAAGTTAAAAATTGAAAATGACTTATTGGATATCGAAGTCTAGACCATAAAAAATAACAACGATGCATGTGCTGACAACTATAATAATGAAATCATTAAAGAGCTGGAATAGTTGAAAAATGAAAATAAAATGTTGAAACCAGCTTTGATGATTCAAAGGCTACTATAGCCAAATTTACTAATGAAAAGAAAATTTTAAACACATTTCTTGGGAGCCAAAAGTGTGTTTTAAACAAATTTAGAATTGGCTATAGTAAACAAAATAATTACAAGTCCCTCAAAACAAAATTTGTTAAAACTATTTATGAGACATGTAGTTATTGTGGCGAAACAAGTCATATTGCATATAACTGTGTAATAAGAAAATCTATGAATTTAAATTATCGAAGCAAGTTTGTTTATGTTCCAAAAAGAGAAGTTTTTGTACCGCCCAACCAGAAAGGACCCAAACTAAAATGGGTATCAAAGAAGTAATGATATGTTTTGGGGATCCTCAAGTGAAAGCAACAAATGATACTTCGACAGTGGTTGCTCTAGACATATAACAAGAGACGTGCTAAGTTCACATCACTAGACTTGAAGATCAAGGGAGTGTTACCTTTGGGGATAATAGAAAATCAATCGTTTTAGATGAAGGTAACACTCTCATTAACAAAGATTTATATATTAAAAATATTTTTCTTGTAGAAAATTTAAAACACAATTTGTTGAGTATTAGCCAACTGTGCGATAATAGTTTTAGAGTAACATTTACTACCAAAAAGTGTTCTATTGAAAGAATTGACAATAACCAAGCATGTTTTGAAGGATATAGACAAGGAAATATTTACAAAATCAATTTAAATGATTTTAAATCTTCAAATGAAACTTGTCAATATTCTGAAAATGACTATAGTTGGCTATGGTGTAGAAAACTAGGACATCCTAGCATGACATGATTTCAAAACTTTTTAAAAAGGATCTTGTCAAAGGTTTACCAAAGTTAAAATTTCAAAAAGACAAGAACTGCCTTACATGTCAAAAGGGAAAGCAAACTAAGGTTTCTTTTAAGTCTAAGGATGCTATCTCCACATCTAAGCCATTAAGACTATTGCATATGGATTTATTTTGTCCTACCCCTTAAGTTTGGGAGAAAAGAAATACATTTTGGTTATTGTTGATGATTTTACTAGATACACATGGACTTTTTCATTGCATCTAAAGACGAAACCAATCATGTCGTTTTTAGATATTGCAAAAAAGTACAAAATGAAAAAGGTCTTAACGTTGTTACAATTCAAAGTGATCATGGGGAAGTGGTGTGAAGTCTTATATGAGTATAAGTAAGTGCGAAGTCCTCTATCGAGGCATATGTGAAGTCCTCTGTTAAGGTATTTGCTCGTGCTGATTTTGTTTGTCATCTGTGCATTTCTCATTGTTTGTTAATATTAAATCTGTTATAATATTGTTTTTTATGAGTACAAAGGGGAGAAGTGGATGCATAATTTACAGTATGCATGAAGTATGTTTTGATAGGGAGAGAAAATGACATATTAAGCATCAAAAATTTGTTTTGAGACCTGGAAAATTGATGAGTTAATTATGCATAAATTTTCCTCATAAAAAACGAGGAGATTATTAAATTTAAGAGTTCAATGTGAATTTTGATGAGACAATTTAATACATAATCAACTACTTATTTGTTGTAAACTACAGTTAATTAGTCAAATATGTATATGCATGCTTTGTGCTTGTTTTCTGTAAGTTTTAATAGAAGTAAGAACTGTCGAGAGCAAGCCATAAAAAATGGTCAAGGGTTAAAGAAGCTAAGGCCAAGACTCGATAAACTTGAATATGCCAAAACAGTGGTCAAAGGTTGATCGAGTCCTAAACAAGTGATTAAGGCTCAATAAGTTTTGTCTGATGCACAACAAGCTAAAGAAGTGATTGAACTTATCAAGGATCAAGTTTAAGGTTGAGGTGCCAAAAAGTTGAGGCTCGACCAGTATAGAAAAAAAGTTCGACAAAGCTAAAGAAGTAAACACTATTGTCGAGAGTCACGTCGAAGGCTCGACATGTTGAAGTATAGGGTGCGACAGTTCAAATTTTGAAGCTCAACAAAACGCGAATATAAGAGGCTGTCCAAGGCAAAGTTTGGGCGTGATGAAGTAAGGCGCAATGGATATTTGAGGCACGACATCTTAAAGTCTAAAGCTAATGTGGCAAGAAAAGAGCCGTTAAAGCGCATTTAATTTTTGCCAGATTATAAACGTTGTGTCTAATGGACTTTTGAATTTCAAAGGCTATTTATATACAAAGTCTAGAAGATCAACGTGTGAAGAATGAAGTGCCAAATTAGTTTACGAGCTCATTAACTGCGATCAAACAAATTCCTTTTCTTTTTTCTCTTGTACATAATATTTGCAGATTATTAAAAGAGAGAAAATACATTCTAGTGCTCAGTTAATATTAATTGTTATTTCTTTTAAAGCGCTTAAAGAGAAAGGAAATATTTTATTTCCTGTGGATGTAATATTACTTGTCTCAAGCCAACTTTTAAAAATAACTGAAGCGGTGGTGAAAACCTCGAAAGAGGCATTTGGTGGACAATGGAAAGTAGGCAAAGAACCAAACTCTAGTTATATTTGTGGCTTGATTTTCTTTATCCCTCTCTTTTATTTTATACATTCTATTTATTATTTATTTATCCGCTGCAAATCCTTTTATATTTAATCTGTTGATTTCAAAATTAATTATTTTTTAAATTGTGAGCGAAAACTTAATTCGCCCACCTCCCTTGCTCCTTGCTTCATCCCCCTCCCCCTCGTTGAGTATTCCTAGTGTATTTTTCACTTAGGACATGATAGTATATCACACTACATTCATTTATACTTCTACACGATTTTTCATCAAATTGCAACTTCTAATGAATGGAAAATTCCATATTCAATTTCATATCAATATGTCCTCTAAGAATCCATGCATGTCTCAATCCAAAGATCATAGGCATCAATGAAATTAGAAATTCCAGCAACTCATGTCTTAAGAATCCAGTCTATACGCCATTTAACACAATAACCATGAAACCCATATCAATAATCATGACATTCTAACACCATAGGCTAGTATTGTAATATACCTTACTTGAATGTAATTTTCACTTGTTGCAACTGCTACACCAAATGGAGTCTTTTAAAACACCAAAAAACTTGAAATTTAGCTACTTAAATCATTACCCATGCACCCATATCAATTTCCATGCTTAAAATGATATACAACTCATAATATCTCACTTTAAAATAACACCTTTACCTTATTACGAATTTGTGAGTCTTGAAAGCCTTTTTTGTAAACCCCCTAAATATACACAACTTAAATATGATAATTACTAAAAAAAGAAATATAATTTATAAATTTGAAGAACTTTGACAAAGTCGCAAATATCGCTCTGATTTTTTTTGCGATTTAAAAATATTAAAGTATGACTAATTTTATAATTAGCAAGATTAGCATCCTTACCAATAAAATTCCAAAATGCAAAACATAACTTCTATAAACTTGAATAATCCATGATCAATAATAAATTGGTTGTTGTTATAGACCAAAAACTTTTCTACTTTAAATTCAATAATAATAATAATATAATAATAATAAAGTACATATATATATATATATATATATATAAACCCTAAAGTAGCATTAGAAAATTTACAATCATCAACAATCAAGAAAAATATTCTTAGATAATAAAAGATAAGATTTTGTAACACAGTCAATAACTCACTACTCATACACCTATGACTATAAATATCAAACGTAGAATGACCCGATTAATTTTAGGACCTGGTAGATAATAAACAATAGTTTGAAGATGAATCACTAGAGTTGAAAAATATGCAATAGAAATAAAAATTGTTTAATATCTACCAAACTAGAGCTCAAATAAAAATTATGAATACGTAACCATGAAATTTAGAATATTCTGATTCTTTTGAGCTAAATACCCTAATTTAACCTATCGGGACTAAAAACCTTAATCGCATAAGTGAAAAATTTGATAATTTAACAAATTATGAATAAAAAAAAAAGAAATTTAATTGAAAATAGAAATTCTAATGCCATAAATACCTAATTTAACCTAGTAGGCAATATCAATTACCTATTTCAACAAATTTAAATTAATCAAAGCTTTCCAATTATCAAATGAACTTTGTTAATCAAGTTTAATCACCTAAAACCCTAAATATCCAATTTAGACATTTTAGCCTAAATTCCAACTTCTTAAATCTTAGAAATTTAAATCTAAATATTTATTTTCAAATGGCAATTCCTAAGCCTCTAAAACCCTAAATTGAAATAAGATATAAATTTTTCCTTTTATTAGATTTCTAAAATCAATTTCTAATGTCAATTAGCTAATTTTCTTTCTTACTTCTTAATTTCTATTCTAATGTCTAAAGCCCATAACCTAAAAACCTAAATCATCATCTAAAACCCTAAGCCCATTAACATAAGATCAAGCCCAATTATTCAAAGATCAAAGCCCATAAACCCATCAATTCAAGCCATAAGACCATGCATTACCATACATCATCATACACATTATAAAACCCAAATTCTAGAAAATATCAAGTGTGTGAAAAACCAAATTGACCTTAACTAACTCTTGAAGTTTCTACATCTAGGAAAAGACCAAAATGCCCTTAAATATCTAATATGAACACATAAAAATATCTTCTAGGTCTAGAGATTTATACACTTGTGGAATGACAAAAATACCCCTAAACTATCCAATTAAAAGGACCAAAATGCCCTTAACCCTAATGGAATTTACAAGACATAAAATACTATAGATATGATGTTTAGAAAACCCTAGAATACCAACCATTTTTAGAAGCCCTTCCTCCCTAAAACCCTCTCAAAAACACCTCTCAAACAGACCAAAATCCTTACAAATTCATCAACAATCCCTCTTCAAAATCTAGCAGCCAATAGGTAAAGAAATTCATGATTTCTCCATCATTTAATCACTCGATTTCTTCCTCAAATCTAATCTCTATTTCAACCAATTCCTAGGTGATTTTGAAAGCTAAGAGAAAGGTTGAAGATAGAAACTTAGCTTGAAGAAGCTACATCAACTTAAGGAGTAGGGTAGTAAAGCTTTAGCTAGTTATTTCACAATTCAAGTAAGTAATCTTAGTTTAATTAGTGAATTTATATGATGGTTGTATTTCTTTTGTTGAAATTATTGTTAGATGATGATATTAGCAACTTAATAATAATAATAAGGTTTTGGTAAAAATAGATATATGTTTTTCCTACAAACCGAATACCATGAATATATGTATAAATTTTGTTTTGATGAAATTATCATATATACAAATATATAAGTATGATGTGTCTAATGTATGGTATATATTTAATCTAATATGTTGATTATATGTGTGTATTTGATTTAGTTTTTAATAAGTTATAATATTGGAAAATGTATCAAATGGATATATAAACTAAGTATTATATATATAAAATGCATGACATGTAGTTAAATTAATGAAATTATGATCAATATATGCATATAAGCATGTGAATATGACATATCATCTTATTGAATGTGCTTTTGGTAAGTTAAACATGTTGATGAATTGATTTATGATAATATAAGTTGCTGGAATTGATTATTGTACATACTTTTGTGAAATTTAATTAAAATATCAAATGAATTTATTTTTGAATTAAATTTATAAAAATGATATTTTGAATTTTCTATATATAAACTGAAAATTTTCGTGATTTTTGAAATATATTTACTATTTTTAAAAATCAAATTACAAAATAGTAAAACAGAGCAAAACAATGTTTCGGGCAGCATTGGTGGCGTGAATTTATATGGCCGAACCAGTGACTTTTTCTTCTTCTTTTTGGGTGAAACTATAATGTTTTGATATGGTGTAAAGAACCGGACAAGAACCGGTCCGGTTAATGGTCAAATTCTATCCAACTGATCGGTCGTCGCTGCTATGCCTATTCTGGATAGTTTTGACTCAATTAAAATTAAAACCATAATTAACTAATTAGTTTAGGCCAAATGACCTTATAAACATATAAACATATGTGTTAAGTAGTCTACATAAAAATTTAAGCTTAAGAACCCATGTTTAAGATAGTAAACCAAATTATTAAAGTCTGAGTGCACTAGTTTTCTATAAGAAATGAAATATTGAAATTTAAGGTAAATTGTTTCTAATTAAATGAATATAAAATAAATGTAAATAATGTGTTCACATATTAAAATACTAATTTTAAGATAAATAATTAATTATTTTGATTATAGGAATTTATTTAACAAAATAGGAATAAATGTGGTATTTTAATATAATATAAACATAACAGGAAACTAGTTTAACTGCCTTAACATATTTAGATGTAAAATAGATTATAAATAATGTAAATAAAATTAGAAATATACAAATGCATATACACCTCTATGCCCTAAGAACTTAGGAAAGATATGATTTGTTAGAATAAATAAACATAATTAGCTGATATAAACTTGTGCATGCTTGATGTTATATTTCGGTTATGCTAGAATTTTATGTATATTATAAGTTATAACCAAGTATCTTACATGCACAAGAGATAAATTTCAATGAGATAAAGAAGTAAAACAATATAGAAAACCCTAAATGTATCACCATGACATGTTTCAGCCCTATAAGGACTTAAGAGGAATGATCTTGTAATTGAACTCAAAGAATTTTTAAGTGTATACATATATAATCATGACACACCTAGAAAGTTAGGTTTCAAGATCAAGGTTGTTATGCTTCAAATGATTGTTGAGCAAGATATTGATTTAACCTAAAATCAAGTGATTAATTCAAGAATTATTTATATAAGCTAAAGTATAGTTCTCGACTCATATAAAAAAAGATTCAGGTTTAAAAGTACAATTTAGCGTCATCAAAATATTAAACAATAGATGATGATTTAGCTTTGAAATCCATTTAAGAGCACATTTCTAAAAACCCATATGTGTTTTGGTATATATATATATATATATATAAAGTTAGAGTCTACAAGGCTAAATTTAGATAATTCAAGTGCAAATTAGCTAATATGATGGTATAGGTTATGGTTAAAGAATTTAAACTTAAGAAATACTCTAGAAAATAGAAACATGAATTTTTTCATACAATAGGATCACAAAGATATCGAGTGTAGATTAATAAAGATCAAAAAATAATAATAGTTAACATAATCCCATTTACTAAAGATAAATGTCTAAAATAAGACCAAGAGAAACACGACGAAACTAAATGATAATTGGTGAATTCAACCAAAAGAGGAATAATGAACCTAAGTTAAGAATAATCTCTATACATAAAACAAGGAAATGAACTTAGAAAGAAACGAAAAATACAAAGCAAGAACAAAAGACATCTTGTAAACCCTTAATATAGCATAGGAAGAAATAAATAAAAAATATATATATAATTGAGAACTACGTTCAATAAGCTTTCTAGCACTTGTTTATACACTAAAAATAAAATTAAAATGAGTACAATAAACTTAAATCGAGGTTTCACTCAATAATTGAAATCATTTAGGACATTTCCTTAAGAAAAATGAGTTTGTCTGAATTTGATAACTTAACAGAGAACCTAGTCTTTATGAATTTTAAAATCCATATTTAAATTTAAACTGAGTGCGATAAAACTGAGTATAGCACACATAAGATGCAATCGAAGTTGTAATGTAAATGATAACATAGTAACGAATATCTGTTATTTCAATTCCTAGGGAATAGATCAGACCTTGGGTTTCCTTGTAGAATACTACAGCAATTAGCAAGGATAACATGTGAGTAACTTTGACCTTATCACATTGATTGTGCTTGTTAGTTTAGTGCATATGAAATAACATATTAAAACTACTATGTATGCGGGGATGGAATAATGTATGTTGTGTGGTGTTTGGTTGAATGCCAAACTATGTTATTTAAAGTGATAACCAAATTGGATGATATATAATGTTTGAAACTTGCTGATGCTTGTTTGTAAATTGTCTGGTCACCTAACAAATTGACATAATACTATATGGTCTTTAATTGAAATGGTCATGCATTGCATAATTTGCATTATTGCATAAAGGCGTGATAGCCCACTACGTGTTAGTGTTTGATTCTCTGTTAATACTTGATTTTCTAGATGTAAATTTCCTAGTTCTACACAAGGTTTTCTTTGTTCCGTTCAGTTCCATGGAAGCTAACTGGCAAAAGAAGGAACGCCGCCGTGGTATCGAAATGAAATGACTAACAATTAGTGAAGTTTCTTTGTTCCAAGATATAAGTAAAATGTTTCTCCCTTGGTTTTCTGATTCTCCTGGCGGGTGGGTCATGAGGCAGAGTTCCTCGACTTAGTTTCTTCAACCCCAATGAGAGGCGTAAATCTCAATCCTGTTTGGATTGGATTATCCGAGCTTATACTTGTGCATATGATTGATTGTTACATTGCATACGCTTGTTAATTAAACTTGTTTGTTATTGCTTGATGTGTAGCCTGGTCAGGTTATCTCACTGAGTTGTGGTTTTGCTCACCCCTCAATAGTTTTCACGCAGGAATAATACTTGCTGGGAAAGAGCTAGAATGTGTGAAGAGAGCTGCTCCATCAAATTCATTGAAGTTAGAAAGATAGATCACGGTGAACTTAGAATATAATTTAGATAAATGGTACAAACATTTGAGATTTTATATTTTATAGGTTAAAACCCTATTTTTTTACTATTTAGTAGGGGATACCGATTCTCTGTGATCTTGGTGAGATGTGGAAAAGCGGATTCCATAGTTATGTTTCAATAATAGTATTATATATATTTGTATGATCAATGTATCAGAAGTTAATAAATAAATAGAGTCTTATAATCTCTTACTTGCAAGATGGTTTTCATATTACGAGTGCACACGTGATATGATAACTTCAGGATAATCCTACTAGGCCCCTATTATGGTTGTGGCATTTTTCCTTTGTCATTTCTCCTTCATTTCCATCATACCCTAGTATAAAATATGGTTAGCAACTAATTGGTACTAATCTTAATTTAATCCCACTTAATTAGCACTAAAAAGACCATTAAGGTTTTAGGTTTTAGGCATACTTACTTAAGCCTTTAGAGAGAGTTCTAAAAGAGAAAAGATGGTAGAAAATAAGACATATATCTAAGGAAGAGAAATGGATAGGTGGGTAGGTTTTAGAAGAGTAAGATGATGTCGTTTATCACATTGTGTCACATGGCACGTTCTTTGGCATCCAATTATTACATCTGTAAAAACTTTGAGTAGATATAACTAGAATCAGGTTTGTTAATTAATCTTATAGGAGAAATATGATTTAAATAGTTCAACTAAGTCTAATTTTACTTATTAAAAATTAACTTTGAATTTTAAGTCTTCTAGGTTCCCAGTGAAGGGTAAAATTGTAATTTTGCAAAAAGGCCCCTAAATGCATTATTTGACTTTCCTTTTACTTAAATTTTATGAATTTGATTTCTTAATTACTAATTGGTATTTTTAATCAAATTAAACAATGAACTTATGTATAGCAAAGATATATATTTTCCAATTTTAATCTAATTACCTTTTTAAAATGTTGCCACATGTAATCAATGGCTTGTGTGGAAAAAGATAACATCATAATGATATTACAAAGTAGTTAAAAAATCAAAGCAATCTAAACTATTTATTTGTGAATCAATATAAATTGAGAAGATAACTATAAAAATTAACAATTTTGATTAGTGACAACAATATATAATCACTTTTAAGTGGTTGCATGGTAAATATGTATTATATATTTAGTTTTATAAATATGGATTCACATCATAACTAGAGAGAGATATTCAAATTGACTTATTTCGATTAATGGTTGGACTTAATCTCTCATCTAGCATTAACTAGTAAAATTTATTTTAAGAAATTGTTCCAAACATGAGATCTCATTGGCATATACATTATACTTTTTCAAGGAAATTGCCATGGTTCAAGCATATTATTACAAGGTAATTGTACCAATTTGTTCAAATATATAAGACAAAACAAATCGGAGAGTAAGGGTAAGAAAGCATACTAAGAGAAACTCAATTATATTGTGTGTGTGTATGCAAGAAAGCAATCCATTTGTATTGCCTTGAGAATTGAATAGATAAAACCTGCCCCTTTCTTTGTTTTGGTTCTTAAAAACTTCTAATTCATTTTATGTAAACAACATAATTGCTTTATGCAATCTTATTTAGATAGATAATCAAGAGGTTTATTAAAATCTCATGTTAAGTGAAAATATGTGGTTTTAGTAATTTTTTTTATTTTTCCCCTTTGAATCAAGGATCATGGTTTGTGTGGACATTATTGTCTACTGTGTTTTTGGAAGTATAAAGCAAAATCTTACATATTTATCCAAGTTTGCAAGCTGACATAGGTTGCTTATTGGAATAATTTGATGCACACAAGATTGAAATCAACCAGAAGGAAACCCAAGGAGGGTATCAACCTAGGGGCAGTCAACTAACAATGATAAGGTTAAACTAGTTCGAGTGTTTAATAAGGATGGCTTTTAGGCTAGTCCTACAAGATTTGTATCGGCATTCGTCAACTTTAATTTTTTTTAGATATTATCTTTATTTTAATTAATTGTCAATTTCCATTTAAAGATTTAATTTTAATGACGTTCCATTATTATGTCTAAGATATCATTTAGAATTTTATTCACTTTCTTCCCTTTTTTTTTTTTTTTATTCTACTTCGATATGCTTGTGAACCTATGGAAAGACATATTATATATTACAATGAATTATTAAATTCTTGAGAAGATGTGAAATTCTTTTAATTCTTAAGTATTAAGTAAAATGTAAGTTTCTTACCAATCTAGTTTAGGTCACAAAGAACAAATTTTATGGATTACATATATACTAATATACATCATATTTATGTTTATTTAACACCTAAATATTCAATTGAAACCACATTTGTTTCAATTTGTATGTAATATTGAATATTAATTATGTCAACATATCTTTTTTTCCAATTATATAAAACTAAAAACTGTAAAAAAAAATTAAAAAAAAACATTTTTTTAAGTGTATCGTTTCACTCCTTCCTTTTCTTTCTTTTTTTTCCCCCTTAGTTTACAGCAAATGTTATAGTATTTCTTGTATCTTTTTATCTTTTTAAATCCTATATTATAGTGATCTAAGGTGTACTATGCTAGAGAAAAACTTCGAGAGGAAGGAAGAAGACAATGCTAAAGTCTTAAGTGAGTTGTCAAGTAAAATGAAAAGTTAAGTGAGTTCAAATGAGGCATCAAATGCTGAAAATGTGCTTGGCCTGAGTGGATTGTTGGGTGCAAGACTTAGGCTAACCTCTACTATGACCAAATAAAATTAACAGTCATAGTAAATAAATAATTAAGCCCATAAGAAATATTAAATTAGATAATTACTCTAGAATATTACATTTGTAATTAATTAATGAGGTGTTATATCCATCAAAGAATAGTATCACAAAATGTTATATAGTAGCAAATTAGTTATAACCATTCACATGTTAGATCTTACACTATATATACGTTGAGTGTGTAATACGAAAAAAAAAGTAATGAAAATTACAAAAAAACATATTACTCCAAAGCTTGTATTCAAGCTTCCTCCTTGTTGTATTCGGCTTGGATTGATTTATATTGTTCTTATTTCCATGCTCCATTCGGCTTGGAATTAGTGTTGTTGTCCTAATTGTTGATATTGATTACTTCCTTGCTGCAATTGGTATCAGAGCTTGTTGTTAAAGCTTATAGCTGAGGGTACAAGGGAATTTAAATGCATGGAAGACTTGTTCAAATCCATGATGAAGGATCAGTCAAAGAGGCAGGATGGCTAGATCAAAAAGCTCTCTAAAACATTACAAAAACAACAAGTAGTGCTTGAGAAACAATCATAGTCAATTGAGGAAACTTAAGCAGCAGCTCAAAGGAAAGCAGTTATGGATGACAAACCATTAAGCTTGTAAAAGGTCTCAGAAGTTTCTACTGTGGATAACATGGGTTCAGATAGCAACAGATCTAGTAGTGGCATGCAAAATACCTACTAACTACCTGTATGTAGTACCAAAATAGACTTCCTGACCTTTGATGGTGTTGGGTTCCAATCATCGGTAATTAAGACAGAGCATGTCTTCTCAATTGATGATACCCCTGAGCATTTAAAGGTTAAGATAGCTATTATGCATTTGAAGGAGAAGCCCTATGAATGGTATACCTCTTACTCTAAATTGTGAGCTGACACTTCTCCTACCACATGGGAGGAGCTCACCGATGCATTACATAAACATGTCTTTAAAGACCTCATGGCTGAACTTAAAAAATCATAACAAACCCACACCCTCCAAGAATACCTCGACCAATCATTTACCTTTCAACCTAGAACCAAGTCACTGAAATGCAAATCATTAGTTGTTTTTTAAGTGGGTTAAACCCTCAAATACAATACCCCATTCATATGTTCCAACCTAGTATCCTATCACAAATATATACTTTATCCAAGCTTCAAGAAGCAACCTTAAACTCCCTCAAAAGCCTCACCAAAACTACCAGATATTCCACATATAACCAAAACACAACCTAGATATTTTCAAAATACTCCACTAACACTACTAGCCTAACTACCCAAAACCAAACCCATACCATACCACAACCTTCCCATTGTCTAATAACCCATAAAAAACCAAAACCTAATTTCAACCCATTCCAAAAACACCAGAAAACTCACCCTTAAAGAAATAGAAGAAAAAAGGCGCAAGAAACAATGTTTTTAGTGTGACGAGACCTTTAGGCCATGTTACCTATGCAAGACTAAGAGGTTAAACATTCTTATCACGTGTAAGGAAAGTGAAGATGTAGATGATGTGGAAGAGGAAGGGAATGTGGAGCAGCTAGAGAGTGAGCTTACAGCACTCATTTGTGTGTTATTAGAGAAGGTGACAACCATGTTGAGCAAAGTATGAATGTTATAGGGCATCTCAAGATGAACGAATTAAGTATTCTCATAGACATTGGCAGTTTCTCTTGATGAAGGACTAACTAGGAAACTTAATTGTGTGTTGACTCCCATTGAACCTATAACAGTCTACTTAGCTAATGGAGTTAAGTTGTATAGTTACTTTATAATCTACTGCTTGGTTTGGAGTATGTAGGTAGTCCAATTTGACGTTAATTTCTATACTCTTCCAATGAAGGCCTATGATATGATACTGAGCATGCCTTGGTTGATTACATTAGGAACAATATATTGGAATTTCAGTTTACTTTAGATGGAATTTCAATGGAAGGAAACTAAGCGCACTTTGAGGGGACAAAAAGAATGTGTCACTCCCATTTCAGGTAAGGCTATGTCACACATTCTCACTACCACTAGTTCCAACTGTGAAGTAAAATGCTGGGTGATTAGTAGTGTAGATTCTATTAGTACAAATGAGCAACCAATACATCTTATGATTCTTGAATTACTAGACTATTATCATTATCTATTTGAAGAACCAGTCTCTCTCGCACCAACTAGATCATGTAATCATAAGGTACACTTACAAGCTTATTTTAAACTGGTTAGCTTAAGACTCTACTAATATACTATGGTCCAAAAGTCTATTTGGAAGAAATGGTTAAAGAAATGCTGCTTAGTGGAATAATTCATCCTAGTCACAACCCATTTGCCTCCCCTATGGTTCTAGTGAAGAAGAAGGACAATAGTTGGAGAATGTGTGTGGATTATCGAGAATCGAATAAGCTAACCATTAAAGATAGATTTCTTATTCCTATTGTAGAGGATTTATTTGACGAGTTGAATGGTGCATGTTATTTCAATAAGTTAGACTTACATTCTGCTTACCATCAAATATTAATGCACCTTAGTGACATTTACAAGACGACCTTTCGTACATATGATGAGCACTACAAGCTTTTAGTCATGCCATTTGGCTTGACTAATGCTCCATCAACGTTTTAGATCATTCTTGCGAAGGTTTGTCTTGGTCGTTTTTTATGATATTTCGGTATACAGTATCAGTTTAGCTGAACATGTAGAGCATTTGCTGCTTATTTTTGAAGTGTTACGTAAGGAAAAATTTTTTCCTTAAGTGTAGCAAGTGTGCTTTTGGAGTAAATCAGTTTGAATATCTTGGACACATCATTATTAAGTATGGTGTAGCTACTAATCCTAATAAGATTAAAGCAATAATGCATTAGCCATCTTCAACCAATGTAAGACAGATAAGAGGGTTCCTCGAGTTGGCTTGGTATTATAAAAGTCCATCCACGAGTTTGGAATCACAGCTAATCCACTAAGCAACCTGCTTAGGAAGGATCAGTTTCAATGGGGTTCGGTGGCTCAGGAAGCCTTTGTAAAATTAAAGAATGCCTTAGTGCAATCACCATCCTATCTTACCCGATTATTCAAAGAAATTCACTATTGAAACGGATGCTAGTGGTGATAGAATGGAGTAGTACTCATGCAAGAGAATTATCCTATTGCTTATATAAGCAAGACTCTTGCACCCAGACATAGAGGTTTGTCAGTATATGAGAACTATTGGCTCTAGTCTATGTTATTGAAAAGTAGCGACATTACTTGTTAGGAAGGTTATTTGTGATCAAAACTGATTACCAAAGTCTTAAATACTTACTTAAGCAGCGTCGATGACACCAACTCAATAGAAATGGCTTACCAAGTTACTAGGGTTAGACTATTCTATAGATTTTAAGAGTGGAAGCACTAATTTGGCTGATGCCTTGTCTAGAAGAGGAGGAAATCAGCTTAATCATTTAACTTTATAAGTTACTATGCCTAAATTGATGGATGAAATAAGAGCTAGCTAGGGATTACCCAATGGGCATGGTCAATTCATTGACCAATTAAAGAAAGATTGAAGTGAAATATTTCACTTTTAATTAAGAACTGTTGAAGAGGAAAGGGAAGTTAGTAGCGGGGCCAACACCTGATTTGAGAGAGAAATTGTTTCAACTCTCATGGAAGTCCTCTTAGAGGTCACTTGAGAGCACAAGCTACTGACAAAAGGATCTCAGCAGTGTTTCATTGGCCCAACTTGGAAAGGACAGTGAGGCAGTATGTAAGAGTCTATGAAATATGTCAGCACTATAAGTATGAGTCCGGGGTAGTTACAACCACTTTCAGTGCCTAGTAAGTGTTGGCAAGAAGTTTCCATGGACTTCATTGAGGGCTTACCTAAATCTAATGGCAAGGAAGTTATATTTGTGGTAGTTTATCAATTAAGTAAATACGCCAATTTCATAGCATTATCCCATCCATACTAAGCAACTCAAGTTACTTAAGTATACTTAGATAATGTCTATAAATTGCATGGCATACCAGAAACTATCACAACTGATAGAGACCCTATCTTTATTAGTGTATTTTGGAAGGAGTTTATGAGTTTACAAAGGGTGTCACTCAATCTATCAATCTCTTACCACCCTTAAACTGATGGCTAAACGAAGGTGGTCAATAAATGTTTAGGAACCTACGTCAGATGCATGACAAGTGAAGATCCTAAATGCTGGAGTCAATTCTTGCCTCTAGCTGAGTGGTAGTACAACACTAGTTACACAAGTTCTAAATACACACCATTTCAGGTCCTCTATGGTTATCTACCCTCGATCCATCTACCTTATGCACTTGAGGATTCCAAGAATGTTACTATGGATAATGTTCCAACTAACATAGAAGACATGTTGTGCCTTCTTAAGTTCCACCTTAAGCGAGCACAACAGAGGGTGAAAAACTTGCCTAACCAAAGAAGGAGCGATAGGGAATTCAAGATAAGAGACATAGTGTTACTTAAGTTGCAATCTTATCGCCAAGGTTCACTCAAACAAACTAAGGTACAAAAATTGTCTCCTAAGTACTATGGGCCATACAAGATTATAGATAAGTTTTCGCAAAGTAGCTCACAAGTTAGAACTCCCTCATGAAGCTGCTTTATATCTAATGTTCCATTTTCACAGTTGAAACCCTATCATGGTTAGAAAACAGATCTAATAGCTCCTCTATCTGCATTACAAGGAGAATAAGAGTTAGAACCCCAAGCTATCTTAGATCGGAGGATTATAAAGAGAAAGAATGGAGTTGATACTCTTGTATTTATCTTGTGGAAAAATTTGTCACCATTGAAATCCACTTGGGAGATCTTTAGTGAACTACGGTTGAGATTTCCAAATCATCCCTTGTGGTTAAGGGTTTCGAAGAAGGGGGGAATGAGCTAGGGTTTACAGTGCTAGAGGAAAACTTCAAGAGGAAGAAAGAAGACAATTCTAAAGTCTTAATTAAGTTGTCGAGTAAATAGATAGTAAAGTGTTCAATTCAAATGAGGCATCAAATGCTGAAAATGTGCTTGACCCAAGTGGATTGTTGGTCACTAGACTTGGGCCGACCTCTGCTATGATCGAATAGAATTAACAGTAATAGTAAATAAGCAATTAGGCCCATAAGAAATATTAAATTAGATAGTTACTCTAGAATATTACATTTATAACTAATTAATGAGGTGGCATATCTATCACATGATTGTATCACAAAATATCTTCTAGGAGCAAAGTAGTTATAACTATTCACATGTTAGATATTATATTATATATACGTTGAGGATGTAATATTAAAAAAAATGTAATGAAAAATGCAAAAAATATATTGCTCCAAAGCTTGTATCCGAGTTTCCTCCTTGCTGTATTCAGCTTAGATTAATTTATGTTGTTCTTATTTCCCTATTGCATTCAACTTAGAATTAGTGTTGTTGTCTTAATTGTTGATATTGATTGCTTCCTCGCTGCAATCATATATATTACATCACTTTATCTATTTTTTTCCACTCGCATTAAGGTATTCATATGTTATATCAAAATTAGAAGTTAGCTTTTTTCAGTTGTAATAAAAGCAAATATAATCAATTTCAATTGAGATATAAAATAATAATAAAGTACAATATATATAAGCCAAGTATCGATGTTATATAGTTTTGCTTTTGTTTATTGAATGCTTACTTAAAATATTAGATTATAAGTGAAACGGACTTACTTATTTTATTTATATTTACTAAATTTAATTATAGTTATCATATATACGGTAGCATACACCTGTTCTAAAAATACAAGATACCATACAATATGAAGTTTATACATTGTGTTCAGGAAGAGGGAAGAAGGGATGAAAAGTAAACGGAAATAGTAGGAGAAAGAAAATAGAAAAAAAAATATAAACTTCCTTTGTTTTAATAAGAATATAATTGAAAGGAAAAGAAAAAAATAGAAGGAAAGTTAATAATAGGGTAGATGTCAAATTCAGTATCAATTTTAACCTAAATTTTAAGATAATTAATTTAATATCTAATCAAATTTTTGTGACTCATCTTTATCACGAGCACATGATGTTAGGAGAATAACAAAAATAGTTATAAAAAATTAATTATGAATTAAATTGATTACTTCAAAGTTCAAATGCTAAATTAAATTTTTTATATAAATTTTAATACAAAATTTGATATTTTCCCTTAATAATATAATTTTATATATTTCAACACTATAAAAGTCTATGAATTCATCATGTATTTGTTTCCTACAAATAAAGTATCATTTTTCTATCTTTTCTATTTCTTTAAGATACAAGGGAAAAATAAAAAAGAAAAACTTACTGAGCCGATTCTTAAAATTTGAATCCAAAATTTATACTGTGGAATGTAGGATTTAGGTCAATATCTGAAAGTAAAATGCATCATAAAATTACTTTTTATTGTCAAAATGATAATTATAATACCAATGGATAAATAAGGAGGAGGAAAATGAATCGATTGGAAAATGAATAAATGAATGAAATAAGAGGAGGGAAAAAAGGGATCTGCCCAATTTAATTCGAATATCAATCAAAACCAATCATCAAACCCGATGGAAACCCTAAATTCAATGGACAACGACGATGATGTAGATCTGGAATTAGACCAGATGGAGCTGATCGCAGCTGCAGCCGGCTACTTATACTACAACCACGAGAAGCAGCTACAGCTAGAGCAGCGGAGGAAGCGTCAGCAGCAGTCAGGCGGCTGTGGCAGCGGCGGCGGAGGAGGTGGTGGAGGAGGAGGAGGAGGGCGATGGAGGGAGTGCGAATTCATGAAAGAAATGATGAATTCCAATGACGAGGAGAAGTTCAGGGACATGTTCAGGATGGAGAAGCACGTGTTCCTTAAACTCTGCGAAGCGCTTAGAGATAAAGGAATGCTCCGGGATACGGCGGGTGTCATGATCTCGGAACAGTTAGGGATATTCCTCAACATAATAGGGCATAACGAGCGTAACCGTGTAATTCAGGAACGGTTTCAGTACTCGGGCGAGACTATCAGCAGACACTTCAATAATGTCCTTAAAGCCATCAAGTCTCTTGCCAAGGAGTTTTTGGGTGCTGCACCACAATCAACAGCAACTACTGCTGCTGCATCGTCTCATATTGATGATTCTCCGAGGTTCAATCCTTACTTCAAGGATTGTATTGGTGTCATCGATGCGTTGCATATCCCCGCCCATGTCCCTGCTAAAGATCAAGCCCGGTTTCGTAACCGCAAGGGTACTTTGACGCAGAATGTATTGGCTGCTTGCACTTTCGACTTGCAGTTCATTTTTGTGTATCCTGGCTGGGAAGGCTCTGCTCCTGATTCCCGTGTGCTTCGGGCTGTCCTCCAGGATCCTTATCAGAATTTCCCTCCCATTCCTCAAGGTCATTCACCATCTCTCTCTCACTTCCCACAACAATTCAACAAAAGTTGGTGTGTTTGTTTCATATGATATGTTTTCCAAATATATCTACAAAAAGGGAATAGATGATGATTGCAAAGATTTGATTAAACAACCTTTGAGAAAAGTTCTCATGAAACAAAATCTGCCATCTAGTTTTATATTAAAAGGATATTTGGTCATTGTCTGCTGTGTTTTACTGCATACAACAGGGAAACACTATCTGGTTGACTTGGGGTACTTGAACACAGAGGGTTTTATCGCTCCCTATCCCAGTACTCGTTGCTACCCTCATGAATTCCGGGGCGCCCACAACCTGCCTCGTACTTCCAAGGAACTCTTTAATCATCGCCATGCGTCTCTCAGAAATGCCATCCACAAGTCCTTTCATGTACTGAAAACCCGATTCCCCATTCTCAAACTCGGTCCCCAATATGCGTTTCAAGTTCAGAGGGACATAGTGATCGCGGCTTGTGTTCTTCATAACTTCATTCGCCGTGAGGAAAGAAATGATTGGTTGTTTCAGAGTGTGGAGGATGTGACGGTGGATGAATTGCCCGAATGGGATGAATATCCGGAGATGCAGATGGAGTCATCGATGCAGGAACAGTTTGCTTCAATGCAAAGGGAGTCGATGACAACGGCTATGTGGAATGACTTTGTGAACAAATGGGACAAGTGGTGATGGTTCATCACACCAGCCCTGTTTATCATTTTGTAGAAAACCTTACACACCATAACTTAAGATCCTTTTGGCTGACTGATAGTGAAGTTGCATTGTTTCGGGACAATATGCAGAAGCGGCTTTCTTTTGTTATTTCCATCATTTAGCTTAGGATTTCGAATTGACATTGTTATTTATAGATGGTATGTTCAGTTTTATCTGACAGATCGTTCTTTTCCTCAAATAACTTCCCCAGAGGAAAGGATATATTGGTGAAAAAACGTGCTTCGATGCCTCAGCAGGGAGTTAAAGTTCTTGCACACTCTTTGACGAGTCAAATCCCACGCAAGAAGATGCAAGAGTATATACGGGAATAATAAACATACAGAAATTAAACAAACACATGAAAAAGTAAACTCATAAAACTCAAAATGACTCACCAAAAACACCCTATCTATCTATATATACGAAACCCGAACTACTTACTTTGACAAAATGACTGCACAAATCTGATATTCAGGCTGTTTGAATGGGACTTCTTCAGGGCACAGAGTTGCTAAGCGTTGTTACAGATCTGAAAGAGTAGATCCTTGGCTTAAGATGGGCAGGATCACTAGTTCAGCATTACCGCTACTGCTTACATCCAAAAGAGACACAGAATAAGAAACCTAAGGACTAGATGGCGAGGGAGAAATAGAGAATAAAAGTGGAAGGTGAAGGGATGGAAGCCGTTGCAACCCTTTTGATTTCTATAAGAGTTTATGGGGAAGAGATCATTCTGACCCAGATCTTAATTACCACCTTCATAAGACCTTTATCATCAGACGATTCAGATCCTTTGTGATAGTCACAATGTTCTTCGTGGTAGATATGGTCTGATACACCAAGGTCTATCTCTGCATTTTCATTGCCTCCAATTTGTAAACATTCGCTAACATAAAAGCTTGGTGCAAGGTACAGCCAAATAGATTAGTTTATGTTTCTCAGGGCAAAATTAAGGTAAAGAAGATTAAATTACAGCTTATTTTCTCCGGAGGGCAATCATATTGTAATTGTATCAGCATAAGTAGAGCAAAATCTTAATATAACCAAGAACAAAAGTCGCCACAATAGGGAAGGATATCATTTCTAGTTATAACTTCAAATTAACCCTCTCCACTTCATTTTATTCTTTAACCTGCAGGTGCCAAATATCAAATAAGAACAGGCAGAGGCATTGCAGCTTGTAATACAGTCGACAACACTACTTAAGAAAGGCACTTAAAAACAATCCGCTTCTACGGTTCTAATCAAATGAATAGATACAAATCCTCTATCTGAGTAAACAAAACAGTATTAGAATACAGTCACCGTCAATAAACATGAAATAAAGCCAACCACTAAGGCTAGTTCATTGAAAGGAAATGCACCCGAGCAAGTGTATATTCCTTTCCAGCAATCCAAACACCAGTCTGTGACCACTGCACGTCTTCCCAATCAAGATTCTCTTCCAATACCTGCTCCAAGCAAAGAATTTAATATGATCATTATCTCAGCAGTATATATACTACATATGTGCATATAACCAGAGACATGTACAATTATGGGGAAACATGCGCACATACATATATCTACATTATATGTCCATTCATCCAGAAATGCCAGGACTAAGTACATGTGTGTGTGTTGACTAACAGATGATAAAAGCAATGATCACATCCCTCAGGTAGTTAATATAAGTTACAACGTCAAGGATTCAGTTAACAAAACCCTCCGTCATGTCCATAAAATGCAGGGAATTTCTCCAGGGAAAAAGAGGTCATACCTCAAGATATTCAAGAGGCAATGGAATGCCAACTGAGCGCATCACCTTCTGGGGCAGTGGCTTCTTACATCTTGACCACCGGAATACATTAACCACAGCGTTTTCATTGTCAGCCCTATCACCATTCATGGAATGCATATGGTGATTTTGCGATTTCTCTGTCTCTGCTTCATGTGCTTGAGTGGCCGCTAGAGTCTTTGCCGACTTCTCCCCAGCAAAACATAATTCATATCTTGAGACAACAAAAAGAAAAGTCAAGCCAGATGCTGAATGTGCAAACAATAAAGTCTAGTGACACTTGCTCATCACTGTTTATCAATAACAATCATCATTTTTTCTTTCTTAGATTTTCTTTCTTTCCTACTATCAACTATTTCAATTGCAGTTTGAAGTAATAATATTAACGGGAAGAAGGTGGACTCAACATAGGAAATGCAGCAGAAATAGCAAAGCTTGCCCACTAAATACCAACGTTGTCAAAACCAAACCAGTGTTTGACCCAGATATGCTAAGAGGTCGAATGGTTGAACCACGTTCAACAGGGTCACAAAAAAATGAAATTTTAATTTAGATCCCAATTACGAAAAAACAAATAAATGAAATATACATTAATATTATCACATTTATAGGTAAGATATGTTTTATGGATGTCTAGCAATATTAATTTATTAGTTTAAAATACAAAAGTTTTTTTTTTAGAAAAAAAGAAAAGCACATTATAATATATATAAATTTTCATTTTTACAAAAAAAAAAAAAAAAAAAAAAAGAAAAGCACATGATTATATATAAATATTATAAATGTTCATTTATATAAATGATTTTATATATATACACATTATATATATAATGTAGTGCAACTTTAAATGTTCATTTGTTCGTATAGATTATAAATTATATATAGAACTCATCCATCAGTAAATTATAAATTTAAAAAAAAAAAAAAAAAAGCCAAACCATATGAAGTAAAAAGCTACAGCCAAAAAAAGTAAAAAATAAAAACTAGAAAGCAAATAGAATCCATCCACCAACTCATTGCAAACTTGATTGAGGAAGTGGGCCTACAGGGTCTAAAAAACATGTGGGTTGCACCGATGGTGATGATGCCAAGTTCCTTTTGGCGGTGAAGGTTTTCGGAGAAGATGGGTTCAGCAAATGTGTGGCTATGGATTTTGTTGGCAAAAGTAGCTTGGTGTTCTAATGGTGGCCAATCCTATTTATCACAGTCCATGAGTTTGTTCAATGAATGGGTTTTTCTGGAGACTTGGCTTTGGTTCTTGAAAGAGATAAGCTCGCTAGTACTGAGCCAACTCGCTGAGACACAATGCAGGAGGTGATTGCAACTTCAGTCTCTGTTTTTTGCAGTCTGCGATGATGTTGGTGTGGTGAAGGAGGAGATAGATCTAGTTGGGATTTGCAACGACGACAATGAGTTGCCGATGAAGATGATTGGGTTGGGTATGGCCAACGCAGATGGGTTTGGGAAGAGGCTGCGCATTTCGTTGTGCAACGACTGGAAATGCACCTTTTGATTTACAGTGAAACAACAGCCAATTTTTTTTTTTTAAAATAAATAGTGCATTTTGACCCCATGCTGAGCCACCTGAGTCAACTGGTTCACGGTTGAACTGGCCAATTCAGCCAGATCCGACCGGTTCAACCAAAAACCGGTCCACAAGCAGAAACTGGCCTGCTTTAAAAGCCGGTTCCAGTTCAACTGAATCAAACCGCTCAGTCTGGTCCAGTTTTGACAACATTGCTAACTACTTAGAGGGTTCCAACTTCCAAACAACAGCAGCAATCATCAGGGGTAACCAGACTGAATAGCTGATGAAAGCTAAAAGGTTCACTTAAAGAAAGACAGACTGCACCTGCATGAGTGTGCTCTAAGTACAAAACTTCTCCCTTCTTCAGCCGTGCAGATGTATAAAGCGGCTTTTTAAGTCCCTTGTCAGCAACAATACTCAAGCTATATTTGATCCTGCAAATATTAGAAGCATTTCATTTGTGCAACCACCTGAATAATGAAGAGACTAGGCATTGTACAAGAATTAACTACCAAATAAATAAAGTATCGAAAGTTAACAGAAAAGTAATGGTCCAAGATGAAGGTATTCTCAAAGCAAATTTTTCTTCATTTTGTTTCAAGTTTTCAATATGTCTTCATCCAACATAAAGCACCACCAATTGAAGTTCACAATTACATTGACATGCAGATTTCTTCCGTACATGGCTGACAAGAGACATGATAATTTTGATTGATAATTTCTCCATTCACAGGCAAAAACAAGATGTGTTTGCTCATCTGCACATCATGCATAAAGAATTTGTACCAGCATGTAGCAATTATCATCTTTGATAAGTAGAATGCATTAAGTGTGTTGATTGCACTGTGAAACAACTGATCCTTAGTTTTTTAACCTCATCTTATCATTTCAGGTAATTTACAATAATTCAAAAAATGCAGTATCCATGAAACTAAATGTACAGTCTATGGAGAAGTTTCCAAAGGAATTTCCTACAAGTAATACATTGGACATGCAAATAAACATAATGACCAAGAGGGAGAGCAGTCAAAATTACAATAAAGGCAATGCATTTTAGATTGTAATTAAAAGTGCACTTCTTCTCCGATCTTCTTTAGAGGCCATGAAGTGGTAATGCCTAGCTCAGAGATGATATTGATAAAAGATAACTATCTGACTCTCATCAACATGGAGATATTTAGGGTCTCAAAGCATACCAAGGCTCATTGCAGAGGTTGTATTGAATCGTAACCTCACGCACAAATCTTTGCTGGCGCAGCGCATTCTACATAGAAAAAAGCTTGTAAGATAATGAGGTCATAAGTACACTCACAAAAGAATATTCCATAGAAAGGACACAAGTCACACAACCACTACAAGAAATATGAAAGTATGAGTTGTCCAAAAAAATAAGCAGCTCATTTAGAGCCATTTCAAGAGCTCATAAATCTTAGTATTGAATGTATCCACTATTCCTAATCACAGGGGATGGCAGCCAGGATGTTGAATCCCTTGCCCCCACCCATCCCCTGGCCTAACAGGAACAACAAGACAGGCAAAATTTCTGAGCCAGATAATGAGGTCATAAGTACACTCACAAAAGAATATTCCATAGAAAGGACACAAGTCACACAACCACTACAAGAAATATGAAAGTATGAGTTGTCCAAAAAAATAAGCAGCTCATTTAGAGCCATTTCAAGAGCTCATAAATCTTAGTATTGAATGTATCCACTATTCCTAATCACAGGGGATGGCAGCCAGGATGTTGAATCCCTTGCCCCCACCCATCCCCTGGCCTAACAGGAACAACAAGACAGGCAAAATTTCTGAGCCAGAACACAGGGATTCGCAGATACAATGCATTTGCAAGATTTGATTAGGGTCGAAGGGCTAAAACCTAAACTTCAGGACTGAATGCATTGAAAAAATCCAGCTTCCCACTTTACAAACTCAACATAGAGCTAGGCAACACAACCATGTGCATGAATTTATTTATAATATATATAATTAAAAAAAAAAAAAAAAAAACAGAAGAATAAAGAACCAAATTCTAAGTAATTAGCTTTTACCGAGGCAGCGGCACGAGTAGTCATTGTCCGCTCAACAGCAACTGGAGCAAGTGTAGGTTCCACTGTCGATGTGTGCGTTATACAGGGCTCCAGGTCAATGGTACCACCCCCTTTCTGAAAGCAAAAAAAAATGAAAGTGATTGAAAGAAACATACAAGTGTCAACAAATCCTTCAAGGTGATAAGCATCCTTTGTACTCTTCAAAAGCATAAGATGCCTTCATGATTTAAACGAACTTAAGAGGAAATATTCTTCTTAAAGGAAAATCACCTTCACAATGCAACATCGATCAACACGATAGCTACAGCCAATTGCAGCCCCCCATGCACGTGATCGAACATTGTTCCTCAAAGTAGACATGTAACCTATAATAGTTTTGTGAAATAAAGCAATGAAGTGATCATAGTACAATTAGAACAATAAAGTCTTGCTAGATCAAGATATAGACATATAATCAATAGCAAATCTTGCTTTCAGAGGAATCCATCAATACACCAAGAAGTAGATAATCAAATGATATCCAAAAGAAAAACTGAAAAAAAATATATATATATATATATATATAAGGATAGCATAGTGCTGTTAAGACCATTCCATCTGCTGAATCTAAATTTACAACTAGCTGATTAAAAACTTAAAGCAGTAGATAAAGGTATGTCTCAATCTGTATCCGTTATTACTGTCTGTGCATGAAGATTCACTATATCCTTAACCTCCAATTTAACTGGATTCTTAAAAACACCAAGATCCATCCAAAGCAATTTTAGAATCGGCTTCAATGAGATTCACCAAAGCAACCCTCCATTTAGCATACATTTTATAACATAGAAAACATGTATATTTGAAAACCTGATGTCTCTGTAACTGCAGAACTCAAACCACCGAACACAGTGCAATCCACACGGCAAATAAGATGATTGAAACAAAAAGGAGAAGAATATTTCTGAGCTGAACAGAAAAAATGGTTTCTAGGGTTCAGTTTCATACTCATGTTCTATAGGCTTTGCCATTTTAATTTACACTTCAGCTCAGAAAATCAACAGACCATATGAGCTGGAGTCAAATAGCATTAAAAACAATAAAAAGAAGCTCAATAATAAAAAATACCCCTGTATTTTAGCATCTTTTTTCCTAGACCGCTCGCTCTATTGTAAACATACGGATGTTATCCATGCGGCTAATTTTGCAATTTATAGTTAACAGTCCACCAGAAGTAGGGTGGCCACAAATCCTTAATAAACTAATCCAGCCAGTAATCCCACACCCACCACCCCCACACACCCCCCACCCTCCCCCCCTCTCTCTCTTCTCCTTCTCTAAGAGAAAGGCATGGCTGTAATTGCGCTGCAAGACATATGTGCCCAATGAAGTAGCCTGCACCATGTAAGTGGCCCAAAATTGAAATTTGACCCTAGTACTTATGACAATGTTCTAATTAATCCTAAGGAGTTGGTACAACCATTATAACCAAAAATTCTTGTCACAAATAGTATTAAACACAGACACTTCCTGAAGTTGCATGCACAAGGACAGGTTGTTCATGACAATTTAAGGTTTGTTTGAATTATCTTATTTTCATTTTTATTTATATTTGTATCTAACATGTATCTGTATTTTATTTATATCTTATCTGTATGTAGTCTTTTTAATTTGTTTATGAGTAAAAATATCTATTTTTCATTTGTATCCGTTTTTTAACAAACAGTCTGAACCGAAACAGCACGCCAACAAATCAAACAAAGCCTTAAGCATGTGCATTAATATATGACATTCTCCTATAAATAATATTGAAAATTTACTCACTATCAAACTCCATCCTGTCCCTGATTAAGTTCTATTTACTTTTATGCTTCATGTTGTATCTTTCAGAACATGAAGAAGCCAGCTTATTTATTTCATCTAGCAAAGACCACAGAACAATATATCCGCCAACTATTGTGTTCATGTAACAGAAAGTATTCACTTTACAAACAAGGCTTATTGTCATAGGATGTGTCAGGCAATGTATCAGCTAATTCAGGTGAAGAACTAATGAGAACAATCAGCCAAGCTTATCTGAAACAAAGGTAGACTGAACTACTCATTCAATATTTATTAGACAATCCAAGACAGCTTTCTGCAAACTCACAATCTAAGGGAGGAAGCACTCGGATTGTTGCTCGCAACTCTTGTATTGCTGAAGGTGGAGGAGAAGCTGTAGGGCGACAATAACCTGTGTGCATGAGGACTGGAGAGAAAACTCCAAATCAATAGCATTATAACTATGCAAATTTTGCCCATGAATTCAACATAAATTACCTATTTGATATAGGCACATACCAGCAACGAGATCAGAATCATAAGTATAGGTATCCGTCCCCCAGAGCTGGCTGCCTCTAACCTATACATAACAAAGTTGATATTACTGAAGAAGTCCCTCAATAATGCATTTATGTCTGAAGACTACTTGAGGTAGCGCAAGGCTTTGCATCAAAAAAAGAGATGGACAGTTAGCTTTCATTCTCATTCCAAATTCTAAAAGTAATATCAGTTATGATATTTAATGAAGGAAAATGGCAGGCAAAAGGCTACAGAAATTGATTATAAGACCATGGTAATACACAAAGGCAGAACCAAAAAATAAAAAATATATAAATAAAAATAAAAATGAATGTAAAAAAAAGCAATGATACAACACATAAGTTAAAATGCAATTGGAGCTATGTGTTGATATCAAAGAAAGAAAAGCAAGAGGAAACTTGGCAAAGAAAAATTGAATTAAAGAAGAAAACATCTTCAAGGAGTTTTACCTGACGATTGGTAGCAGCAACATGCTCTGCAGGAATTCGAATCTCAAGAGTTGGACCATTACGACTGCCTTCCCCATTTTTCTCTGGTTGAGATGACACATATTCCTTCCACAACTTTATCAGTTCTTGCATTGATTCCCCAACTTTATAGATGACATATGAAACTTCAGATTTCCCTGGAGGTCCAAGCAAAGTTCAGATTTTCCTGAAGGTCCAAGCAAATCAAATAAAGAATTTCCTCTCAACACTAAAATTGCTGACCCAAGTGAGCTATAAAATGGCCGCTTTAAAATGACGGATTATATATAACATTAAAAAGAAAGGGGCTGCAAAGGATTAAAGGAACACCCGAGTGAAGAAACTGAACTAGAACCAGCTATAACATTTGATAAAGACAACTGGAAGTATTTCTTCAAATTTTTAGCTGTCTGCCATTTCTTCAGGCTAAATTTAAATTGAGTTTGGAGAAGCATTACAATATTCAAAAGACAATGCTAGTAGCAACATATAAAGTTTGCGGATGAAAATAATCATCTCATAGATAAATTAAAATTAAATATCATTAGTGAAGATAAATCTCAAACTTTTACTATGCGAGCATTTATTCAGCATAGAACCACAATACATGGAATGTTAAATGTTAATAAGATAATAATATCATTAGATCTAGACAAACATGAGAGGATTTTCTGGATATTTTATGATACTGATACCCGTTTTTACTACAATAGCTGGAGCAAATAGTTCTTCAACCTCAATACAGTAGATAAAGCATCTTACCTTGAGACCTGCAAAAAGTGAAGACATGAAAACCAATTATGAGAATTTGGAACAAGCACATTAAATTACACAATTCTAATATGCAAGTAGATATGGACGCCAAACAACCGTGTAAACCATTTTGCATGAAAGGAGTGAAAACACCATACGCCAAGATTACAAAAGCAAAAATAACACTCTTATAGGATGAATGTTTCTCGAAGGGATGAGTAAATCAATCACAAAAGAGGATTGTAGAAATAAAACGATTGACCAAATTGATTGTTAACCCCCCAAAAAACCCATTCATCAAATAAAATAGAAAAAGAAAAGAAAAGAAAAAGGTAAATTGGTCCTGCTTCTCATTATATTCAGTTGATAATTGCTTGATTCACCATTTAACAATTCTGTTTCTCTTTCATGGGCCACTGCACAAAATGATTTAATTACTTCCAAATATCACCATAGAAAATAATACATGCCCCACATAAATCTGCCATATGTCAATAGAAAAAGAGAATATGATGATAAACCAGAGAACACAGAGTGGTCTGTCAATTTCCCAATATCCATACACTACCTAATATGGTTATGGAGAGTAATATACCATGAGCAAGACCACAAACCTTTTCGCTCTCATCAGAGCCTTTCGCATGTGCAAATTTACCCTAATGGTGGCTTGTTAAATGTTTTTTGAGACCTATTTATATAATAATAATGATTAGCTTAAAACAGAAAGGACCTCTGAGGAAATAAAACACCCTTTTGTTGACCTTGCAACATCAAAAATCTAATATCACTCTTATTGCACGTGATTACCATATAGGTCCTACGAACTAATAGAGGCGTTCAAAACACGCAAAAGGAGATGGAAATGTCTTAATGATAGTGGTTGTAACTAATGGGGAAAAGCTTATTTTTATTGCAACAACTGTTGTTGCCTTTGTTTTTTCTCTCACGTTTTATAAACAAACCTTTTTGGCTACTAAAAAGAATAAGGATGTAATCAACAAGATCGTGGAAAATCACACGCTTTCCAATTTCTCCATCATATTTAATAAATCAAATAAAGATAATAACCATAGTTCCAAATGATTTCATGCATTAGACACAATTTTGGTATTATTGGATGGATTTGTTTCTTTTCTGTTTCAACTACCATGCAAAACTCGAAAGAAGAATGTTAGCCTCATAAATAACCATAAACATGTCATATTTGATGCAGACATCCATGCTAAGGAAATTGGACATAAACAAGTTCTGTCACCAAATATGGATGCAAATTGAGGGCCAATAGGCATACGTAAGAGAAATGTGTATTAACATGGGTAAAACAAAATGTAGTTAGCATATACCCTTCAGGATCCTGAGCGCGGGACCTAAAGCGAGAGTCACGCCCAGTTGTTTGAGGACTGCCTCGTGGCCGAAGCATTCTCTTTCTCTGCTGAACTCCATCATAATTAAATACCTCTCTTTCCTTTTCCATTCCTTCACCATCCACACATCCATCATCCAATTCTTTTTCATATCCTCTATTGCGCTTTTCAGCTCTATCGCCTTCAGCATTTATTTCCCGCTCTTTCTTTCTATCTCTTGCCTCTTTGTCAACAGTTTTCCAGCCGTCTTCTTTCTTTTTTATCTCAGAGGCCATATTTTCCTGCTCCGACATCTTTACAGATACTTCCCCCTCTCCTTTTCACCATGAACTCCCTCTTTCTCGAGGGGGCCTATCAATGTCTCCCTCTTCAGAGTATCTTTCTCTCTTTCTTTCAATCTCTCCTTGTCCTTCATGGGGTCCTTCCTCTCCCTCTCCCATCTTTCAGCATCCCTTTCTTCCCTCACCAACTCTTTGCATTCACCACTGCTATTACTCACCAGCATAGCATTCCTACGTTCTGTTCTTTCCTTATCTCTATCTCCCCAATCTCGGTGTTTCGCATCTTTCCTTTTCTTATCCTTCTCTTTAAGTCTATCTTCAGCTTTAACATCAACTTTGTTCTCCCCGACTGCCTCATGAACATCTCCATAGCCCCTCTCTTCAGTTGCTAAATCTTCCCTTCCAGACTCGAATGGCCCTTGGGAACTGTTTCTGGACATATGCCATGCATCCATGCTTCCGCCAGGGGTTTCGGAGTGTCTCTTTCCTCTGTGATACTCTTTCTGCTCCTTCCAACTCAGATGGCTGCTTCCTGTGCCATGACTATCCTTTTCGACCTTTATGTCACCCTTATGATCATTGAAACCCTCACCATCATACTTAAATTTTTTATTCTCTTCTCCTCTGATCTCAAATTTCCCATCCTTGTCACTTTTCGCAACATGAACATCCCTCTTGGGTTCATATGATTCCCTCATCATCTCAGCCTTAGGGTCTCGGTTATCAATCCTAAAATCCCTGTTATCCCTTGAATCCCTTTCTGGCCTGTTGTCAGAGGATGGATGGTGATCCATGTGGGGATCATCCACAGAGGATGAAGGCATGCGGTAAATGGAATGCAAAGGTGATCTCCTATCCGGGTCACGAGATTCCATCCTGGGAATCTTTACCATCCTAGAATCGAGACCCGCATCATGGGATGGATGATGGTACTCACCCGAAACAGCTGTGATCATTCTAGGGTATGGACCAATATCATCATGGCCATACTTGGAAGAGGAATGAGCACTACTATCTTCATGGGGTCTTTTAGGAGCACCACTCATGCTTAACAACGCAACTTGACACCTAGATCAGCTTATATTCAGAAACATAAACTAAATTAAACCCTGCAAAAGAAAGCAGCCAATTTACAATGTTCCAAGTCAGTTACTGCCTAAGGTAGACTCAGTAGAGTAAAGGGTCTCCCTTGAATCTCAAAATTCATGGATATTTGCATTCTTAATCATGTTTCATAAGAGAAATTGAGAAATACAAAATATAAACGAGTGGTCTTAACGTCAATTACTCGAAATATGACCCTAATTGCAAAAGAGAAAAACTAAAAATCTAAAACCTTATAAAGTAAGTTATAGAATAAAAACAAACGAAGCAAATCACAACCAACGTATACCTATTTTTATAAGAATGCTAAGCAAAATCAAAACATACAACCTTGACTTTAAGTTGTGTTTGAAAATTTATACATAAGCAACATGTCTTAAGTAATTTCAACAACCATTTTAACAATAAATTCGCAAAATTATAAGAAAAATTAAATCTAATCACATAAACAGAACTAAATTAATAAATGGTGAATTGGGTAAAAATTAAAAGAAAACAATATATATTACCTCTCGCTTTAGAGATGCTGAGACAGAATCGGACACTAACCAAAGGCAAGTCTTCTTCTGCTTCTTCTATAATTTACAATTAAGAAATAGATAACAAAAAAATTTTAAAAAAAAGGGGGATAGAATGAGAGAATGGAGAATGAAGAAAGGAAAGAGAGAGGGAGGGAGAGTGAATATGTGCATATAGAGGGCAAGTGAGTTTGATGTGGTGTGTTGCGAGGTGGAATTGAAATTCAATTTTCACTTGGCCAACTCTCTCTAAAAAACATAAATATATGTAATTTGTAAACCAAGGGCAGGAAACCTGAAAAAATTTTTATATGAGTGAGTCAGTGAGTGAGTCTGAGTCTCGATTCAGGTCGAGTCACGTCTCCTGCTGCCTGGCAGCCTCCCGACTTCGATTTTATGTTTCAATTGCGGAACACCACCCTCCTCCCCTCCATGTCACGTGCGCTACCGTATTGCCCCTAGGTTTCTGATCTCTGTCTATAGAGTCCATACGGATTTCCCGAAATTATAGAATAAATCTTACAAGGAAGAAAAAAAGAAGAAAGAAGGAAAGATTTTTTTTTTACATTATTTAGTATCTATTAGAAAAATAAAACCTTCTTTATCAAGTTAATAATAATGAAATTACATTATAGAGTGTAGTGTGCATATGGTTAATTGGTTTTGCGTCCATTTGGCATCTATATCATATTTGATTTAATTAAACTATTTGTCAAAAATAAACACAAATAAAAAATAAATACTTTTACTTATAAATAGATCTTATAAATCAGATATAGATAAGAAACAGATACAAATTATATACAAATAAAATACAAAAAAAAAAAATCATTCAAGCAAACCTTAAAATTGTTTAATTTATTTCTCTTATGAGACAGATTAATTGACAGTTTCATATTATATTAAACCATCCATTTCTTATAAAAGGAAAAAAATAATAATATTTTGAAAAAAAAAAAAAAAGAAATATCATTAAGGCAAAATATAATCCCAAAACTAGGCAACTTGAACTCGTCCCTTTAAAAAAAAAAAAAACAATTTAAGTTGTACTGAACTCGTGTCTTTCAAATTGTCTTGAAAGACAAGATTGTTAAAGGATATGTTTATTACAGTTTAAAAGTCATCTCTTTAAAAGACTAATTTTGTGTAGTGGCATTTTTATAATTTCTTATTAAAATATTTTTTTTCCTTGTCCCCTTCATTTCCACTTAAACAATGTACGTATACATATTCCACCTTCAACTTTATGAGTCTGTTTGTTTAGCTTTTTGAAACAGATACATAAACTTTTTTAACAAATCGTTTATTAAGAAATAGATATAGATAAAAAAAATTAATAGTTCTCATAAAAAAATCAAATAAATGAACAAACCATCCAAAATACCCATATGTAGACTATAAATATACTCCCATATATTTACTTCAATATATAGCAAATTGGTAAACACACATATTTAAAAAAATTCCTTAGAGATATAATTTTACTTTTAATAATATATATGTATACAATAAAATATTGTTCTTCTTTCTTTTAATTTTAATTAACTTAAATTTTATTTGTTCTTTCTATATTTATTAAGAATAAGTATTCAACTAGTATTCTATAAGTATGTTCTCAAACAAAAGGAGTTTTTTTTTCTTTTATTTGGCCATCAAAACAAAAGGAGTTTAAGCATCTAATTACAAAAGCAAAAGACTTTGCCTATATGAAGAGTATATAAGGAAGCATGTTATATAATTTTTTTCCTTTTTTTAAGTTTTTACTTTCTTATTCCTGTAATCAAATAATAATTTATGATTATAATTATGATGTATTATTTATTTAATTAATTAAGGTTAATAATTGCCATGTATTTACGAAGTTAACGTTTTTTTTTTTTTAACCAATCGGTATTTTCTCTGGCTAGTATAGCTTACATTAATTGAAATATTTTATATGTATACAATATTTGCTTTCTTTATTATACACGCAATATATAATTGAAGGTGTTGATGTTATATTGTTGGTAGGTAATATTTATGTTAACCCAACTCATTACTTTCAAAATAAAAGTATATACTTTTACTAGCAAATCTACTAAACTGTGAACCGAGTTTTAATTCTAAGGAGAGCGGGTTGGGCAAAACAGAATATTATGATTGCCAATAATCTCTCCTTGTCTATCGTCTATCTAAATTTAATCAAACAATTTCAAAACTCAATTATTAATATAAAGCAAATTAACAAAAGAACAATCCAAATGTTCCTCAAAATGTGGGAAAAAATACCTAGACTCCCCATTAAGATCAACTATGTAACATTGACATCAACATTCAACTTTCTTATTAATTTCCAAAGCCGTCAAAAATCCTAATTTGGATCAATATCACTCTCGAAATCACTAATATATAACTCAAAGTTGATTATTTAAAATCATTTTCTAATTAAAACCCCTAAGAATAAGATCACATTACTTTTGATATTGCTCAATGAATTCCACAGTTATGTATGACCCTAATCTGACAATTTATGTCGCTATATCTCTAAGATTGCAGGCAATTCCATTTAATTATGCAAATTTACTTAAATATATGATTTCTTACTCGAAATTCATGGATTCTAATAGTAAATCCTTTTATGCACAAATAAAGATTTAATGATAATCAAACACATTAATAATAATAATAATAATAATAATAATAATAATAGCTCCATTGAAAATCAACTAACACTCTCATCAGATGGTTCTTTCAAGGTTCAAATTTACTCCCCATAAAATTAACTAGAAATAGTAAAATGAAAGCAAATCATATTCTAAATTTTTTAAAACAAAATTATCTCTTCTCCCATTGTTCTCTTAAATCTCTCTCTCCTCTCTCTCTCTCTCACTCTCACATCTCTCTCTCTCTCTCTCTCTCTCTAAATACACGAATACCAAATGAATACCTTTTTTCCCCTCTCTTTAAAAAGATATATGTGTGTTTGTAAACATTAAAATTATGGCAACATGGAATGCATGACCAAAAGGCATGATTGTGTTTCAAATCATGATCCTCCAAGGTTGAATTAAATCAACAAGCAATCTTTCTATAAACAACACAAGTACATTACAAGGGCATATACCAAGTTTTGTTTCTTTTCAGTCTTAAATTCTTCAAATTTCAACACATTTTTGCTTGTTAGGGTGTATCTTCAAGATTTATACCTCTTTCAAGCTTCCAATTGTCTTCATAATAACTCCAAAATACATGAAACTTAAATAAATTTTCCAAATAAGCTCTTAAATCCCTAAATGAAAATACAACTAAATTAAGCACCAAAAACCAAATGAAACATCCATAAAATAGCCAAAAACAATATCAAAATCTACCCATAAAATAGCTACAAATATGTTTTATTAGTAGTTAAACTTGGGCATAGCCTTGAAAATCTACATATAAAATAAGTGGAGTTGGTCTTTAAAATGAGCAAAGGTAAGCTAAGAGGTATTAGAAGTAGTCGCATTAGCACTCCAACATTCAACTAAACCAAGGATTTAAGAAAGTATAAGAGTATAACGATAACCAAAGAGATTGAGTGGTATGATACGAAATGACGAGAGCTACCTTAGTTTTGTATACTGTAAGAATATTTATAAGAAGGAGGTGTACAATAGCTAAGTAAAGTCACATATCGAGCTGATTTCCCTACCATTTGCAAGGTAGTGGAGAGCAACGCCATAAGGTAGAATAATGGACACAAACTGAAAGTGTTTTGAAATCACCACACACTTTTGTGGTGAGAGCCTTTCATTTATATATATATATATATATATATATGTTTACAGATGGTATAAGAGAATAAATACAGATAATATTGATTACAAAATAAATGAAAGAATCAATCATTACTCCTTAAATGATTGGTCAAGGGTGCATTTAATTGAGGTCAAGAATGCATTTATGGTACACCTTAAATTAAGGCAGAGAATCCTCAAACATACCCCACCCCCCTCCCCACCACCCCAACCCTGCGGCGCGCGCGCGCAAGCTAAGCATCGGATTTGAGCACATGAAGCTTGGAGCAGAAAAATTGAAAAAAGCGCCGAAGTATACTTTTGGTGAAGATATCGGCAACCTGTAAGTGAGAAGCCACATACTGAGTGGGAAGTTTACCATCAATAACAAGTTCACGAAGAAAATGGTAGTCTAACTCGACATGCTTGGCTCGCTTGTGAGAGATGGGGTTATAACTCATAAAAATTGCACTTTTGTTGTCACAAAGAAGAACAGATTGCTGTGGAAGAGAAATTCTAAGGTCACAAAGAAGATGCGTGAACCAAAGAAGTTCAGTGGTAGTGAGAGCAAGGGCACGATACTCAGACTCACAGCTTGAACGAGAAACAGTAGGTTGCTTCTTGGCACTCCAAGAAACCAAGTTGTTGCCAAGGAAAATGGAATAACCAAAAGTAGAGCGATGAGTGCTAGGACATCCTGCCCAGTCGGCATCAGAGTAAGCAACTAAAGCACTAGGAGCAGCAGATAGACTAAAAGTGAGGCCAAAATGCAGTGTGCCCTTAACATAGCGAAGAATGCGTTTCACAGCAAGAAAATGTTCTTCAGTTGGAGAGTGCAGAAATTGACTGACAGAGTTTATGGCGTAAGCAATATCGGGACGCATGATAGTTAAATACTGGAGAGCACCAACTAGAGAGCGGTAAAAAGTGAGATCCGAAAATAGGGACTGTCAGAAGACAAGTGCTTAGAGATAACCATGGGGTGTGAACAAGCTTGCTATCACGTAACTGAGCTCGTGTGAAAAATATCCCGTGCATATTTGAGCTGACTGATAAATAGACCATCAATGGTGGATGCTTCTAGACCAAAAAGTAACTAAGAGAACCCAAATCCTAGTAGCAAACTCAGAACTGAAGCTTACGAATAAATCTCGAAGAGAAGAGTTATTGCCTGTAATATGATGTCATCAACATAAAGGAGCAAATAAATAATGTCAGACTGCTTGTGAAAGACAAAAAGTGATGTGTCTTGCACGACTAGAATAAACCAAGTTGAATAAGAAAAGAGCAAGTCGTTGAACCAGGCAGAGGAGCTTGTTTGAGATCATCAAGAGCTTTCTTCAACTGACAAGCATGATTGGGAAGCGAGGGTCAATATACCGGGAGGCTATTCCATAAATATAGATTCAGTAAGATGACATTAAGAAAGCATTCTCATCAAGTGGCGGAGAGGCCATTTGTTGGTCACAACAAGAGAGAGTACAACACGAAAAGTAGTAGCCTTGATAACGGGCTAAAAGTATCAGTGTAGTCGAGACCAGGTATCCGTGTATAGCCTTTGGCAACAAGGCAGGCTTTGAGGCGCTCAATGGATCATCAGGCAAGTATTTGGTTTGGAACACCATTTAGAGCCCACAGTTGGTGATGGCAGGTCGAGGGACCAAAATCCAAGTACGATTATTTTGCAGAGCTTGAATTCTTATCCATAGCAGTAAGCCAAGCAAGATTCTTAGCAACATATTTGAATTTTGGGCCTCAGTGGATGCAAGGAGGGCAGAGAGAAGACTAAAGGAGCCCAAGAGAGCAAGATTTGCCGGGTGGCGAGGTTTGAAAATACCAGCTTTGGCTCGTGTAATCATGGGACGAGAGGCCATCGAAGTAGCCGCAGTAGGAGCAGGAATAGGCAGCTCGGTGGGGAGCTTAAGAGAAGCGGAGCTAGGATCTAAGGGTGGCAAAGATGGACTTGCAAGAGAATTATTGGCGTGCAAAGACTCATCCACTGGATCAGTACAAAGACCACACGAGTTAGATCCGGATTGTGTAATGTGATGGGGATAGGGCACAGATAAAGATGGAAGCATGTTTGTAAGGAGAAGACTTAGTTCCACAAAATTTGAAAAGTGAAGGGACGATATGGATTAAGCCTAGGAGGTATTGAGGAAGGGAAAGTGAGTCTTATTAAATTGAGCATGTCGGGTGAAATAGATCCTAGAGGTGGTGGGGTCAAGACAACGGAACTCTTTATAAGAGGGGCTATAACCCATAAAAATGCAAGGAATACTGCGGGGGAAAAATTTGTTAGACATATAATCACGTAAACAAGTATAAACACGACACAACCAAATGGATGAAATTTTCATAATTTTGGAGAAGAACCATATAGAAGCTCAAGGGAGACTTTCTCCAACAAGTGGTGTTGGCAAATGGTTGATGATGTAGGCCGCAGTGCTAAAGGCGTCAACCCAAAAGCAAGGGGGATGTGAGAGTGGAAAAGCAGGGCCAAGCCGTTTCAGTCACATGACGGTGTTTTCTTTCTGTGCGACCGTTTTGGGCGGAAGTATATGGACAGGAAAGTTGGATGATGAATGCCAAAAGTATGAAGATGAGTTTTAAAGCAATTGGCTAGTAAATTCTGCACCACTGTCACTTTGAAATATTTTTATACGAGCAGAATGTTGATTTTCCACAAATTTTTGAAATTGGATAAAAGTATCAAAAAAGTCATATTTGAATTTTAATGATAAAGCCAAGTAAAACAAGAATAATTATCAATAAATAAAACATAGTAGGCAAAACCCAAATTTGATTTTACAGGTGAAGGACCCCATATATCACAATGAATAAGATCTAAAACATTAGATGATCGACGTTCATTACGAGAATAAGGCAAACGATGATTTTTTGCAAGTTGGCATGTATCACATAATGTAGCAGATGGTAATAAAGAATTAAGATGAAGCTGTCCTTTTTTTATTTAAAAAGGAAATAATAGAATGGTTTACATGTCCAAGGCGAGCATGCCATAATTCATATGAAGCATGAAGAGATTTATTTTTAAGGACAAAAATAAAAGCGGAATGTCCACGCTCTAGCACATATAAGCCTCCATCTCGTTTACCAGTTGCCACCACCCGTCCCATTTGACGATTCTGAACAATGAAAAAATCATTAGTAAAAGTAACGAATAACGGAAAATTATATGTTAATTTACTAATGGACAAAAGATTTTTTGTGAGGTGAGGGACAACTAAAACGTCTAACAGATGAAGATTTGGGGAAGGAGAAATTTGACCAGTGTGGGTAATGGCCTAATGGGTAGAGACGCACCATTTCCGACAATCACACAACCCTTACCCGTGTAGTTAGTAAATTGGTCCAAAGTGGAGGAAGTTGGAGTCATATGGGCCGAAGCTCCTGTGTCCAAGAACCAGTCAGAAGCGTAACTTCCAGACACAGAGCATGAAGCGGTGAAGGATTCGGCAAGTTGTGCTGATTGGTTATGTTGATGCCGATCGTAGCGTTGCCTGCACCAATCAGCATAGTGGCTTTCCAAGCGGCAGATCTGGTACTGTGGTGAACGACGACCTTGAGTGGGTTGGGCATGGCCATTTCCACGGCAATGTCTGAAGCGAGAGCGGCCACCTCCGCGTTGAGAAGATCCTCGGTGAGCGGTGAACGCTGCAACTGAAGGTGCCGGGGTCTCAAGAGATTTTTGAAAGACTTCAAAACTCTCAGCCTTGGATACAAGATTCGGGAAGCAAGGAAGAGGCATTTGTGCCATCTGGACAGTAGAGAAATTGGAGAAATCGGGTCCGAGACCACGAAGAAACCAGTAAACTTTGTCAGTTTCATCAACAGGGCGACCAATGGCATGAAGTTGATCACAAACGGTCTTAAATGCACGGGCATAGGCAGTGACTGGACGAGTGTCTCGCTTCATCAATTGGAGGTCATCTTTGAGGCGTATTTCTCGGGCTTTGGAGCGGTGGCTGAAGGTATTTTCGAGAGCGGTCCAGACCTCGCGGGATGTAGAGAGGCCTACGGCTTCAGCCATGGCTTTCTCTGTGAGAGAGGAGAGGAGAAAGCTTAGGAGACATTGATCAGTGGCTTTCCCTACTAAGTATTTGGCATTTGGTGTTGAAGAGGTAGGAGGATCAAATGGAGATGGCGGCTCAAGGTTACCATCCACATGACCCAATAGACCTTGGCTCTCATGAAGAGGAAGAAGTTGGCTCTTCCATAAGAGGTAGTCAAAGGAGGAAAGTTTGATTGTGACCATGTGAATCATGGTGTTGAAGGAAGGAGGGTGAGAAAATCAGAGGCCATTTGGGGATCAAGGGATGTTAATCCTAATTATGCTCTGATACCATGAAAGTTATTTTGAACTCACCACACACTTTTGTGGTGAGAGCCTTTCATTCATATATATATATATATATATATATATATATATGTTTACAGATGGTAAAAAGAGAAAAATAACACATAAATATTGATTACAAAATAAATGAAGAATCAGTCATTCAACTCCTATAAATGATTGGTCAAAAGAGTGCATTTAATTGAGGGTCAAAGAATGCATTTATGGTACGCCTAGATTAAGGTAGAGAATCCTCAACACAAACAATATCTCAAATCATCTCAACTATCATGATAGCCTACTTTGTCCTCTTATAGAAGGAGTTTCATAAGTCAACCTTAAGCTTAGACACCTAGTTGGTGAGAAAACGCTATCAACGCTTCTCTTACATTCTCATTGGTGGCTAGTTAATAAGAAAAGATTTATCAAGGCAAACCTTCAATTGTAGAAAGGCGAGCTAAGTTTTAAATTGTGGTTTAGAAGTTTACCATTTGCAGCAAAGCCTAACCATGAACTAGCAGAATTGTTAGAAGCTATTCGAAGTATTTGCATGACGCTAAAGAGCTTGTTGCTATACCTATCCATCTATTACTAAGCAATAGAGTGCTTGAGGGAGGAGCAAGTTGAACCATGCATGGTTAGGTCCTGAGTAAATATACTATAGTGAATAGGTTGTTTAACAAGTGCAAGTGAGCTTAGTCTTTATCTAGCCTTTCCTGAGATAGGATAGGAGGTGCTAAGCAAGGATGGTGAGTAAACATGGCTTTTGTCAATCCCTCAGCTCGATAAAAGAGAAGTGAGATTGATGGAGTGGTGAGTCAAGCGAACATGACCTTAGCCAATGTTAACAGTTATATTTTTATTAGGTAAATTATATTAAAAGGTCTCAACATTTTGTGATAAGTTCATTTAAGGTCATAATACTTCAAGATTGAAAATACATTCCTTTATACATGCCTTATTAAGTTTCAACTATGGGCATGTGGCCGATTAGTATTAATTGTAAAAATCAAATTAAATGTATCGTATTTTTTTTCCAAGATAAACATTTCATTAATGCACAAAGCAGCCATATTGTGCTGGATTTTTCTTCAAGTTAATTTGTAAGCTAATGCTAATTAATGTTTGAATCAATGGTTTGACTCATGACGTGTTATGGTAGAAAGTCATAGTAGTATTGTTTTCTATTTAATTCTCCTATAAGTTATTTATAAGTTTATAATCATTTAGAATATTAAAGACACTATTTGAATATATGTTTTAAATAAAGACTTGGAAATATTTTCTATCAAGCAAGTATAAGGTTAGAATTCTCCCTCCCCACTATAATGGTAAAAAAAAAGGTACAAAATATTTATTTTAGAATTTTCTTAGTCAATATAGGTTTTAGCCTAGACAAGAAAGAAGTTTGATTTTCATATTTATATATGGTTAATAAACCAAATATGTTTACATATTAACCTTGTTATAGACACAATTCCATTTAGACATAGACATGGACAAACTCGTTAACACAAATTACAATGGTAAATGATCATCTTTGCATAATTGAATGGAAATCCAGAATATTTTCTCTATTTCCTTTATCATTTCTTCTTATTTCTTTTTGTGTTATAAATTTAACAAAAGAAAAGGGAAAAATGAAAATCACATCTTTTTTCTTCTTTTTAGTTTCTTTCTAATAATTTCAATTTATTTCCATCCAATTTTCATTTTTTATTGAATTGCTAGAAATGCTATATATATAACCTTCAACAATCCACCAAGGACTAAAATATATAATTAAAAAGAAAATGATGGATATCTTAATTCTAATGCAAAGCAAGCCAAAAAATCTCCCTAGATTTGTTAGGTTTTTAGAGAATAATTAGTAGTAGATTATTGTATTAACTAGACTACCATTTATAGTACAATCATTGTAGACCTTTAATTTATTTACATATATGTTAGATTATACTATATAAATTGATATATAGCTATTTATACTGTAAACCCCGGTATACTTAGCAGTCAAGAAACCCCGGGAGTTGGAAGCGAAACCCTAATCCGATCCAGTTTGGGTCTAGTGAGTGAAGCCTAGGAATCCTAAATCCAGCTTTCCTTCGGTTTTATAATAAAACAAAATATTATGAAGTAAAGGAATGTGAATTATTGTTTAAAAGTACATTCTAAACCTTTGAAAGTTTTAAATTCGGGAATTTTTCAATTCCGGGCCTTTCCGAGCTCAATTACGGAAAAGCGTGCCCTGGACCACAGATTCAGAAAAATATTCCGGAATATTCATTAGAACCGTAATTTTATAAGGATTCCAAAAATATCAATTTCATAATTTTCCGAGCTATAAAAATTACAGTTATAGCTTTTCCCGTGTTTTCGGAACAACCGGTAAAGTAGATGTCTTGTCTACTATTCACAAGTACAACCTACATTACACACTACCCATACCCTATTCTTAGATCCTTACAACTACTCATTTTAATTTTCTTTTCCAAGAAATTTTGTCTCTTAATCAATTATCACATTTATTACATTTTAATTTACTAAATTACAAAATTTCAATTTTTCAAAACACACACACCATGGACGGCCGCGCGCCCCCCCCCCCCCCCCGATTTTCCTCCCATTTAATTTATTTTGCAATTTTTATTCATTACTAAACCCTAATGCCTTCATATATAAACATATTTTCTCTCTCTCTCATTTCTTCTTGTTTTAATTTTTGAAAAAGAGAAAAAGCTCTCTCCTTCTCCTCCATTGTGCCGTGAGGTTGCCCCCCTCCCCCTCTCACAACTTCAACTTGTTTCTCTCTTTTCCATCTCTCAAGACTCCTTTGGTATGTTGATTTAGGTCTTGTTCTTCCTAGATCTTGTAATGGCAAGACTATATCTTGTTTGTTTTCTCATTTAATCCCAATGAGCTCATGCTAGGGACATGAAACACATGAACAAGAATATCAAGCCATCACAAGACATGGATCTAGTGTTTAGATGAGTTTATGTTAAAATATCAACTTGTTCATGCATGTAAAGTAGAGATCTTGTACATATATTATTGTTCATGCCATGAGATCCATGATTCATGCATTATATATAGTAGATCTAAAGTTTAGACAACCACATTTTCATGTACATGCATGATCATAGGTTTATTTTATTTTCTATTGTTGAGATATATTTTACTCAATTTATATTGGATAAACCTTGATCAACTTGTTATTAATTTTATAGAAATTATGAGGAATTGGTACTTAATTAAGTTAATGTTATATTTCAGGTTTTTAAAGTGAATGGAAAGATTTAGAGGAACTAAGTATGGGAGATATACATCAGAGAATCATGGCCGCTGGCCATGGAGCCGGCCATCACCGTGAGATATACATCAGAGGAGTCATGGCCGCCGGCCATCAAGCGTGCACCACTTGTTTCGCGAATAATAGCTGCCAGCCTTGTTGCGACATGTCTCCAGCCATCTTTTATGCGAAAAATACTCTTTATATCTGATGTTTATCTCACATATATAAAGAAGTAGGAGAGAGAAAAGGGAAGGATTCATTATTCATTATTGATTGTTCTTGTTCTTTATACTCTAAAGAAACCCTAGCTTTTGTTTTTCTTGGATCATGAGTGGCTAAACTCCAAATCTAGCCAAAGGATTGCTACATATTCAATTCAAGATGGATTGTGAGATCAAAACGGTTCTATTATATTGTTCTTAAATTGAGTATTCATATTTCATCTGCTTTATATGTTATTATTGTATGTTTATTGATTGCAACTTTGGATCCGGGTTGTATGATTAACAAACAATAATCAATCAATTAGGAAATCATATCCGTAATTGTATGATCTTTCTAATATATGTGATGAAACAACACGATTAATTATAACCAGATGATTGATTTTGTGTTGTGATGAAATATAATCTAGTTTAAATGATTCATGCTTTTGGATTATTGATTAGGATTGGTAATTTTCTATTTCATAAAGCAATTGATAGATTAAATTCTAAGAGCGTATTTAGGGTTGTCTAATCAATTAGGGAAATAATCAAAGATCTTATCTTGATTATCGAATCATTAAGGAAAGATAGATTTTCAGAGTGTTGAAAGTCATAACCAATCTATTCAATAAAAGAACAATAATCTTTGAGTCAATGATCAATCCCAAGAATTGAATTGTGGTAAGACTTTGGTTGGATATTTTCCTAATATAGAATTTTCGTATTTAAATATAGAATTTATTTAATTGTTTGATTTCAAAAACCCCCCAATTTTTCTTCTCTTTTCTCAATCTTGATAGAAATAGATTTTTACTGGTTCCCTGTGGAGACGATCCTGCTCACTACTATTTACAAAATTCTAAGAGTAGGTTATTTAATTTTGTTGGATTCGACACACCAAATTTTGGCGCCGTTGCGGGGAACTGGTGTCAAAGATCTATTTCTATTTCTTTTTATTTTGATTTTTTTTATGACCCGTGCTTCTCAAAGGTACTTTAGAATTTGATTCAGATATAGAGAAGACGGAACGGGAATTGCGCCGACAATCAAAACAGCTATTCTAGACGCAACTTCAACTTCATCTCCTGGATTAACTCAAGCATTGGAATTATCAGAATCATCCAGTGAGACAGAAAGAGAAGAATCTGAAAGTTTGGATTTAGAAGAAGAAAAGGAAGAGATGGCAAATCCGGACCGAACACTTAGACAATTAGCAACTCCGGATGTGACTCAACAACCACTTTGCATTCAATATCCTGAGTTGAATGTGGACTTTGAGTTAAAATCCGGGTTGATTCATTTGTTGCCTTCTTTTCATGGCCTGGAAAACGAGGACCCTCATAAGCATTTGAAGGAATTCCACGTTGTCTGTTTTAGCATGAAACCTCAAGGGATTTCTGAAGATCAAATAAAATTGAGGGCTTTTCCTTTTTCTTTGAGGGATAAAGCCAAAGATTGGCTATTCTATTTGCCCCCTGGATCAATCACCACATGGACTGATATGGTCAAGGCATTTTTGGACAAATTTTTCCCTGCTACTAGAGCCGCAAACATAAGGAGGGAAATTTGTGGGATTAAACAAAAGGATTTTGAGAATCTGCATGAGTATTGGGAAAGGTTCAAACAACTGGTTGCCAGTTGTCCACAACACGGCATATCCGAACAACTCCTGATACAGTATTTCTATGAAGGATTGCTTCCTATGGAAAGGAAGATGATGGATGCAGCGAGTGGAGGAGCGATAGTAGATAAAACCCTGCTCAGGCTAGGGATTTGATCTCACTCACGGCTGCAAATTCCCAACAATTCGGTTTCAGACAAGATCCTTCAACAAGAGTCAATGAGGTAAGTGTCTCACACTTAGAATCTCAATTATCTAGCTTGACTTCTCTTGTTCAGCAGGTTATCCTTGGAAATACCCAACAAGCGAAAGCTTGTGGTATTTGTGCATCAAATCATCCCACAGACTTGTGTCCAACCTTACAAGAAGATTCATTTGCGCATACAAATGCGGTTGGAGTTTTTCCAGGACAACCACAACCACCTCAGAGAAAGTATGATCCCTATGCAAACACCTACAATCCTGGATGGAGGGATCATCCAAACTTCAGTTATCAAAAGCCTTAGAATTACCAGCCATCAATCAAGGCCACAACAACCACCACCACAACAAGCTTCGTCTTCAAGCTCATCACTTGAAGACATTGTGAAGTCTCTTGCAATCAACACTAAACAATTTCAGGATGAGACGAAGCAAAGCATTCAAAATTTGGAGGGTCAGATGAGTAAACTTGCTACTTCAGTAGGTAAGTTGGAACAGCAAGGTAAGTTACCTTCTAACACCATTAATCATAGAGAAAATGTGAGTGCAATCTCCTTGAGATTTGGCAAGGAATTGCAAGACTCAAATGAGAAGGTAATTGAAACCGACTCCAATGAGAAAAGTGAAAAAGAGAACCCCCACATGGAGGAGAAACAAGTAGAAAAACCCCCACCACAGATTTACAAGCCTGTACCCCCATTCCCTTCTAGGTTGAATCAGTCCAAGAAATTGGATGAAGAGAAGGAAATTTTGGAGACTTTTAGGAAAGTCGAGGTGAATATTCCTTTATTGGATGTGATTAAGAAAATACCTCGATATGCTAAGTTTCTGAAAGATCTTTGCACAAACAAGAAGAAGCTTAGAGGAAATGAGATGGTTTATATGGGTGAGAATATTTCTGCTGTTCTTCAGAAGAAGCTACCACAAAGTGCAAGGACCCTGGTACGTTTTCTATTCCTTGTATAATAGATCAAGTTAAGATTGAAAATTGTATGTGTGACCTAGGAGCTTCAGTTAATATCATGCCCTTATCTATATATGAGAAGTTGAATATTGGATCTTTGAAAGAAACAAGAGTTATCTTGCAACTTGCAGATAGATCTAATATATATCCATCAGGTATTTTGGAGGATGTTTTGGTTCAAGTCAATGGATTAGTGTTTCCCGCTGACTTTTATGTAATTGATATGGGTGAGGAGATGTATTCAAAATCACCTACACTTTTGCTTGGGAGACCATTTATGAAAACATCTAAAACCAAATTGATGTTAATGAAGGGGTTATGACTATGGAATTTGATGGGGAGATCATTAGATTCTCGGTAGATAGTGAAAAGAAAATTAATTCAAATATTTCTAATATTTTTGCTATCTCTAAGAATGACAATCAGGTTGTGGAATGGAAGAAGAGAGCCTAGTTGATGAATCAAAAGTGGATGGACTTGGAGATAAATTAGTTGACACTGGACAAGTTTTGGAGAAGATTGGAGATGATAAGTTGAATCTAAAGGAGGATGTGCATAAAAGAGACACTAGCGACATAATACTAGAAATAGGTAGATCTTTCGAAGTAGATAGAGATCGATATAAAATTTGCGAAATTCCGAGTTAAAATGACCAAGTTATGGCCGTTTTAAGTCGGAACTTCCGCAAATAGCGAGAAATCCGAATCCATATAGTTTAGATGAATAGCTTGATTTAGTTACATAATGAGAGTCTCATTAGCATTATTCTTGCTTGGTAGGTGATCCTGAGCAGGACAACACTCCACCTCCCGACTACTACTACTAGGAAGATTGGCGTCCAATGGCCGAGTGAGTTTTACTTTCACTCTCAATTAATGAATGTGATTGTAATGTAGTGGCACTAGTGGTGTAGGCAAAGATAAAGAGAAATTGTATATGCATGATGGGGTATAAGGGAATTATATATGTTGTTTACTGCTGATATGTGAATTGGACGTAAGGAATATCGAAACGGGTGTTAAGCTATTGACTGATTAGCTAGTATCTTATGATGAATGCCTGCGAACACTTGTTGGTCACTTGAAAGAATTGAATTAATGAATATTCGGTTTCAAATATAAATTGAATCCATTCATATCACGATGGGGTTGGAGCATTCGCATTGGTTGGTTTTTCGTGATCCATAAAACGAATATGTTGGTTAATCGTGATCCATAAAACGAATTTGTTAGTTAATCGTGATCTATAAAACGAAATATTGTTAGTTGACCGTGAGCTTAAACGGCGTCGTACCGCAAGATTCGTTAATCTGCTAACCCGGGATAGAGGGCGCAAGTCCATCCACATATGATTTTCTGTTGGTCATATGTTTGTTGATCACATTTGTATGATGCATACACTTGCTTGAATGATTGTATTTAATTGTGTTATGGAAGTTATTACTCACTAAGCTAGTTAGCTTACGCCCCATAGTTTTTATCTATTGCAGCACGAGTTCATATGGCTTAGGCCGAGGCAAGCCACAGCACAGGTACCGGAGATAGGAGTTTCCCGTAGAAGTTTAATCATTTCTTTTTGTATAGACTTCCATTGGAAACTAAGGACTCTGGATGACTGTAATGGACTTGTTATTATTTTGCGGGGGAATGCCCCTTAGATTTTGTAAACTATAATTATGCGTTTTGATTTGTTATCTATGGCTATTGAATGCCACGCTAAACTGTTTAACTCCATTTGTCGAAGTATTCTATTGTCGTAAAGGAACGCTTTACGTCTAATTAAGACTCCTGAAGGGCTCGGGTAGAGAACTCGAGAGTCTTACTTAGTATGTGGCGGGCTATTACGTCTAGGATACCCTACGGGGCGTGACATATACACAGAGTACGAGATCATGATATTACATCACTTTGTGAATGAATTATCTGTGTTATAGAATTCAAATTATGCAAATCACATTATATTACAATAGTTAACTTGTATCTAAGCTATGTGTGCAAAAATTAAAGAGAAAAATGCAAAAATACTCATCTAAACTTTAGGGGTGATATGAATCGACCCCTTAAAATTTGAAAGCATGGTTTTTGATCTCTTAAACTATAAATATTTTGCAAGCTTAAGAGATCTCATCCCTTTTCATCCTTCCCCGGTATAATTTCGTACAAGCGTGTATAAATATTGTAAAAAAAAGTATAACTAAAATAGTACAAATTTTGTGGTTTTTTTTTATAGAAAAGTATAAAATATCCTAAACTTGCAAATTACTTATAATTCAAGGATTCAAAAACAACTCTTTCAAAATTCAGGGGGTCAATATACTACCCCTTTGGTTTAGAGGGTGTTTTCTTTATTTAACCTAAAATTAAATTTAATAAAGTATTCAAATGTCAAACATAAAAATCAAAATTATATGGTAAAGTATATCTTAATTTGATCACATTAGTCCTAACATTTTAGGGGAAAAGAAATTCACGATTAGCTATTATCATATAAGAGTAAGTTAATATTCTTTATTATTTTATTTGATTTGTAATATTATCATACTATAGTTGTATTATTTTTCTTATACAACTTTAAGTACCCAAAATTTATAAAAACAAACACATGATATGAGTATTACAACTCGTCTTGCTGTCACATCCATTATTAGTATATAAGAACTACCACTTTTCATTGTGTTATATTAAGATCATTTATATCTTATGGAGTTTTATTGGATAAATTTTACTTCAAGATATAACTTTTAGGACATGAAATGACTCATTTTACTACATAATGTACTTATGTTTTAATGCATATTTTGTGTGTAACTGTATACACATATAAAACTAGATGCATTTCATATGAATTCATTGATGTGTAATTTTTCATCTTGTAGTTTTTTCCCTCCTCAAATGGTTATACAAATACTCAAGTCATTATTTTTATTTAATTATTTTGGTTATGAGATCTAAGGAGATAAATAAAAGTATAAAAATATTTTTTCAATTAAGAAATATAAAAAACCATATCAACATTATGTTTGAAATAAGGGAAAAAAAATCGGAGTAAAGAAAGTAAGAGGAAAGAAACGGTGAGGAAATAAAATAGAAGAACAATATTTAGGGAAAATGTTAAATTTGGTATCTATACTTTGCATAATAGTACCTTATCTTTAAAGTGATCAATTTATTAGGGTGAAACACATGCCTACTATTTTTTTTTTAAATTAAAAATATATAAATTAGACAAAAATACTTACCAATATACCAAACCAAAATCGTATATAGGTCATGTGATATATGATTTAACTACAAAATTGCTTGTATAAGATGTGATTTGACAAAATTTGTACATCGCTAAATCACATCTAAAAGGGGCGATTCAGCATTAGTATTAATGAATTGCACATTTGAGTAGTGATGCACATGTAAATAGTACATCACAAACTATGAAAACAATGATGTGATACGATGTATCTTTTTGGTTTTTATGGTTCTTTCCAAGAGCCATTCCACTCCTAAGACATGTTCTTTTTTTTTTTTTTCAACTAGTCAAAGATGTACATGGTGATGTAATGTGTCAAATTTCTTGTTTGGATCTTGTTTCTTCCCAAGAAAGGTCTTAATTTTTTACCAATCAAAAAGAAAAAGATGTATAAACAATGTTATTCCTAATTTGTTGTGTGCTAATATAAGTCGCACCTTACGCACGTGACTTACGTGTAAAATACCTAAATCGCATCTACAATATGTGATTTTGTATCAGTAATTTAGTAATTATTTTTATATGGATTATCGTTTTTTTTTTAAGGATCAGTGATTATACAATTTCCTTCAATTTAATACTCCGTCTATCGTTTGATAACTAATTTTACTACCTTAATGAGGCTATTTGTTCTATTTCCTTACATAGAAGAGACAACATATTACTATATTAGTGCAAGATAAAATTATGAGAAGTACTAAAAGTTCAATGATTAGTTATTTATTTCATGTCAGTAAATAAAGGAAACAATGTAAAAAGGTAATAAAAATAGCTATAAAAAAGCTTAATTAGGTCATAAATTGACCACTAGTATTAAATTTAATTTTTGTGCAAAGTTGGATATCAAATTTTGATATTTAGTCTAATATATATTTGGATAGGAAAGAAATAGGAACAAATGATCATGGATGGAAGTCAACTAGGTTTTTCTAATACTTGTTAAATACTAAAATGATCAACAATGTTCAAAGTTCCTTTTTGGTGTAAGGGTATTTGTGTCATTTAGTACCTTCTCCTTCCAAATTTTCTTAAATTAGAGATAGTGGTCTTAAATTTTATGTGGACTCATGGGAAATTCGTACAAAAAATTCCTTACATTTATTTTCCCATCTTTATACAAATAAGAGAAATGAAGCTTTTTTCCTTTCTAATTTCTTTCCTCTTTTATTCCTTCCTTTGTACAAAGATAATGCAAGTGTAACACACACACACACACACACACATATGTATATTTGAAAAAAAAATATTTAAGAATGTAATATATGGTATGAAATCTCATGTTTGATCAAACATGCCTTAATCTTTTTTTCCTTAAGTTGGTTAAGCCTATTTAATAATATAGATACACTAAGGAACATTGACTTGTTGTATTAAATCTAAGTAGATATAAATATGTACATTTGATATTATAAACATCTTAATTGTTAAATTGGTGATTTAACCTAGATTTAGAGTGATGGTAAGGGATAAGCTCTTATTTTAACTTCAAAGAATTAAAATGTATTATTGAAATTGAAAGGAACTTTTGCGGTTCCATTGACGAGATGAGACTATTCAATCAACCATCTAACTGGTATATCGATTAATATCATGAATGGTACCTGAATTTTGATAAAATATGTAATTAAATACATAAACTTTAAAATTGATCAATTTAGTATCTAAACTTTAAAATTGATTAATTTAGTGCCTGAAAGAACTTTTTGTACATGCTAATAGTAAGTTCTTCGATCAATATCAAAAGACCCTCATTATAAGTATTGATTTTATGATATATTATATTAACTTAATGATTTATTGAAGAAAATGATACTTATTAGACTAATGTTGATTTCATATGTAAGAGAAGATAGATGAGCTTAATGAAGACATTTGGAAGAATTAAAGGAGGTTTTGATGAAGAATTGTATAAGTTAAAGATTTACAAATACACATGAGTTTCTACACACAGTTCCTACACACTGTGTAGGAACTGGTGTAAGACAAGATTTTTTACCAAATGTAACTTTAAGGGTACACTAAGACACTACACAAGTTGTGTAGAATGTTGGTGTAAAGAGGAAAAAATAGTCAAAAAGCCTACATAGGCATCCTACACAAGCTGTGATCGGGGCAATGCAAGGTTGTTTTTAGCGAGAATATTCACATTTTAATCGAACATGGGCAATGTAAGATAGTCAAGTGGGGTTGCTTTTAACCCTATCTATAAATAGCCACCTTTAATCATTTTTTACGGATCTTATTCTTTTTCCTCGATCTTTTAGAGAGAGAGAATAATCAATTTAGAGTGGAAAAATGTAGGAGTTCATTGAATATCATAAGGCAAGCATCAAAAAGGGGTTTTATCATGAACCAACTTTATTTCCCTAGATCTTGTTCTTGTCTTTCTTATCTATGGGGAAGTAGTTTGTTTTTACCCTAAATCTTGAGAAACCCTTACCGTAATGTAGCAGATTTGTCATTTATTTAATGAAAGTTTATGCTTGTTGAATATATTCATGTGTTTGAATTGTTTATTAATTTAATATACGCACAGTATTATTATCAATGCAAGATTCTTGTTAAATAGATTAATAGATCATTTAATAAGATAGATCTATATTAATGGTAAAGTTTGTATGTGATTCTAAACATAGAAAAACATGAACTTTCTGCAAAAGATTAAATCGTGATAAGGGATCATGATCTTTAATGAAATCTTGCATGTTCTTGATGAGAAAGAAATTTCCATTAAATTCAAGATTAAAAAAAATTCTTGAAAGAGATGTTAATTAAGTTAAGATTCCTATGGTTCAAGAACAAAAATACATCACTAAATAAATTATTATTAAGATTGAGAATAGGGTTAGTGGTGAATGGTAGTTTTGTGATATGATATTCATTAAGAAGCATTTACACTCAAATTGATAGATTAATTTAGGTAACTTTTAGAAAATAGGAATAGTGACATCATTTGATTTAGACTAGCCAATAGCGAAATCAAGGTAACTACTTATAGTTGTAATCTGGTAGAACGACCTCCGTGCTCTAATCTATGACACGTACACATGCTTAAAAGATTAATAATAAAGTAAGTATAGGGTTAATTTTATTTTGGTTGAGATTGGTCACATCATTCTTTCATGTGCTAAATTGATAAATTTCAAAGTTCAAGTACCTATTTGCTTATTTTGCTAAGTTTATATACCATTGTAACATTTTTTATTGTTCTTCCACATGCAATTTACTTTGTTTAATAAATTTTTGAACTATTATCCTATGAAATATAGAATGATAATTCAATTTATCTGAGAAAGCATTTATGGAATTGACGTAAGTTAATAAAATAAAAATGGCAATTAAATTAGATGTAATCAATAAAGATAGACTTTTGTAGACACAAGAAAGTGTTTTGAACTCAATATTGCAATTTCATTTTGATCTATTTTGGTATACCGATCATGTCATTAAGACTTTGTTTGGTATGATTTAATGAATTAGGAAGGAAATATTATGGAAGGAAGAAAAGTAAAGGGAATGAATTGTTAGATGTGTTTGGATAGTGAGGGGGAGGAAATGAATGGAATGTTAATTATCATAAAAGATAAAATAAGATGTAATGGAAAATTACTTATATGCTCCTATAAATAATTAAGTGATTAGAAAAGAAGGATACAAGAGTAATTTCAAGAAATTTTTCCCTTTCCCTCCTTATCCTCTTCACGGGGAACAAAAAAAAAATGGTGCAACCCGAGGAAAATACTATATCCATTTCCCTTCCCCATGTCTCTCCTTTTCGAAAAAAACAAGAAAATAAAATTTAATTCTTCCATTTTCTCCCTCTCTTAATCATTCTAACCTAATTACCTCATATCAAACCAGTGCAAGAGCTTGGTAGGGAGGAAAGAATAGTTTCTTTGTTTTATTGAATCCAACCTTTATGAAACTGGCAAATTACAAACAACAAACATATTATATTACACATATTCATATGAGTGTAAAGAAACAATAGCTTTATGGTACCTAACTTAACTTAAGAATTGAGAGCGACTCCCTTAGGTGATGAAAGAAACCTAAACCTTCACCCTAGTGTTGTTGGAAAGAAAATCATCTTGTAGTATTATCTCACTCCACTAACCTCTAAGTCTAAGGGTGACTTATAAAATTCACCTCTACACGAGCACAAAATAAGACTACACAATAAGTAGCTTGAGTTAAGAAGTCACTTAATTCCAACCCAGCCTCTCTATAGGACTTGTTCACAACCAACCTACAGATGACAAAGAAATCGTGTAATCATGGCTATCATCTAATAATTGCCCAACTCTCTCTCCTATAAATACCACCAAGGAATTTGGGGAAAAAGTGACGCATCATATGTGAAAATGCACTAAAAAAATAATCAAGAGGGAGAGTGAATTGAGTATTCAACCTAAAATGCACAAACAATTAATTTTTATGCAAAGAATCAAATTTAACTTTAATCGTAGCATATAATACAACAACAGATTATAATACGAAATATAATGGAGATAGGGATAGAAAATTTGAGCCCAAATTTAACTGGAGTTTGTCCTACTCCCTACTCACCATGAGCTACCAATGTTTGCAATCGAGGACTTCACAAACACTTTATTGATCACCAACAAATATAAGCTCAAGCTAAGCAATACACAAGTCGCAACATTTTAGGAAATAAAATATTTTCTTCACTCTCTAAATGCTCTTTTATAAATTATAGGTATAAGAACAAAGCACTAGAATGTTATTCTCTCTCTTACTTATAAATTTACAAATAAGGTACAAGAGAACGGAATTTAAGAGAGAAAACTTGATTTGTTTGTTTACAAACGAAAGCTCTTAAAAGTTCTCAAAAGTTATCAAGAAGCTATCTGAATCTCCAAGGCAACAAGTATTTATAGTCTTTAGAATCTTAAATGTTCATGGGAGATAACGTCTAACAGACGACGACAAGTAATGCACGCAATGGTTGAATTAATTGGCCATCGGTTCATCGGTCCAAGGACCTCATATGTCACACCTTAAATTTTCTTTTTCGTGCCTATGTTACGTCTTGGTTTTAAACTTCGACTACCTTTATGCTTTGATTCGTTGGATTGGCTCACCGGTGCTTTGCTTGTAAGCATAAAAACGTAGCATACACACACAACGTGGACTTTCATATATATATATATATATATTCTCATAACAATTCTTAATCTTATCAAGGTAAAGTGTGTTTATAAAATCTTTTCATAACTTTTGTTCTCATCAAAAGCACATAAAAAAGAATTTATTTTAATAATCTCTCCCATTTTGATGAGGGCAAACAGTTATGTAAAGTTTTTTCATACTTTACTCCCTCTTAATAAAAGCTCCCCTATCATAGCAACAAATTAATAAGCTCAAGATCAATCTACTAATCATAAAATTTTCTTCATTTTAATCATCCATTATTTGCACATTTAACTCTATTTCACCCCCATTATTATATTAGTATTTCATCCGTTTTAATCACACCATTATTTCTCCCCTTTTGACGTCATAAAAAATATTTGTATAAGATAGCAAGCAGAAAGAAGAAGGAGAAACAATGATAATAAACAGCCATGTAAGACATTTAAAAACAAATTAGTGAAAAAATGTCACAGAAATGTCCAAAATGTAGAAGGATATACATAACACAAATATAAATAGAACAAAAAATCAAGTAGGAGGAGATGGACAACGATGAATATGATAGAAATGATCCATGAAGCCTCTAATATCAGAGCTGAAAGCCTGGAAATATGAGAAAAGATCGGTGATCAGGGTCTCTATAGTATCAAACTGCTATCCATATGCTCTTGAAGCTACTGCAGAGAGGAAATAGAGGTACTTGAGCAAAAGAGCCAGTAGGTAAAGCTGGGGGCGCATCATCATTAGAAGAATCTGTATCAACACCTGAGTCGGGAAGCATAGCGCTTCAATCAATTAAAGTCTCCAAGGGCATCTTCCTTACCTAGTGCCCATTTTGTGTCTTCCAAGTCCTAAGCTAATTGTGTTGAAGGAAAAAGTGGGAACCTGCAGCTCGAGTCTTAGTGCGAAACTCAACACCTTTGCTTCTTAAAAAATGGGTAATCAACCTACTGCCTCTCAAAACAGCCTAAGCAGGCTTTTAGTCACATTCTTGAAAGTCCTAAACATCATATCAAAGAAGTGAATCTGATCTTCTCTTAAAATATGGACCATTAGCCATAAGTCCTGTTGGAATAATGTAGTTTGTTGTCTCTTGCGTGGTATATAATTTTTTATAAAAAATTAATGAAGAACCTAACGCCTAAGAGACAATCTAGATGAATATAAATTAAGCAGTTCACACCAATTTGCACCCATATCAGACACAATAAAGAGCTCTTCATAATACTGAGCCCCATTAAATGTACTAGGCATCCTACCCCAATATCATTTACTCCAGTCAAGCTACAAATCATAATGTGACATCTCAAGTCTTCTACCATATAGATATGAATATAGCATAAGGTGCACAAAACTTGAGTTATCGAACCTAGACTCCATCGCAATGCCCAAACTTCCATCATCTTTCAGATAATCAGTCAAATTGCACTAAAATAATCTAACAAATTCCTCATTAATTTTAGTAGAAAATCACATTGTATCCAAGGTATTATTCAAAACGACTCTAGTCATGTGAGGAATTCTAAAGAATCGTAATACCCACATTAATAGGAAGATCTCTAAACATGGCATACTTGTCTAAATGTTTTCTGGAGGGGAACAAAAACCCATCAAATGCTAGTGGAGTAGGTGGTGCGCGTCCCCTAATTGTTCTTGGAGACATAATGAATAGAGTAGAAGAGAGAGAAAGAGAGGCAATGGAGAGAGAGATGTGAGAGATAGGGTGGTGATTAGGGCTGTGCAAAAAAACCGACTGAACCGTGAACCGAACCGGACTAGACTTAATCGAATCGAAATTTCGGTTCTTTTTCGAAACTGTTCGGTTCACGGTTCGGTTCATTGAAGAGCAAACGGTTCACGGTTCGGTTCGGGACCATAAACCGAACCGTATGGTTCGAACCGAACTGAACCGTTTTATATATTAAAAAAATTAAACATGTTATTTTTACTCTTAATTGTTTTATTAATGGTACATATCTATGTCACAAATTTTAAAAACAATTAATTTTTTTAAATAAATTAATTGTTTTTAAAATTTTTTATTTAGATATGTGTTAGTCATTAGAATAAAATTAGATTTTTCATAATATGTTTCAATTGTTATGTTATCTATAAATAAGATAGATTTTTTAGAATTTAAACTCTAGTATTCTAACTTAAAAAGATTAATTGTTGTAAATTTTTTTTACTTAGATATGTGTTATTCATTAGAATAAAATTAGATTTTTTATAATATGTTTTAATTGTCATGTTATCTATAAGTAAGGTAGATTTTAGAATTTAACCTCTAGTATTCTAACTTCTGCATATTTCTTTTCCATTTGTCTTACTAATTAATCTAGTTCTATTATTTAGCTACTTATTGATTTATATAATTGCTAATATGTTAGTTAGAAGCATACAACGAATTACATTTTATGTTTTCTATTGAGATAAAGTCTATTATATCATTATAGTTCAAGATAATTCAAAAAAATTAGACTAGTCATAGTTATAATTTTATGATGGATGAAATCTTTTCCTTCTTGTAAGTTTTACATGTTTATTTAATAAATGATTAATTTTAAATATTATTGTTTATATTTGCATTAGTGATAAGAAATATGTAATTGAACTTTTTCGATAGAATATATTTTTTATTTTATGAAAAAACGGTTCGAACTGCAAACCGAACCGTACCGGACCATTTTTTTTTCGGTTCGAAAAAATTACGAACCGAACCGTATAATTAGGTTCAAATTTAAAAGAAAAACCGAACAGTAAATTATGATGCGTTCGGTTCGAGATGCAAACTAAATCGAACCGTACCGTGCATATCCCTAGTGGTGATGGGGAGAGAGGAGGCACAAGGTAGAAAGAAAAAGAGAGGAAGAAGGAGAGATGGAGAGAGGATTTTAAAGAGAAAGTGCAAAATAGAGAGAGAGAAAAGAAGGAAAGAAACAAGAGAAATGATAGATTAGAGAGAGAAAATGTATGTGTGTGTGTATATATGCATGGTAAAAATGAGCACCAGCAAGCTAGTGCATGGGATACTAGTGAGTCAATATTAATAAATAATTTTAAATAAAAAGGCTTAGAGTCGATTGAGGGTCAAATTGAACCATCAATAGACCCTTCGAGTACATAGTGGCAAGCCGATCCTTAGTCCACTGGCGAGCGATGCATGTTTTTGACAAAATAAAACCAATTGACCTTCGGGTCGAGCCTTAAATATTTAGTAGTCTTACTAATATACAGCCTAAGCTCACATTTATATCATCAAGAATGTAAAAGTAAGTCTACCCTAATTCCTATCACCTCCGTACTATCACTCTCGAATAGATAAGCCTCTCCTCTGTGAATTAAGGTTTCAACTTCTTTCAATGTTTTACTCAACTAATAGAGATTTGTGTGTTTTCCATATAAGAACGCGACTGCTAGCGTTCTAGTATTAGCTAACTCCAAGTTATTTCATAAGCAGAGGTTTGATACCCTTTTTTGCTTTGATTCATGTATTTATATGATAAATAATCATTCATCTAACTATTGCTCTGTTATATTTTCTATTTGATCAACTACTATATCTCAACTACTAATTGATTTTGTTGTTTCCTCGTATGACTTATAACGTATGGCTCATCTTGTTGAAAATCGACCTTATCCTCAAGCTCGTAAGTAGGATAAATCTATTAAAAAGTGTCTCAATCTTCCTAAGTCAAATCTTCTTGTGGAAGCCCATCCCATTGAACTAACACCTATTCGAGAAAACGATTGTTTTGAAAAATAGTCCGACTACTTAATACTTGAAGCAGTCAAACAATAGATTTGTTTGCTAAAATTCTGGAGGAAGAGATAAAGGAGTAAACTCCCGTTCCATTGCCTTCTTAATCTAAGATATATGGAAAACATCATGTATCCTTACTCCAGCTGGTAACTCAACTCCGTAAACACATGACCTAATTTTCTCTAAAATCTTATAAGGTCCATAAAATTTGCGAGAAAGTTTATGAAACTTTTGTTTTGAAACCGAAAGCTACTTATAAGGTTGTATTTTTATGAAAACCAAGTCCCCTACCTGCAACTCCACCTCTCGTCTATTTTGATAAGCAAATTGTTTCATTCTATTTTGTGTTGTAGACAAATTATCCCTCAAAATCTTCAATAGCTCATCACGAGGTTTTAACTCCATACCAATTCTTCCACCCTTGAAACACCTTGATAATATAGAGGAATAGTAGGTGGTGATCTCCCCTATACTAATTCAAATGGAGTAGAGTTTGCACCCTCATGGAACGATGTATTATAGGAAAATTCTACCTATGATAAATACTTAGTCTAACAAAGGGGAGTGGACAGCTATAACAAACGCTCGCAAATATTGTTGAATTTTCCGATTCAATACCTCCGTTTGTCTATCTGACTATAGATGATATGCACTACTCATCTTAAGAGTGGTTCCACTGAGTGAAAATAATTCCTACCAAAATCTACTCATGAAAATCGAATTCCTATCTAACACAATTGTCCTAGGAAATCCATGATGTTTGACTAACATGTCAACAAAAAGAGATGCAACTTTAATCACATGAAAGTTGGAATCCATTGGTCCAAAATGACAGTACTTTGTAAGTGTGTCCACTACTACAAATTTGACTGTGTACCCATTAGACTTCGATAAACATGTGATAAAGTCTATACTAATATCGGTCCATATCTGTTCCAAAATTGGAAGTGATGTAATAAACCAGCTAGTGCCTTTGCTTCATACTTAATTTGTTGACATATAGCACGATTTTAAACATATGATGCAATCTGTGCTCTCATCCCTTCCCAAAAGAATTTAGCTACAATCCTCTTATAAGTTTTCAAAATCTCAAAATGGCGAGCTAAAGGAGAGTCGTGAGATTCCTTAAGAATCATAGGAATTAATGATGACTGTGGAACTAGAAATAATTTGTCCTTATAGAATAAAAGATCAATCTTCCATTGAATTGGCCATTTCTGAGGAATACCTTGCTTAATTCCTTCAATCATCTGCTTAAATTCCAGTAAAGATTGGTATTCCTATTTTAAAACATCAATCAAATGGAAACAAGGGATTGTATAGCTCAAATAGTTCATCTCATCCACTTCTCTTATTGACATAGCATCAACTACCCGATTCTCACTCCCAGGCATATACACAACAGAATAGTCATACCCCATGAATTTGACTAAATATTTTTGTTGTTTAGGCTTGTGGATCACTTTTGATAATATCTCCTTTAAGATTCTATGATCCGTTCTAATAGTAAAATGGCTCCTCTACAACTATTGTCACCATTTCTTAACTGTTTCTACAAAAGTAAACAATTCCCATACATAAGTTGAAGCTTTTTGCAAATGTTTGGGAACCTTTTTACTAAAATAGGCAACCGGATGATTTTCTTGTAAAATTACTTCTTCTACTCCATAGCCCAATGCATCTGTCTCTATGGCACAAGGTTTTGAAAAATCAGGTAATGCCAAAACTGGAGCCTAAATCAAAACCATGTTAAGCTAATCAAAAGCAGCTAAAGCCTCGTCACTCCATTTAAAGCAGTCTATATTGAACATAGCCATTAATGGATGAGCTATAGATGCATAGCTTTTGACAAGTCATCTATAGTAACCAGCGAGTCCCAAAACGACTCTTAATTGCTTTTAGCAATGGCCAATGTTTCACTGAATCAATCTTAGATAGATCAGGTACCATACCTCCATTTGAAACTATGTGCCCTAGATACTTAAGGTGGTTTAAGCAAAAGCACATTTGCTTTTCTTCACATAAAATTCGTTGTCAACCAGAGCTTGTAAAACTATGGTTAAATGTTATAAATGCACTTCCAAACTCAAGCTATACACCAAAATGTCATAAAAAAAATACGATAACAAACTTCCTTAAAAATGGTTGACACAACCTATTCATAATACTTTGGAAGGTTTATGGAGCATTACACAATCTAAAAGGCATGACAAGGAATTCATAGTATCCTTGATGAGCTCTGAAAGTTGTCTTGTGAATATCTTCAGGATACATTCGAATTTGATGGAATTTTGCTCTCAAATCCAATTTAGAAAATACCTTGGCATTTTTTAACTCATCCAACAACTCATCTATTGTAGGAATGGGAAACTCATCCTTCACTGTCAATTGATTTAAAGCGCAGTAATCAATACAAAACCGTCCCATCTTTTTTCTTAACCAGCAACATTGGAGAAGAAAATGGACTAGAACTATGCAAAATCAGCCCTTACTAAAACATATCCTCCACCTATTTGTCAATCTCCCTTTTGTTGAAAGTGAGGATACCTATAAGGTCTGACATTGATGGGTTTAGTTTGCTTCAAAGATGTTGTACTAGTCTTAACGGTGGTAATGATGATGGAGCCTGAAAAGTTTTCTCAAATTTGCCTAAGAGGTCATCTATTTGGCCATTGTTGGTGAATTCATGAGAGCCAATTGTTGCTACTATCTGAGCCATCAAAGGGAAACAGGATGCAATGCCATCAGTTTCCCAAAGTCGTCAAAACTGATTGTGTGTAATCAAGGCTCCATTATTCAAGTTTGAACCCAGTAATTCAATCTGCTGTCCTCTATTATGAAAAAATCATAGCTAATCTCATGTAATCAATAGTTATAAGACCTAAACCTTGTAACTGCCAAACCCCCATTACAATCTCTGCACCCTGAATCGGAAGAACATAAAAAATGTTTCTCTGAATTCATCATTTTGAATTTGCAGTGGAATATCAACACATTGGCCCTCACAATTTAGTATATCTCCATTCTTAATCATCACATGAAACTGGTGAGTCGGGAAAACAGTAAGATTTAGACATTTAATAGTTCTTGTTTAGATAAAATTGTGGGTATCACCACTATCAATCAATACCCTAACATTTTTCCCATTAACATTCCCTTAAACGTAACATCTTAGGAGTAAGTGCCCCTACCAATGCATGATAGCTCATACTAAGGGGTGTCTCCTCACTAACAATATTCCTCTTACATGTTTTCATTCTCATACGACCAATTCTCATTCATCAATAGCAAATATTTGGGTTTGCATTTGTCATTTCTTGAAAAACTTTTGTCATAATTAAAACACAATCCTTGTCTTTCCTAATCTGTATTTCTTGTGGTGTAAGACATTTTATAAGTAAATTGATTTTATCATGTGAGTGTGTATTGGAAGAAGTGTTTGTGCTTGAAATGTTGGGTTTTGAAAATTGTAGAGTAGGTCTTAAATTGGAAGGAAAAGGTTTAAAGAATGTGTTTGGTCATTGTGTTTGGTTTCAAAAAGTTTTGCAATAGAAATAGCTTAAACAAGTGTTTGAGGTTTATGTAATTGAACATCTCACTTCAAAAATGGCTTAAGGCCAAAAATGAAGCAACTAATGAGAGAACTTTCACTCAGACCTACTACCCTATTAGAAAGTGATTCAAAAGAGCTTTGATACTCTGCTACTGAATGAGTTTGAGTGAGTTTATCTAGTTTACCTTGAGGATCATCAAATCTTGATGGCCCAAAACATAATTTCAAATCTTCCAAAACTCTTTACCACGTAGTGACTAAATTGTTCAATTTCATCGACTACATCCATTCCAACGCCTCATCCTCCATTGCAAAAGAAGCAATCACCAGTCTTTGCTCTGTAGGAGTATCATGAAAGTTAAAGAACTTTTCTGTTTTATAGATCCATTGAATTGGATTTCCATGCTGAAACTTCGGAATCTCTAACTTGATATTCTTCAACAAAGAATATGATAAACCAGAATATGATGGACTTGCATTAGAGTTATTGATGCTCCCACTATTATGATGATCGTGTTAAAATAATACACAACGAATACTTAAGAGGGGGGGGGGGGGGGTTGGTGAATTAAGTATTACAAATTTTTCTGTTTTATCAAACCAGATTAATTAACTAAGATAAGACACGAGTTAATTAAAATAAATAAATGCAGCAGAATAAACTAATTAAGACTGATTAATAAATAAGCAAAGATAAGAAAGCTCAGAGAGAGAGAGAGAGAGAGAGAGAGAAAGAGAGAAGCAACACAAGGTTTTAACGTGGAGTTCGGCCCACTACCTTCTCTCCACAGTGTAAATGCCTCAAAGAGAACTTTTACCACTATACTGGTTATTCCAAAATCAATGCACCTCTTAGACGATGAATTACAACAATGCCTATCACAATAGGACTTTTACAATTGCTTTTCACAACGAACTTCTACTTGATAAATTAAGTTTTGTGCTGGTAACACACGACCGGACTTCAAATGCCTCCCACTGAGGACTTCTCTCTGCCTTCAACGAAGGACTTCTCTCTACCTTTATGAGGACTTCACTTTGCCTCCACTGATGACTTTTCTCAATGCCTCCCACCGAGGACTTCCGCGTAATCGCAATTAGGACGATGCTGATAACTCCAAACCATACTTCAAATGCCTCCCACTGAGGACTTCTCTCTGCCTCTACAAGGACTTCACTTTGCCTCCACTGATGACTTTTCTCAATGCCTCCCACTGAGGACTTTTAACTTTGCCTCTACGAGAACTTCTTTTACAAATGCCTCCTTTGAGGACTTTTTATAAACAACTCCTATATAAGTAGATTTATAAATTGAAAAGCTCTTAAAGAAATATACAAATTTTTTTTACAAAGAAATGCTCATTCTTGAGCAGATTTACAACAGAAAATACTTTGGGAATTTTAAAAATTCTTTTTACAAACTGAGCTCCTTAAACGAGTAGATAATCAACTTTTGTAAATCTTAAATAGTACTAAAAAACTCTCGTTTAGAGTGTATCAACAAATTTCAAAACAAAACACTAATTCTTCTCTTAAAAAAAATTTCAAAGAGAGGAGGAAAATTATATTTATAGCTTTTGATAAAAATTTGCCCGTTATCAAAAAGTTTCTAACAACCCATACTTGTGTTTAATAAACTTAACGTTTTAAAAATGTGTAAAAATGAAAAGCAGAGAAAGAGCAATAAATGTGTTTGACACATGCATTAAATGCATTCCAACGGCTCTTTTCTTTCTAAAGTAGAGGGCAGACTTTCTGAAGTCGAGGTCTAAGGTTGAGGCCTAAGCTTCAGCCCTTGACTTTATAAATTTTGTCAAAGGCCAAATTTTTTGAAGTCGATGGAAAATTTACGAAGTCGAGGTCTGAGGTCGAGGCCTAAACTTTAGCCCTTGACTTTATAAATATTGTCCAAGGCCAAACTTTCTGAAGTCGAGGTCTAAGGTCAAGGCCTAAACTTCAGCCTTGACTTTATAAATTTTGCCCAAGGGCAAACTTTCTAAAGTCAAGGGCAAATTTATGAAGTCGAGGTTTTAGGTCGAAGCCTAAACTCGACCAGGGCAAACTTTCTAAAGTCAAGGGCAAATTTATGAAGCCGAGGTTTGAGGTCGAAGCCTAAACTCGACCTCAACTTTAGCCCTTGACTTTATAAATTTTGCCAAAACTCTAGCCCTTGACTTCATGATTTTGTCCAAAACTTCAGCTCTTGACTTCATAGTTTTGCCTAAAACTTCAGCACTTGACTTTACAGTTTTACCAAAACTCAGTCTTTTATCTTTATCTGATGAATAGTGGCTCTACCTTTCTTCTATTTGGCTCGATAGCTTTGTCTTGACTTTTCTTCAACTTTTTGCTTTGTTAAAACTTAAACAACAACAAAACAAATACAAAGCATATATATATATATATATATATAATATTTTAAGTATTTGAACAATTGAAGATATTTAAATAATTAATCGTGTAATAATTATTCTCATCAAAATCATTCATGAACATAAAGTTCAACAGATCGACATTCAACTTCTGATTCTAAATTTTAGGTAAACTATCAATCTTGTCATTCAATGCTTTTACTGAATATTGCAAAGAGTTTCTCAAAGATTGCACAGAATCATTAATTTGTGTTTGCATCATCCGCATAATATCAGTTGGTGAAGCTACCAAAGATTGAAGTTTGTCAATGTCTGACTGTTGCGTTGTTGATTTTCTTATTCTTGGCATGAATTGATGAGAGCACCAATTATTAGCTGTCTTACTAATATACGGCCTAAGCCTACATCTATATCTTCGAGAATGTAAAAGTAACTTCGCCTTAATTCCTATCGCCTCCACACTATCACTCTCGAATAGATAACTTTCTCTTTTGTGAACTAAGGTTTAGACTTCTTTCAATGTTCTACTCGACCAACTAAGACGTGTGTTTTGCAGATAAGAATGTGACTACTAATGTTTGAGTATTAGCTAACTCTAGTTTATTTCACAAGTAGGGGTTCGATACCCTTTTCTGCTTTGATTCGTATATTTATATGATATACAATCATTCATCTAGCTATTGCTTTATTATATTTTCTATTAGATCAACTATTAAATCTTAACTACTAATCGTTTCCATTACAATAAGCTAGATGATGTCATCTTTAAACGAAACTAGTTTTTCCTTATACGACTTGTAACATTGGACATGCAAATCGGCGAACGGTGAAGGATAGACCCGAGCCAGCTTGTAGCAAACATGCAGCAGACATAAAACATATTATTCCAAATAGCATATTTTATATATATATATATATATATGCATGTATTATATTCAACAGCTTATTTAGCCCAAAAATAAGTTTTAAATCAACTCAGTTTCATGATATTTAGCACTCATCATTTTTTATTATGCCCAATTCTCTTTGTAAAGTGCAAAAACAATCCTTACTCAAGGGTTTTATAAAAATATTAGCATTATGATTGTTCATATCAACAAATTCCAAGCTGATACTTCCATTTAGAACATGATCTCTAATAAAATGATGTCTAATTTCGATGTGCTTGGTCCTTGAGTGTTGAATTGGATTTTTAGATAAATTTATGGCACTTGTATTATCACAGTGAATTGAAACATTTTCATATTTTAAACCATAATCAAGCAAAATTTATTTTATCCATAAAACTCATGCACAACAACTACCAACAGCTATATACTCAGCTTTGGTAGTTGAAAGTACAACCGAATTTTGCTTCTTTAAGTACTAAGATATTAAGAAATTTCCAAGAAAGTGACATGTGCTGTTTGTGCTTTTCCGATCAATTTTGCACCCAGCAAAATCAACATCGGAGTATCCAACTAGATCAAAAGAGGTAAACTTTGGATACCACTAACCTATCTTCTGGTCTTTGTCAAATTGCAATTTTGACATCAGATACACTGTAACATCCATGTTATTTGCCTAGGGTGGACATCTCAAATGGATTAAAACTTAAAAACGACATAATAATTGAATGTATTGTTTGTACATGTGTCATTTAATCCAGGCCGGGGAGTGACGACTTTACTAGGCAATGTCAACACAGTAGTTAAGTGCTTAGACTACCGTTGGTGGCTCAATGGATAGTTGATGGAACAAACAATATCGAAAAAATGTCCATTTTTCGTTTGGTGAGAAGTTGAATATGTAGTGATGATTATGGGTTCTAATTAAGCTACATATCATTATAAACTAAAATAAATGGAGATGTGTAACAACTGTGAATCTTAAAAACGACATAATAATTGAATGTATTGTTTGTACATGTGTCGTTTAATCTAGGCCGGGGAGTGACGACTTTACTAGGCAATGTCAATACGGTAGTTAAGTGCTTAGACTGCCGTTGGTGGCTCAATGGATAGTTGATGGAACAAACAATATAAAAAAAATGTCCATTTTTCGTTTGGTGAGAAGTTGAATATGTAGTCATGATTATGGGTGCCGATTAAGCTGCATATCATTATAAACTAAAATAAATGGAGATGTGTAACAACTATGAATCTTAGACAAGGCTATTACATAGAATGTTCCTATAGGAGGTTAAGATAGTCGATCCATCTTAATCAATCCCCTGAGCAGTTGTTTCTAGTCAGGACCCCCAAATTCTCATAGTTTGTTGTTTAAAGTGTGAGTGTTCCCCTGATATTTAATGCACCTTAAATAATAACTATAAACTATTGATCGTTGCATTACATATAATATAAGTGCGCATGCTATATTATATGTGTTTGCATTGTTGTGTATTAGGTTTCAACTCATTCCTTTATTTTTCAAGTATTGAAGATGATTTGGTATGGATTCTTGTAATTATATGGACCATGTTTGGATATTGGTGAGAGTGGATGAGCTAGACACTTAGATGCGGGATATTATATTTTTATTTTCTGAGAGTTTGATATTTGTATCGTAAGGTTTCAATGGACTACTTCTAATGACTTAAGATGTATCATTTCATTAGATACTATTGTTTGTATAGTTCAAATAATGATTTCTTAAATCTAAAATTGGTTAGAAATTTATTTAGTTAATGATAGCCTTTGCATATAACACATAAGTGCTATACATAGCAAAACTGCTGATGCTCTGGACTTTGTACGAGGTGTGACACATCAATACATCATCACAATGTACCCATCCTTATATTTGCTTGAAATCTTGATAAGAACCTTCCTGTCAATTACGTGAATCGTACCCTTGCTATAAGCCAATGTAGCTTGATGTTCTTGGGTATGTAGTATTAAGTTACTTCAATTTGTCGATCACTATTATTGTTGCTACATTAATTCAACTACCTCTATTAATAATGGTTGTGTGGATGATAGCCTTGACATTACACTTGATATGAAATCAATTTTCTGGCTAGCTCTCTTTAAGATTAATATCGGTACTCAATGTTCTCACTACAAATGTCATTGGATCACTTACAATGCTATAAATACCGTCTTCATCGTATCAAAATGTTTTATATAGTTTTAGGGTCTATTTGGATTGCTAATTTTCATCGTATCTAATCAGCATATGTATCTTATATATACCTAATCTAGTTTATATGTTTATGAGTAAAAATATCTATTTTTCATCTATATTTGTTTCTTGACAAATATCTACTTGAAAATGATAAAAATAAGATGAAACAAATAGACCCTTGAGGTTTAGTTGTCACTTTGGCTTATTCCTCTTTACTCTCAACAATATTGTCGTTCATAAACAATCTCTACGATTAAGACACTGAACAACCATGTACCCATAATCGAGGAATTTAAAGAATTTTATAACTTTATTGCATTTCCCACCATAAAAAATATTATTAGATGCTTTCCCTTTAAGTCATCTCAATAGTTATTCCTTTCGCCATTCCTTAGTTTCAACACTTCTACCATTCCTCTTCATGTCATCACTCCCTCCAAATCGACCACTCTCAACTGATTTAGAAGAATAGCTATGTGATCTTATGGAACTTTGATTCAATGCTTCTCCACTTTAAATGCCTACTCCATTGTCTCTTTCAAATATTCAAATTTTGCCACTTTAGTACTTTAAAAATCTCAAATTTCAACCTAGTAATAAAGTAAGCAATGGTTTTTTATTTCATCTTCATAACCTCACATTAGATATCAGTATCTCAAATTCTTTAATGTAGCCTTCAACATTCATTCCACCCTCTTTAGGTATTTGAGCTTTATGTACATCTCTTGTTTATAGTAATCAAGCACAAATCACCAATGTAGTATCTTCTTCATCTTAATGTAGCAACCTTTGCTTCACCCCATCCATGCCTCTACACCTCCATATTTTTACAACACAATGTTGCTTACTCAGTGAATTCAAAACCTTCCATTTTCACTTTCATCTTCTCATTAATACCATATAAAAAGTATTTCCACATTTTGTACCCTATTAAAATTGGCATCCATGTAACTTCCTTTTTCAGGAGGGGCTATCTTCATCTTAGTATGTCATATGCTATTCCATGCTTGACTTGTACAATTAGCCCTATCATCATCTAAAGTTATCATCTTCACTCCTTCTAACTCATCTTTTTCCCCACATTGATTGCCATTTGTGTTATCACCACACATCTCTAATATTCCAATCCTTACATACATATTTCTTAGGGTTTTGGTTAACTCTCATAATGTGTCTTGGATGGTGATTTTAGGCGCATTATCATTGTTACTATTGTTGTTGTTATTTTTCTCCTTCGTATCCACCATTGTTCCATGGTAAATTATCATGAACACCTTCGATAAACAAATTAACCTAAAAAATCAATAACTTGTAGAAATTAAGAAAACTTATGCTCTAAGTAGTAAAGACTTCTTCCACATCAATTCACCAAATCACTACAACAGCAATCACAATGCTATAATGTTGCAAACAATATGATGTGTCAGAGTTAATAACCACCAATTCATGATCGATTTGTGCAATGAAAGAGGTTTGTGATTTCTTTTTTCATTTGTAGTTCAATGTTTCAAGAAAAAGAATGATATAAATGACTTCTCTATATATAGTATGCACTACAAAGATCTACCAATGACTATTTAATTTCGTTATTACACACTTGATCACACATACAGTTGTTTGCACACAAATCTTGCAAAAGACTTAGGGAAAAAAAACTCAAAGAAAGCTAGTTTCATCCTATTTTTATCTAATATTCCATTATACCCTTTATTATATATATTAGGAGAAAAATGCCATCAAGAAATAAAATAACTTTGCTTAGCCTAAGTAATAACCAATACATGATAACTACTAGAAATTGGACAAAAGTCTGAAACTTCAAAGAAAAGGTTTGAAACTTTGATTATAAGCTTACAAATTTTGTGTTATCTAGATGTTTTAAATGATTAGTAAATGCTATAGAATTTTCATTACAGAGCCAAATCCCTAAAGAGACGGATTAGGTTGCATAGGAGCTTTCATTGGATGATGTAGAATATCTTCATTCGCTATTTCCTTTAGACTGTTTTAAGTTTGATATTCTGGAAATGCTTCATAACTTTTGCTATTTTGCAAATATATTTGAACCACACTCACTTCTAACTTATCCTAAGCTTGAACTAAACCAAGCCAATTTATGACCGACTTCTTGTACTCCTCATATTTCTTGAAAAGACTTGGTTATCTTCATTTAGTTCACCACTAAGGATCTTTTGAGCTAAATTTTAGAGTCCCCTCGCTGTAGATCAAGTTACAACTCCTTAGGTTCTCTAATTCCCATTAAGGAATTTGTCAAAAGATGATCAAAATCATCAAGAACATTTTGGATTACACAATATTGTGTTGCGATAGAACTTGACAATTTAAAAGAAGAGAAGAACGAAAAAAGTTAGAGATTTTGCATAAGTTGGTGTTTTAATTGTGAAGCGTGTGAAATTTTGAATAAGATATTGACAATTTTTGAATGAAAATTATCTTTGATCGAGTTTATACTCTTTCAAGATTTCCTTTTTTTCTCATTGATTTTCTTTCTTTGATATTGTGACAAGTAAAACTTTTAGTCTATTTATACATAATATTAAGTAGCTTAAGTGTAATTTGATCTTCTATTATTGTGTATTGTCTAATAGTGGAGTCATTCATGTCCTTATTTTTGCTTTATGGTTCATCCATTTGAAATCCCTTAAAAAAAATAGTAATTGGTGTGGTTTAGTGGTTCTTTCCTTAGATCACTTATCATTACAAGATTCTTAGGTTATCTTACCGCATGCTGAGTGGGTCTTACTCTTAAGTGACTATCTGTTGATAGTGTTGGGCTTCTTGGGTGGTTATGTAACTTTTCTTGTGTTTTAGAATTCACTAAGAGAGTCTCAAGTAAACCATGTTTTTGGTATCAAAGCAGAGGTTGCAGGGAAAAAAGGAAAATAATCAATTAATTATTGTGAGGTAGATCGAGAAATTTATTGAGATTGTGTAAGGATTTTTGGAGATAACCATGATGGTAATGGGTGCATGGTTGTACTTTTAACATATGTGAGGGAAAGAAAGGCAAATAAAATGTGAATAAAAGAAAGGCTAGTGAAGTAAGATGCATTAAGAAGAAGGATGACCTTAGAAGCAAATCTTTTATTTATTTGAAAGGCAGAAGCAATGATTAAAAATATGCTATCAAGTGTAATAGTTAACTTAAATGCTTTATGTGTCTTCAATAAGGGCATATGATTGCACAATGTCTATTAGGACGGCAATGGTTTTTAAAGGAAAAGAAGTAGAGAGTGGAGATAATGAGGAAAGCATTAGTGAAGATCGCGAAGTTATTTTTAACAATATGCTAAATCATAACAGAAGTATTCATGTTAGGCAAGTTCATTTGGGGTATTAATGTTTCAAATGGTTTTTTTTTTAAAAATCAATATTTTAAAAAGTGAGTTAAACAATGTATTAACATTTAGGAAACTTCATTTAATGTATCAATTTTAAGATAATTTTTCTCAATGGACACCTTATTAAACTTACCTTGCAAAACATTACTTCCTCCTTTTAATAATTTAAAACATTAATGCCCTATTTAATTCGTTGAACGAATTAGGTTGTAATGAAATTCCTATTACGAGGAATTGAAGAAAACTATAACAGGATTTTCCTTTATCTTTTTTTTTATTTGAATTGGGGTGTTTTGAAAAAAAAAGATAATTCTAGCACATTCAATGTTTTTTATAATAGGGATTTCTTATGAAATCACTATTATGGTTAAGTGAATATCCTAATAGTCATTCATAAGAATGACTATTCAATGTTTTTTATAATAGGGTTATCTTATCGAATCACTATTATAGTCAAGTGAATGCTGTAATAGCCATTTATAAAAAATAAGATTGTAATGAAATTACGATTACGAGCAATAATAGTTCAAATAAAATTACCATTAAATGTTAATACTATAACAGCAAAATAGAACATTATATCATAGTAGTTAAAAGGGACCTAAGCAAAGGAATAAGGTCAAAGGTTCATCTAGATGAAAATTTATTCCAAATCGAATTGTTAGTAGAGAAGGAATTTGTGCAATCATCGTAAACAAGGATCGAATTAACGTAGCTGCTACTTCAATTTTTCTAAAGTATTGCAAAATTTCAAAATTGCGAAATTATTAATATAGAAATTTGCAATATACATCAACGTTGCATGAATTATAAAATATTACAAATATAAATATTGGCAAATATATTAAAAATTAAAAAAAATGGATTATGACCATTTCCCTTAATTGACAACTATAACATGTGAATTTATAAATAAACATCACAAAATTAAATTTGCAATTAACTAATATTTAAGAAAACAATTTTATACCACAAATAATAATCCAATTGAATTTAGTACTTGAATTTTGCACAAAATTAAATTAGGTACCTAAATTTTAAAAATATCAATTTAATATCCAATTAATTTTTTTAACTATTTCTGCAATTCCTCTTAACTCTATCTAATTCGTCTAATGACGAGAGAGCTAATGAACGCTTGCCAATTTTTTGAAAATGCAATTGCCAGTTAACATATTTGATTGCATATTAAACTGAACTTTAAGTTCAATTATCTAATAGAATTCTTGTGGAAAGTTAGGGTATCAAATTCGATGTTTTCCTTATGTATAACATACATTTAAAACTAATATCTTTAAAGAAACAAGTAGAATATATCAAATATAGGTAAATGACTTTGCAAATATACAAGTAATGTTCCTACAATAATGGAGAACTCGAAAAACAAGGTAAATCAATGAGAGAGAGGGGACACATAAAAAAAGATAACTAGGGGTGTATCTTTTATCAAAGCAACAAATAAATTGAAAGAGAGAAATTTTGGCACCATCATCCCTCTGTTCCATTGTTTGATGTGACCTTGAGATTCAAAATTCACAACTCATTTTAGCCACATGATAATGAAAGCAACAAAATTTTGTGCTTACTATTATAAATTAAAAAAGTATGTATATTGTTAATTAATCTTTTGTTGCTTTTTTTCCCGACATGTTAGATATTTGCTTGTGAATGCAACCCTATTATTATTCTTTTTTATTTTTGTTCCTTTTGTCAACCTAATGTCCTTTTCTTTTTCTCACCAATCTTTAATAAAGTAAACCATTTAACAACATACTAAAATCATATAACCTTTTATATTGGTAAGAATATGGTTCTCGTACAAATAAATTAATTTGATATTTGAATTTTAAAATGATTAAATTAATATCCAATCAAACTTTTTATAACTATTTTTATAATCTCTATGTTGACATGAAGAGATAATCTATTGAATTTTTACTCTCTTTTAAATGTCTTCTTGCACCAATAGACTACTTCTTCCACATCAATAAATAATAATAATGCCATGTTAGGTAGTTTAACTAGTTATAAAAAATTTGATACCTTAAAATTTTTTTAGTTAACAAATTGAATTTTTGTGCTTAAGTTCCAAGCATGGCATTTTTTTCTTAAAAAATGCAATAAAATAAGAAATTGAACAAAAAGAAATAGACCTATGAGATGACTCTCCATCTTGGTTATTGATATTAAATTAAAATTTGAAAAAAGAGATTATATATATCTAAAATGTTTTTAAATAATATTTAAACTATTAACAAAATATGTAATTAGATAATTAAATTTTTTTTATTAGAATGTGAAGGAAGAATCAAACCTAATACAAACATTACTTATGTATGATTTTATTATTTGAGAGATCATAAAAGATGATACTGAACTAAATCATTATTAGTGAAATTAGTTAGTTTAAATAAAAATATTATTGGTTTACACGAATTTTTTTTATATACTATATTGGTTGGTTTTAAAATTTGAAAATATTCTATGAATATTAACCGAGCATTTTTTACGAAAAAATTCTAACGACTTTTGACTGTTACTGGAATCCGTGCTCTTCCGACCGACTCCAAATTCATTCATCCTCGTCACTAGGTCACCTACCCCTAATTCTAATCCGGCCAGCGATAGGGCACTGTCCTGGTCCAGTTTTAGGTTTTTATACATGAGCAGCAGAAGAAGTAGCACCACCACCACCACCACCGCCACCACTAGGAGGTTAAGATCCTTGAAGAGATGGATGAAAGGTGAGGGCTTTATTTGGAGCGACGACACCATCATTTTCACCGACGACGACAACGATGGAGGATACATCTCCGTGAGAGCAGTTCGCGATCTTGAGGAAGGAGAAACAGTCGCCACAATCCCAAAGAGAGCATGTCTCACCGTAAAGACTACGGGCGGGCATGAAATGATCGAAAGCGGTGGTCTCGAAGGTTGCTTGGGTCTGTCGGTGGCTATAATGTATGAGAAGAGCTTAGGAGAGAGCTCTCCTTGGTATGGGTATCTTCAGTCCTTGCCGGAGTGTGAGTGCTTGCCTTTAGTTTGGTCTCTAGAGGAAGTTGACTCACTTCTCCAAGGCACTGAGCTCCACAAGGTGCATCACTGTCACTATCACCATTACTATTACTATTACCATTATGCTGCGATTGGTTCACTGTCACTAGAATAGGATTGTTGTTCTAGAATAGCTATTCCATGTTTGGACTAACAAAATCATACAGAAGTAATGTCTGTTCCATATCACACGAATAGATAAGGCTTCCTATTCCATAACATTAGAGTTTTTGCTAGCTCTGTTTTAACATATTTAAAGTGTTCTTATTTTGTGGAAGATGTTTTTCTTCGGATTTTTTGTTTTTTAATTTTTGTTGTAGTTTATTCTCTATAATGTTGAATGTGATTCTTGGTGGTGTTTAAATGAGGCTTTTAAGGATAAGTGGTATTGAAAGGGACAAAAGCAGCTGGCCACGGATGGATTGTGATGGTGGGTTAACAAACATGGAAAAATTCCAATAGAAATTGAGAGATCATCTCCTCTTTTCAAGATGGAAACGTCTTTCCTATTTTTTCTTGGCATTTCCTCCGATGCGTTAACTGCCAGTTGGCTGCTACTTTATGCTTAGAATCACTACTTACTGGAATAATTACCAATCATGAAGCTTGGATTTGGAATGCAATATGTGTTAGATAAGTGCAAGAAAAGTTTCCTGTGAAACAAATACGCGCTTAATTGTAATTTTTAATGCTAGACAAGTGTATTGGCATCCTGACCAAGTGCTTCGGCACTCTTCTACTATTTTTATATGAAGTATATGTGCATAATTGTGTCTTTGAATGTTTATGTGAAGCATGTGTTTATAGTTTGAATATTTGAACTTGTCTTAGTTATCCTGGCCAAAAGAAAGAACTTGTGTTAGTTATCTCAAGCCACAGTTGATAGCAGAAAGTTACTTTCCGTGTCATTACATATGGATTATTTTAGTTATTACTATTATTTTTTTGTATCAATCAAAATGCATAATGTTTTTATCTATGAACTTGACTCAAGTTAGCTCTAACCACCTACATGGACAGGCAGGCAGTAAAAGAAGACAAACAGCTGATTTGTTCTGACTGGAAAGAGTGTATTCTTCCCCTATTGGAATCTCGTCATTTCAACATCAATCCCAAGTGTTTTGGTGTCGAGCAATACTTTGCTGCCAAAACTCTTGTGACTTCTCGCTCCTTTGAAATAGATACGTACCATGGCTTTGGCATGGTACCTCTGGCTGATCTGTAAGCCGTCCTTCTACTTCAACTGTTGTCTTATACTGCAATTAATATTGTACCATTTAAATTGTCTGATAATTGCTTTCACTTCGATTTTGTTAATTGTTGTATTTGTTGAAGCCAGTTTTAATCACAAGACAGGAGCTGAGGATGTGCACTTCACCTCTCACCATGGATCTGATGATGACATTAGTGGAATTGATGATGCTGATGATGATGATGACAACAGTGGTGATAGTGTCAATAACTTGAAGTTTAAACAGTCAGCTCAAGACTCTGACAAGAATGTTTTCATCGAGCAAAATTCTGATGCTGATATGGTGGGATGGTGACCACACAAAAGGCACTTTCTGATACACTGGAGATGATTATGGTGAAAGATGTCAAAGCTGGTGATGAGGTTAGAGTTGTTTTTATATTTCACAATTTCACACAGCTGAATTCTACAATGCAATATCTGCTCTTTCTATTTCCCTATTCAATTTATTTAACAAAACACTGTACTATTTAGTATCTCTGTTTAGTTTTCACTAGAGGTGATGCAACCCATATCTTGGATGCTTAAACATAGAACTTATATAATCAAAATTTAAATATTTATATTTTCCCAGAAAATTCTTACATATATTGATCAAAAAAGACAAATCTTACATATTGGAATCTGCATAAAAGCATACAAACTTCATTATTGTTTTTTCAACAATCAAATAATTAAGAAGTCATTGCATTACTGCCCATGCAACTGTTTCCTTTCTTTTAGGAAGAAATGGGTTGATATGGTAAATTCAAGTATCACGCTATAATTGCTATCCCCCTTGGGCCATAAATGATGTAGATAAGTCTGCTGGTCTCTGCTTTTGATATGCACAATTTTGTATAGGTGCGAACCTTCTCTATTCAGTAACTTGCTCTTTCATCTTTGTTTATTATTAGGTTTTCAACACGTATGGGTCTATGGGTAATGCTGCACTGCTTCATAGATATGGATTTACTGAGCTGGATAATCCATATGATATTGTTAACATTGACTTGGAACTAGTACTCCAGTGGTGTGCTTCTCTATTCTCTGATCGGTACAGCAGAGCAACGCTGTCATTGTGGAGAAGATTGGATTACATGGGCTGTGTCACTCAAGACACTGAATACTTTGAGATATCTTTTGATGGGGAACCTCAATTGGAGTTACTAATTTTATTATATATCATTCTTTTACCAGAGGATGCATACCATATGTTGGATATTGCAGTCTCTACGGGAGGAAACTATTCGGTTCGACACCTTCTATCAGAAAAGGGTAATTCTATAAAGAAAGCAGATGAGGAGATGAGCGGGGATTTGTTACTAACGGAAAAGGTTTGCGATGCTCTATTGTCTCTTGCAGACTTGCGGGAGAGTTTCTACAGTTTAGACTCGTTAGAAGATGAGATTGAAGCTTTAGGGAGATGTTGTTGCCACAGGGAAAGGAAGTTGTATCATTCCATAGTATTGCGAGTAAGTGAGAGGAAGATTATTGGTAAACTCAGAAAATATGCTACTTCGAGAAAGAAATCATCAAGATAGGATAACTTTGGGGGAGTGTGATTGAAACTGATGTAATTGAGAATGGTGGATGGCTTCTTCTTCTTCATCTGTTGTATACGTCGCTTTGGCATGAGCTTTTGAAGCGTATGTCTGCAACCCCATGACGACGAAAAAGCATGATGTTACATCCCCCATTGCAAGAAGAGAATTGATGACAACATTAGACAATGGATGGTTGCATTGATTGCTTCTAGTTAGTAATCTTATAGCTCTTGAAGCATAGGTGCATGCATTGTTACAATTTTGTTTGCGCATGGCTCACTAGTCAGAGATAAAATATTTCCCTTTTTCCCCTAAAGATTTGGTTGTAAACACCAATTCAATGGCAGAATATCGTGCCTGGTGGTCGTGTTACGGCCTTTTGCTTCACAGTGTTATGTATGCTCTCCCGCTGATTGAGATTAAAAGGCCAAACAAGTGCCTGATATTGTCACAAGAGTGGAATTAAACCAATTCTAAGCATTTGGCTTTTTTTTTTTTTTACCTTTTTTTAAAGTTAAATTAGAACTTTTAATATTATAAATAATTAAATATGAACAGAAAGAGTCACCATTTTGCTTTTTTTTTTTTTCCTTTTATTTATTTATTTTTTGGTGTACTTGTTCCCTAAATTAAAGAGATTGACTCTAATTGTAACATAATCACGAATCATTAGTGTTTTATCTCAGAAAATCAAATATAAATATGATATAGTTTCAATGTACATCTAATTATCGATGACTTCAAGAATTGTTTAATTTGACATATGTCATTATTTTTTTTCCCTTATATACATTAGTCTGAGTTCAGAGGGAGTGGGACTCGGGTCTCCCGACAGCTGACAGCCAGCTACATTAGGAAGCAAATTAATACATGAAGACACCTGAGCGTGCTTCAAAACATGGAAACTTCCAATTACTATCGAGAAACCTGGACGTGCTTCGAAATAAAATCCTTAATTTCGATGATCAACTGGCCGGACTCTGACAACTCCGGAAACACGTAAAAAGCATGGATCATCTTCGGATAATCCACTAAAACCGCTTCTTTCCCGGACCTCCTCAACCACTCGTAGTAACCAACCTGCCTATCCCGTAACGCATCCAAACCACCAACAACAACCATGACAGCTGGAAAATCTCCATGCTTCGAAATATCCACCCCCTTGGGCCCATTCACATTAACCGCCCAGTGGTCCCTACTCTCTCCATCCGGCAAAAACACCTTCCATAACCAATCCGTGCGATCCGTCGACACCAATGGCGTTCCTTTCAAACGTATCTCCGACTCCGTCCTCTCCTCTCCTCCGAAAAACGGCTGGATCGATACTATTCCCGTGAGTTTCAGTTTGCTCAGCTTCGGCTCTTGCTGGCAGGTTCTTAATGCCACGTGGTGCGCCAGATTCGCGCCGGCGCTGTCCCCGGCGAGGAATGTTTTCGTCAGGTCCGCGTTAGGAGGGAGTACGTTAGGGTTTTGGTTGAGGTACTTGAGGACGTCGAATCCGTCGTCGTACTGGCAAGGGAAGCGGTGCTCCGGCGTTCGACGGTAGTCGACGGAGACCACGACGGCAGGGAGTTTGCGGGCAAAGCGGCGGCACACGGCGTCGTAGGCCATGGAGGAGGCGCTGAGGTAAGTGAAACCTCCGCCATGGAAGAAGACGACAACGGGAAGGGAAGTGTTGGTGTAGGAGTGAAGAGGCGGAACCAGAGGTTGCGGGAGGGATCTACGGTGATGTCAGAGGAAGAAACGCCGCGGATAGGTTTAGGGTTAGCACGGGCTTGGAAATCGAGGATGTTGAGGAGACTGCGGTTGATAGTGCCGTCGGGACGTTGGGAGAGGTCGGTGATGCGAGAGAGGAAAGAAAGGGAGATGCGTGTCTTCCATGGGAGATGGGAAAGGGGATGGGTTCGGGACGACGGCAACGGCGATGGCGACTTCGACTTGTTCATCGTCACATAATGGGAATAATATTGATATAAAGATGATGATAAGAATAACAATGATAATAATATGATAAGTAAACTAAGATGAGAGAAGGCATGGACAAAGGGTGAAAAAAGGAAGCGAGATTTTATGGAGATTTATTTGGATGGTGGATGGATGGAGTTAGTGTTGAGCAAAGAGGGCAGGTGACCTAACTAGTACCAATTGTCAATTACAGTTATAATCATGCAGTTAATTTTCCTTTATGGGTAAACAGAAGGTGGAATTTGTAGTTGAGATTTTTAGGTGCCAAGATATTTTCCTCTAAGTTTGGCTTACACTAAATTTTAATGAAATAATTTTCGGTATAAAGTTATTAGCAATAATAATTATTTAAATAAAATCAAATTAAAAATAATTACTAATGTACTACTTTAAAATAGTGAGTTATACATGAGATTTGTAAAAATTGTATAACCTTATAGATATCGTATTTAATATATGCAATAAACATGTGAATAGTTAAACGTAAACAATAACAGCAAAAAGCATATGAAAGGAGAAGCAAAAAATCAACCAAAAGGAAAAAGAGAAAAAAAAAAAGAGACGAGAAAGGGAGAGGACAGCGATGAGATGGGGGAAGAAAAATAAAAAAAGATGTGTGAGAAGAATTTGAAAATTTTACATAGCTGTATCGATAAATAATTGTGATGTACGTATAAAAATTTTCACCATATAGCTATAGTATGCAAATATTATATGTTTTATTATCACGATTTATGCATAAATTACCAAATCCTGATTTGTAAACATAATACGATAACGCTATATTGATAATTATTTTTATTTAATTTATATATTGATATATTTTTTTTATAGAGAAGGTAAATATGTATCTACTTCTCTTTTTTTTTTCCATAACTATTATAAAATATTGAAATTATATACATTGGTTATTTACAATTTATATTTATATTTTTTAATGTTATACCGTCAAAGCAGTTCAGACTTCATATAAAACACGGTAAATGTGGCAGTTTCTTCATTTCATATGATGGTTTATTCTTTCTATTTATTTTTTTTCTTGGCAAAAATACGATGATTTGTTCATCTCGTTGCTTCTAGCTACTGAGTATCAGAACTTATACAAGTGATCACTTTACTTTAGGGCTTACATAAGCATTCAAACTTTTGTTTTAACATCTATTTTGAGTAAATTGGTTCTTTAAGAATACATGGGGTGTTGACGTTGAGGGGTAATAGATATCATTATCTGATCTGTTTAATCTGAATAAAAATGTCTTTCATCGGTGTCTCTTTTGATAGATACTGTTTGAAAATAACAAAAAACGAAACTAAAACCTTATGAAACAATCATATAATTATCAGACCTTTCACACCACGCTTAAAGAAAGGAAAAAAAAAAAAAGACAAAATGAAGAACGAGAAACGTAATGTAAAAGAGTAGAAACCTACAGGCCACCACCAAAAAACATCCCTATTAATTAAAAACAACTCGGTCAGATAGCTCTCAAACCGTCAGCATAGCTCAATACTCAAATTTGATTAGGGTACGAGCAAGGTCAACTGGCTTGAAGCTGCTCGCCTCAGACTGGACAAGCTCACAAGTGTAAAATCCAATTGAAATTGTATCCACTTTATCCACATCAAGCTCCGTCCAGTTTATCCTGAAAAGGGTAAGTTTCGAATGAAGCTATACCTACATTGCTGGGTAGCATTTCAAACCAAGCTAAAGCATAAACACAAATTTGAGCCTTTAGCCAACTACAACGTAAGGTAAATATTGCTAATTCAGATTTGAATCCTTTACACCTCTGATCAAGAACGTCCGCTTTCCAGAATATTAATCGGTTGAACAGCCTGATTTTCTTTAGCCAAACTTAGACCAAGTGACATCCTTTTGCCATTGAATTTGCTCAAATTGCATTACTACGTCTCACGTCTCACCACTGCTCTTCCATTTTCCAACTCCACTCTGGCTACTTTTCAATGATTTGAGGCATTCATCTTTTAGTCCTGGAATAATTTGAACCATTTCTCCAGCTAACTAACCAATGTAATTATATTCTTCTATCCCTAAAAACTCGACATACAAATTTCCTGGCAGAAAATAAAGAAAAAGCCAGCTATATCCAAAGCTTTATCTACAGGATACAAAATTTCGTTCCAATGACAAGGTGAAATAATTGACTGATGCATTGAAGATCACGGGACCATCCTTATCATTCCATGGCTTTTAGTAGCCTAAAAAGTCCAGCTGCTTCCCTGATACGCGAAAAGTTGATGCAGAAGGCTTGGACTTCAATCAAGATTTCTTTGACTGCAAGGCAACCATTATCCATTAAAACCCCAAAACATTAATAAGGCTCTATAAACTTATCCTTATCAACCTATAACAAGCCATCACCGGTTGACATCCTGAAAGTCAACCTGTTTGGCAATGCTAAAAAGGATCCCACTTACCGCATATGTCGTTATAAATATACTGTATTCTACAGTTACACCACACACTTAGTTATTTTTTGGTATAAGCAACACATGTACTTATTTAAAGAATCATGTAATAAATAAGAACAGATATCCACCTGTTAAAGACTACTCCAGATACATAATCTTTTGTTGGAATAGTCAAAACAATGTTAAAAATGTTTAATAATGACATACTCATATGATCATGCTAGCAGATACGTGATGAAAGTAACTTATCATCAATCATGAGTGTAATCTGTTCCATGAACATTTATGCATAATGAAATTGAGCCGACTGATGAACACATGTGACGACTTTTTGTTGCACAAGTCAAACAATCTTAAAAATGTAAGATGATGCACTCATACAAGCATGCTAGCAGATATGATTTGAAAGCAGCTTATTTAACAGGTCATTTCAGTCACAAGTGTAATCTCTTTGATAAACATAGTGAGAGTGCATACAGTGAGTGCATACTTAAAATATGCCAAAGACTAAACACATGATATAGTTTTTATCCGTCAAAATCTACAATCAGTAACAACATAAGACATGTTCCTGCCCCTAACACTTCTCATGGCTTTTTATTTCTAATAAAAATTTCCAAGGAGGTATTGTCTGTCATCTAATTCAACAAAAAAGACATTCAATGAACAGAGTTCTGCTACAAGTGCAAATATGACAGAATATATAATTGCTTTGGAGAAATGAGGGTAGGGCTAAAGGAAAAGTAGATGTACAAACCATCTATATGATTATTCCGTATCAGAGACTGTAGGAAAACGCATACAAGTCTTACAAGCCTGTTCTGCATGTATTTGTCCTGTCAAAACCTCAAGGTTAGAATCTAAAAGAGAGCAGTGCACTCTAAAAAGTTAACTTCATATTAAAAAAAAAAAAAAAAAAAAGATTACTAAAATAAATGCTACATAATATGAAACTAGCCGGCTTCAAGCCTGAGTAGATGGCTGCATTAGGTTGATACCTAGTGTAAGACATCGCCCAGTGACATGAATATGGGTCCTACACATTATTGTTGTTGGGGTGAATCAGGATCTCCAATTACACCACATCCAATTTAAGAAAATCATATATTACTACAGATCCAGCACTAGATAGTGAGGGAAGAATACTAATGATGTCCCAACAGTAACATCACCTTATAATGATATTGAAATGCTACAAGCCCATCTCAGCTGTGTCCAGCAAAAATGAAGCCTAATACCTACCAGTTCTCCAAGACAAATACAATAAAGCCTTCTTCTTCTCCACCTTATTCAGGCCATCACAGAAAAAGCTGTATTTGTCTCAAGATTCCAAATCCATGTAAGATTTCATATTATCTGTGAAAAAACTATTTCGACACCATCACATCATCTAAACTCAGAGTTACTTTTTGATTTACTGCAGCACACTCAGTCTATCTAAATACATTATTCTGTCACAGTACAAGCATGTTTCAATACAAATCAGCCTCTCGGACTAGGCAATAATACCTTTCCAACGATAGGGCCCATTAACAACCACCTACATCTGATATCTTAATAAAAAAAGACAATAACCTAATACCTGCTCCAGAAGATCTAATATGCCCAAATGAGAGCATCCTAAAGAATAATCCATACTCCCCATCTCACTGCACACCCCCCGCCCACAGAAAAGGTTCAGCCAATGCCCAATCATATAACAACAGAATTAGGAACTATAAATACTGTATTAGCAGAAAAATAGTATATCTAAGTAACAGTATTTGGCTGAAAAACATTATTATTAATGCCTGTGATTACTAATAAAATATTTTATCAAATTACCAACAGATATATGAGCATTAATACTCCAATCACTGAATCAAAATAAGAGATTTTAACCAAAAATAGGAGAATTCCACTTTAAAGAGGAATCCTAATATATATTAATATGTGTATATACATCTATAAAGATGCTCATATATCATTGAATTAGATTAAAAAGAATGGAATCCTATAGGTACCTTTATGTTCTCACATGATGCTATACAGTTGCTTATGTACAAGCGCAGGAATTCAGATGGAAGTTTAACAGCTTGCGTCAGCCTGTTCACAACTTCCATTGAATGTAGACTCATTTCCATAGTAACAAGAACCGTGTAGTACCTGTTTATCATAAAAATAAATCAGAAAACTCAAAATTCCCAGGAAGTCTTTATGGGATGGAGCTATATTGTTGATGCTGCAGCAGGAAAGGAAAAATTTCTAGAAATACCCTATTCCCAAAGTAAGAAAAATCACAAAACCAGGAAGCAAGAAACCTACTCAGAAATTTCAGGAGAATTGATCAGCTTAGTAAGAACTTCAACAGCTATAAGAGGGTTATTCTCGACCAGATCCTGATCATTTAAAAAAAAAAAAACTTTTTAACTACCAGGAAGATTTGACCTTCATTTTCTTAATTAATAGAAAAGTTAGTGACAGCAGAATGACAAACTGGTAACTTCAAGGGTGTCAATCCACAATGATAGACAAGCTTTGGATCATTTGCCAACTCCATCAACACTTTCTGATACAAGACAACATGTCTTAGGTCATGATCTATGAAACATGACACTAAAAAAAATAATAAAGAAGATTTTGTCACCATGCAAAAGACAAATCCCCCAAAAAAAAAAAAATTTCTGTAGTATCAATTCACAGCACAAACACAACAAACAGTCAATGCAATTGAATAAGGGCAAATGTTACACTCAGACTCCTTTGCAGAATAACAAAAACACAAACATCAATGCCTCTAGCAGAAGAGATCGGAGGAAGTGCAAATCCTTTTAAATTTTTTTAAGAGGGGAAGGAGGGGATCTTAGTAACAATCTGTCAGGATTGTTGACTGAGGGATGATCAGATACGGAGGTAAGTAAGATAAAGAAGAACAGGCAGAGCAAAGCTTCCTTCGAGATAATAAATAAGTTCATTCTTTGATCCAAAGTCATTTCAAATAAAATCAGTGTGGCAATCAATATCATCAGGAACTTTGCTCTCGATGATTAATATATTTGAGGTGGACAGTTCATGTCATAATATATTAGTATGGTACAATAGTAGAACCCCCATAATGCCATCTCTTAAAAATTGATTCACTATAAAAACAATAAGACAACTGACTAAAAACTGCTAGAGAAGCAGAAGTCCAAGAAAGTCAAAACAAATTTAGAAAATCATCTGTTAACCTTAGGTTGAATGCACTCTAACTAAATTTATCAGAAGAGATGCTGTCCATTTTTTATTTATAATACTCAGGCAAGTAATGTTCTCCTAGATAAGTATTATTATCTGACCAAGTGATGCATATCTGTCAACCTATTCAAAATGCAGCCAATCTTAAGCACCTGCTTGATTTCTCTGCACAGTTGATAGCACGTAAAGGAATCTCTTTTAGATTTTGTAGGCAATTCCATACTACCCACAATTTGTGAAAAAGACAGCAGAAAGCATTCACTTGTCAATGTAAAAATTAATTCACTCATGTAAATGCAAAACATCAACAGAGCGAATCTTCATAAGCACCTCTTGTTGCGGTGGTGCAAGTGATCCTTTTGCTGCCTTAGCAATTAGGTCCCTAACAGCCCTTCTGCTAGTATCAGCACACATCCCATAATCCCATAGAAGCTCATGCGTGTTGTCAGGGATTAGCCAAAATAGCTGCATATCAAATTCAGAATCAACCATACACGATATCCAACTCACAATATTAATGCATCAGTCCACACTATACCTCTCCATCCTGTATTGGAAGCATCGGAGGCCGAGGCCTGATCCACTGAGGACTTAATCCATCTAGGCATAGATTTGCTAGCAACCCAGCTACAGTTTCATCTCTATCTCCAGATCCAAGTTTGGGTTTGTTTCCAGGTTGCAAATCAAACCTAATAAGTGACAATTGACATCATGTAATTTGAAACTGTCAAAAAAATGTACTTAGTTCATCAGTATATCAAAATTTATTTGTGAAAAGTATTGATTGTACTGGTAGAAAAGATTATAGCCCATGCAGAAAGAACTTGAAAGTAGTGCTAAGCTTCAACTAGAACTTTCCACAGGACCATGCTGAGCCAGCATGCGCTGAAAATTTAAAGGATTTGCATGGACACTTTCATCAATATAGAAACTAGCCCCAGGAAAGACCAAAGCCATGCCAAGGTACAATTGCATAATGCACAACATACAGAAAGGACAAAAAGACAACACTCAGCATGTCCTTTCTATGCCAAGATTCAGAACAGCTTGCAGACCAAACCACTTGGCACTGCTTTGTGCATGTTACTAGGAATAAGTGGGGAGAATTCCAAGATAACATAATAAATGTGTGTTGTACAAAGACACGTACTCTGGTGAATTTTTCTCACAACCAGCAGGCACATCTGGATCTGGCAACACATTTTTCACTGAAGCATCCTTAAATAAGCACTTATAGGCATCCGACGAGCTACTGCCACAATACTGATTCTTCAACTGATCTATATTTGGAAACAACTGAAGAAAGGAAGAAAATTAAATAAATAAATTCATTAATGAATACAGAAATTACGTTGATGAAATTAACAAGCGTGTGCTTGAACGAATGATTTATGCTACTAGTGCACTCGAAGTGTGTCCAACTTACATGCACTGATGGATCAAAAGCTTTGATAAATTCCGCAGGGGTCTGCTTGAATAACTGCAAATCAAATGAATTGAAAAAGAAACAAAACTTCAGCATGCTTTATGGCATAAAACATCTATTTTAACAAAGCTAGACGTATGTGACTAACTTATAGACAACATGCAAATTGAAAGGCAATTGCCAGTAATGCAGCTAGTAAGAAACTTTTAACATCAGTATCTAAAGTAATCAGGATATGGAATATCCATCCCCAGGATATCTTGAAAGAGTTTATTTGACATGAAGTACATCAAATCTTACAATAAATACATAAAATCCACCCACATTAGCACCAAAATGTACAATATTAAGTTCAATTCAAAAATTTAGACGACATAAACATCCCATGATCAAATAGAATCTTATTTGCTACACCATAATCCATATTGAGTTTCCTATGTGTACCAAAGCCAATAAATTGAACTTGCACCTATAAGGCCCATTTACAATTCTCTATGTACAAAACCAAGTAAAAATACAGCATTATAGCCAGCAGAAAAATAACCTAACATCCACGACCCGAAGCTTCAAGCTTGGTTACAATACAATGCACATGCCCAGTAAATTGAAGATAATTATCCCCAGCTCATTCTGGACAGATAAGGAAACCAAACACAACAACCCCAGTTACACAGATCAACTAATTCATATCAACAAAACACATAATCACCTCTTTGGAAGCATTTGCGTCAGAAGAACCCAACAACTGAAGGATAAATCCCCTCTCAGACTGTTCAGTGGCCTCATTTGACGCCACCTAACAAACATAAAAAGGAAGCTTTGAAAATACGATACTATACATCATTTGAAAGCCGATTAAAAGAAGTACAGTCCATCAATTTAACTTAAAAGACCCATTTAATTGAATTTGAATTCCTCGCAGGATCTGCAATCTATATATGTAAAAAAAAAAAAAAAAAAAAAAGAAAAGAAGAAGAAGAAGCAAAAATCAAACAAGACTTACATCGAGAAGAAAGTTTATGAATGGATTAGAGGAAGGGGGTTGAGAGGAATAAGCGTGATAGATAATAGCGAACGATACAAGTCGCTCAGTAGGAGAAAGCATTGACTTCTCCTGCAACAAACAAAAACAAAAACCCTAATTTAACATATGATGATGAAAATAGAACAGCCCTAATAGTAAAACCCTAGCTATTGAGAAGGAGAGAGGAAGTTTCTTCTTCACCTGGAGGATGAGAGAGAGGGAAGTGCAGAGTGGGAAATTGAGAGAGAGAGGAAAAGTGGAGTTGAAATCGGAGAAGATTTCATGCAAAGTTCGAGAATCTTGTTTGAGTAACTTGAGAAGCTTGTATGATTCCTCTGCTTTTACTATTCCGATCATCATCTTCTTCTTTCTCTTTCGAAAACTATCTATTCTACACAGGAAGAAAAATTGGAATGAGAGAGAGAGAGAGAGAGATTCAATTAAAAATGAAAATGACTTTCTAGTGGGCTTGATAATAGATGTTCATCAGGGCCTGTACACTTTGGGCTTCAAGATAGGCTCATACATCCATTTGTCTAGTGTCTTTTTTTTTTTTTTTTAAATGAAACCCAACATTTAAGCTATATAATTACTCAAATTTATACTTGTCGCTTGCTGAAATATGGCAGAGGTTGAACTTTGAGAATCTAGACATATATTTTTTTTTCTCAGGCTTAGATCAATGCTGGTTGTAAGGCCTGTAAAACAAGGAATGAGTAAGTGGCATGCGGGTTGTGGACCTTAGCATAATCACTGATGCTTAAGTCAATATTCGCCATGAATAGCTCATAATTTAGATAAGAAAAAATGATCGAGTGCAATATTACCCATCTTCGAAGACGTAAAAAGTATTTATAGACAATAGACCTAGTAATTATGGCAAAAGTAGGCGAGTGGATAATTAAGGACAGTGGTAGAGATCATGGGTGGCTACATTTCCACTACATCCAAGCTAGTGCCGATCGAGCCATTTTTTCCGAGCAACCAGTGGGTTAAAGGAGACCAAGCGACTTACTAGAGTAAGTATTATGGCTGGGTCATCTATTAGCAGGTAGGGATGTAACTAGGTCGGATTTCGAGTGAATCATATGAACCCGAAACCACCCGCTACCTTACAGGTCTATCAGATCCGATCCTATAACCTTACAAGGTTTTGATACTATACCCAAACCCGCCCTACAAGGTTTGATTTAGAACCCGAAACCCGACCCTATAATCATATCACCTTTTTTTTTAAAAAAAAAAAAAACCTATTTTGAAATTTTAATAATAAATTTAAGATAAGCTGGTACTTCTGACATAAGTTTCTTATACATTCAAAAGTGAAATGATGCATATAGAATTGATAGAAAATGTTGTAGATCACATTCATTATATAACATTTAAACACATTAATATATTACTTTTGTCACTATATAATATTTAAAAATATGGTTAAATTAAATTTTCTGTTGGGACTAAAATATAATGGACAACAAATAATATTAATTTCCATAGCAAACATAACTTGAACAAAATTTAATAAAAAGTTCTAAATTCGTAACTAATCCATAAATATAAAAGAAAAACATCCTTAGGAGACAAAAAAGATAGTAGGTCCTTTATGTCTTTTTTTTTTCTCTCTTTGCTCATTTAATAATGTTTTTATTTATTTTTTTAATTATAATATCATTTATTAGGTACCCATCGGGTTTGTTATATGATACAAATCTGATCCTTTAACCCTATAGGGTATTTAATAGGTCGGATGGGTCAAAAACCCTATAAGAGCCAACCTTGTTACATCCCTATTAGTAGGATGTGTTAATAGAGTTTGGAAAAAAAATACTTAATTATGATGACACGTTGTAATGCTTAATATATGAGTAATTATATTTATTTTGATCGTTAAATAATTGAGTGAATCGTAAAAGTTCCCTTTAATCAATTTCTAATTTGGTTCAAGTTGTGGTTTAAAAGATTTTAAATAAGAGCATGAAAAGTCCTAAACTTTTGTGTAATGTATCGATTAACTTTTAATATTTTTAAAATTAAGGATTAATTTCTTGTAGTCAATAAATGTTATTATACGTGAACATCTTATATTGTATGTCATGTTTATAAAAAAAATTAAAATAAATTTTAAAGATCAAAACCATATTGATATTTTTTTTGTGATATAAGACTCAATCAAAGAAAATAAGTGGTGTTATCACCTTAATTATACTAGTAGAGTTTATTGGATTTAGGCCAAGTTATAATTAGGCCTGCAAAATAACAAATGATTTGTAGATAATGCAGGATTGTTCATTTATGGTTACTTTGATGGCTACGACAATAAGGTATAAAAAATAATAAATATATGAAATGGCAGAGTATTAATTAAGTGTTACCAGATGTCTCATGAGTGAAAAATATTTATAGAAATTAGGTAGTTATCAAAAGTGGAGATGATTGTAGTTAATTGTTGAGTGTTTCTTATTAGGTTGCACTGCGTTTATAATTTATTTATCATGCTAGGAGTTCTGAGCAAAATAATGTTTTGTAAAAAGAAGTGAACCTCTTCAAATTTTTGCACACAAAATTATGTTATGCCATGATTTGAGCATAGATTAGGGATGCAAACGTCATACTAGAAATAGGCACGGTTTGGTTCCAAATCAAGAACCAAAAACCGAACTGGAACTGTCACCGAAGGTTAGTCAGTTCTAGAACCGGCTAAGGAACCGCCTATTTTTTTATTCATAGTGGTTCTATAGTCTAAAATCAAGTAAAACCAGCAGTTCCATTGAAAAAAAAAGAAAAATTAGATGAAAATTTAAAAAATCATATTAAATATATAATTATTAATGTTTACACTATTTTATATGAATAGTAAAATTTATTACCTATTTATAATATTTATTATTTTATTATCAATAACACAAATAAATATAACTTAAAATTATACATAATTTAGTTATATAATTTCTTCTAAAGGTAAAATCCATTCCTTAATAACATGAAACTATTTTTATATTGTAATTTTCTTGTTATCTTCTAGAGCATTTTGTAATATCATATTATAACTATAATTGATATTATTGTGTTTGTATATAAATAAATGTGCATTCTAAACAAATTTTTAAAAATTTTGGCTAAATGATTTAATACATTCAGATCCAATAATTAATTATTTTGATTTTAAAATTTATTATTAAAATAAAATCCATTTTTTTCACTTGAAAAAAATGACGGTTCCGCGGTTCCAAAACCAATTCTGCTGGCAACTTGACTGAAATCGTAGGAAACGATTTCGGTTCTAGTTCCTCATTTTCAAGATCTAAAATCGGCAGTTTCGATTATATTTCGGTTCAGTTTGGTTTTGAAACCGTGCCGATCCTTACGTCATGTATATTTGTCATATGTTGTGCCGTATAAAGGCTTCATGACCATTGCATTTTTTGCCATATAATCTAATGGCTAGGGATATGCATCGATTTTCATTTTCCTAACCGTCAAATCATCATCAAAACCTTTATATATTTAATTGTATCTCCCACACTTTATTTTTTCACGTCTTTCTTTTTTAAAGATTTGTTGTATTCAAATTTGCTAACACACCTCAAGCTTTTTTTCAAGAACCAATTTGTAATCATGGCATGTGAGAGCAATGATTCGTCAACAAGGGGTTGCCCATCAAATAACATCATCGATGGTATCAAGTGCCGGAGTGTACAATGTTGAAATGGAATATTCAAATTAGATTTTGATGAGGAAATGTGTTGCATAATTCAACAACACAAAGTTACAATTAATTGACTTATTTCTATTGGCTAACTATAAATAAATAAAATCAAACTATAAAGGTTACTTAATCTTATCTTGGGTTTTATAGTGTTTTGTAGAGTTTAATGCATAGAGTCGAATCAAATTGAAGTGATATGAACCTGTGCAAGTTTTCCTCTTATTTTTGTGTAGAAAGTCATAGTAGGTCTAGATCACTAAGAAATAGTTTGAATTATTGCTTGAATATGCATTTGGAACAAAGTGCTAGTAGTCTAGACTATTTGATGTGTTCCAACCCACTAGTTTAGACTAGTTGCAAATTTGTTCAAACTCCTTGATATATCCCAACCTAAGTAGTTCAGACCAATTGTAAGTTGTTTTGACTCCTCATAATTTTTTCTAACCATTAGAGAGCATTAAATGCAAGATCTTTAGGGGGGATGGATTTTGTGCCCAACGTCTATATATGTTGAAGAGCTATAAAAACAAGTTTGTGGGCAGTTTTAGGATATCATTTGAGCTTTCATCTGCTACAGAACAAAGTTATCCAATGTTCACTTATTTTATCTATTGTACTCAAATTTGCATATTTTGTGTAAGTGAATGTGTAGTAGTTAAGAGATTTATTTGTAATTGTTATAAAAGCACAACACTTGTGTTTTCTTATGTGTAATACTTGACGTAACTCTTTTGAGCATTGGATTTGTGGTGATTAACAAAGTAGTGCGTGAAATCCTCAATTGGAGGCATTGTGTGATCATAGAGAGTAGAGGCTTACCTGAGCTCCACGTTAAATTCAAGCTTGATCTTCTTAACCTTTCTCTTTTACTTTCAATACTTCATTTTGATTTTATTGTTGATATAGTCTTTTCTTGCATTTTAAATATCCACTCCCTCCCTCCTCCCACCCCCAAATCCTCTTTTGAGTCTTAGCATAGGTTCTAATGGGTTTTTCATATGAGACAGAGGCTATGGTGATGAGGGAAATAGAGGCATAACTAAGGAGAAAGCGTCGAACCTTTATCACTACCCTTCATCAAAGTGTGAAGTCCTTACACCAATTGATTGCATGACCTAAGTTTGGAGGGTTGAATTAAAACTGATAATTAACCATTTCTTCAGCAAAAGTCCTCCCCTTTTCGAATTTGTCAATGTAGTCATTGTGATAAGGTTTCACTTGCCTAAAGATACCGATTTAGCATACATTTGAAGTGTTGAACTAGTAGGTTCAATATGAATTTTAATGAGCAAATATATTGCACAATTACTTACTTGTTAAATTTAAGTTACCTTTAATTAACAAAACAAGTTTGTAACTTGATGAAGTTGATGTTTGTGCAATATGTGTGTTATACGTGCGTTTGGTGATAAAGTTGCAGGACCTAGTTACACTACAATTAGTGTTGACTGCTTGACATGCCTCGGGACATAGCCTTCAGATATTAGCATGATTAAAGGATTGATCATGTGAAGAGCAACTAGCTTCTGGATGCTAGGCACTTTTCACATCATTAGAAAATTTATGATTAAGATGCAATGGGGCAGTAGGTATTTGAAGATCAACTAGCTCTCTATGCCTTGTTTTTGTAGATGGTATTGGACAGTAGCCTATGTTGTCTAGATGCTAGTTGATAGAACACTAGCCATTGAAGTTATTAATGCTTGAGCAAATGACGTAAATAAAGTGTCAATGATTGGTTTGACGTGCTTAAAATAGGGGTTATTGGGTAGATTCAAGATGGTAGAGAAGCTTAGTAATTACAAATAAATTATTGTATTAAATCTATCCTACCACTTTATGCATTATTTGCTTTTTTCTTTGAGAGAAATTGAGTAATGCCCTTTGTACTCTAGTTGATAATTTTTATAAGGGACTACTCAAGTATTTGTTAAGTGATTATGAGGGTGAAAATTGTGTTATTGATATGATTTGTGTATTGTAAGATAAGGCACAATTGGAGTATCGAGTGGGTTTATGTTTGTGATTGAATCGATTTTACATGAAGTACTTAGAGTTTGGCCTTAGGGTACCTTTTTAAAGTATAAAAAGAATGTCTAAATTATTTTAGGGCAAGTCTCGGCCAATTCTATACGAGTTCTTAATTGTTGTTGATATGATTTGAAGCACTTTATGAGAGTTAGCTTTAGAGTCCCATTCCTCAATCCATTCAATATTTCTTTAATACAGAGGAGGATAAAAGTTGGATAAGTCTAATTTAACATCACAAGTTGTAGATTTTTGACAACCAATCTTCATCCTTAAAAAATTAGATGCAAATGTTTGTTATTATAAATTTAGATAGAGTCTTTGACTTCTAGATAAGATTAGTGGAGCCTATTAAGTTGAAATCATTCAAAGAACTCTCGTAAGTATGATGAGGAGACTGCCAAGGAAATTGACCAATCTATGGAATGGAGGAGAAAGCGAGGCTGCAGCTTTCTTAACACAATAGTTGTTATGTGTTTATATGGAGAGAAGAGTCTTTACCTTGTGCCACAAAATTATTTCTTGAAAAAGGAGATCGAAGCCTAAGTTATCGCTCAAGATCCTCTACCATGTCTTGTTGGGCTTCTAGAGAGGATATTGGCATTTAAAATGTTGTATGATGTGGGCACGGACTCAACACGAATTGGATTATTTCCACTTAGCATTTCATGACTAATTTATTTGCTCTAAATATAGGTGGAAAGACTGGTAAGTTAAGGAACTTGGATGCCTTACTAAAGAAGAGCATCAAGAAGGATAGAAGTGATCACCTATAGAAGTGCTTGAAGATTGAAAAACCACCCTTCAAATTAGGGACCAATTGATTGATGACTTGTCACAAGCCACTGAGAGGAACAGAGAAGAGAGAGGAAAAACTGTAGAGGTAGTATAGTTGCATCAAGGGAACATGGTGAAAATGTTTCGACAAGCTAAGCTGTTAACATGATCAACACAAGAGACACACAAAGGGTTGCACCCTCTGGATGTGATCTTTCCAAAATTCAATCAGAGAGGGGTGTCATGCATTTTTACTCTCTCGGTCAAGAGGAAAACTTCAGGATGATAACTACTCCTACCATATTCCATAAAAGTTGTCGATCCTACCGCTAAGATGGAGAATGTTTTTAGTGTTGGGAGCTCTATGGGGTTTCACCCTTAGGGTGGGGTGGGGTAGGGTAGGTGTTAGGGTGAGAACATAACTGTCCCGTATTGTCTATATGTAAGTGTTGTGCTATTGCTCTCTTATTATTAAAGTTGTTTCCTAGATTTAATTAATTGTTTCTTACAGTAGGTTAACTCTTAGTGTAGCAAGATTCGCAAGGCATATGCAAAGTCGAAGCAACAAGCTGATAAAGTTAGGTGGAGAGCTAAGAGGCCAGCAAAAAAACTCAAAGATTCTAACGAGGTTAGTTTACTCATAACAGGTATGCTAACTTAGCTACCATTTGTAGCCATATAAAAACCGATTACTCTCTTCAATAAAAAAAAAAAAAAAAAACATGTACCTTCATGGCAACTTAAGTGCAACAAATGTGTGAAGTATGATTTAGAAAAGCCTTAGATGAGTTGAAGGAGTTGATCTACAGCTTGATATGCAATGGGAGCAAATGAATTAATAGCCTGACCTGAGAAGAAACTATTTGTTGTCTTCTAACAAGAACATAATTACAACGGTCTGTTGATTAAGCTTGCCAATTAAGAGCTCATGTTAGAGGAGGTAGAACAAATTCTCTTGCTTATCATGTTTGTTAACATTGGACTAATTTATGCATTACATATTGCTATGTTGATGTTCAAGCTCGTCTAAACGAGCCTAGAGCCTTTAGATGTCATCATTTCGAGCGGCTAATTTGCAACACATCGATTTTACTTCTTCAAAGTGTCGTGGAACGATAGTAGGGCCATTGCTTTGGAAGTTGCAACCTATAAACCCACATGAGAAGTGCTAGGGTTGGTACTATTATTGAGGTTTCAACTTCTTTCCATTGTAACTAATATAGCTAATAAACCTCAAGAAAAGTAAGGGAAGTTGATTTTTTATTGATTCACATAAACGAAGATATAATGTTGTCGTTTTAAATCTACCAGTAGAATCGATTGGATTCGAGCTCAGCTAAAGCTAGGCCTACAAAATGAGAAATAGTTGGTTGGCATTAAGAGGTTGTCCAATGCAACCACTCCAATGATTAAGTTAGTAAGGTATATGATAAGTGTATGCAATGACATAGTATTGGCCAAGTGTTACCAATGTTTCATAAGTGAAATTCGATCAGATTTTTATAAAAGAATAGTGGTAGGCAGTTGCTAGAAGTGGAGGTGCATCATGGAGATTGTGGAGGTACATGACAGTTTTTGAGAAAGTGGTGCCAAGCCATTAAACCATTTTCTAATATTGTTAAGAGTGTAGTTGACAAGTCTCAATTCGACTGGATTGAGTAACCAAATTACGTGTAAGCTAACTATAATCCACAAGACTGGTGGATTTTGTCAGTCTATATGGTGTGGTCTGAGCTTGTTATGACATTGGTTCGTAGATCATTGGATTTAGTTCATATTCTTAATAGCTACAACTGTGCTTAAAGAGCCTTATATCACAATTTACCCATCAACAAATTGTGTTTGTGGTATTCAGTATACTTATATCCATTTTCATTTTATTTTTCACTTATCTATTTCAAATTGAATGAAAAATCTAACTTATATGTATTTCATCTATTTTTCTTATATGAAGAAAATGTATTTAAGTTCTCTATACTTTTTTTATTACCTTTTAATTTAGGCACTAAATTTCTAAAATAAGTTTTTTTTTTTTTTCCATTTTAGAAAAAACCATAGATCTGATGTGAATCAAATAGCATCAAGCTTAGAACCGACAGAGTTCAAGTCTAATTATCCATTTTAAGGAATTGGAGTTCCAATGATAAAAATACAAGTCAAGAGAACTAAGAAAGCCTTGAGACACAAAGATTAAAGATTTTCAAGTGTTAGGGCTGATGAAGTTGAAAATCGCCAACTTTGATTTAAAAAAACAGCAGACCTTGAAGAATTATGTTGTACACTAGCATCTAAGCTACCGGCCTTCTTTGAGTACACTGTCCACGTTGCATGTATAAACTACTGGCCTTCAATAGTCTTTAGTTGTCTTTTCGAATTTTTTTTGTTTTATTTGTTTAGTTGCTTAGTTTTAAGGCTAATTAAAGCCTATATAGAACTATGGCTTGTAACAGAACACAATAGTGATTGAATACAAATTTGAAAGTGATTTTCTTTGGTTCTAGAAAGAACTGTCTGTACTTATCTGGATTTCCCATAATGTTCATCCCGACTTATTAATTGGTTTTTCATCCTTGATTATGGCATCCTCACTTATACCAAGATGCTTGCTTTACTAAGTAACAGGTCGCAATTCTCCATTAGGTTCTTAGACGGTCCTATGATTTAATTCCAGATAATGATAACGGATCTCGTCATAGATTGGCATGATCCGTATCAAGATTTTCTACTGTCTTTTAGCTCTTCCCTCCCCTAAAATCTTTCAACATGGGATCCAACTTAACGAAAATTGAAATAGAAAACGAGGGAGCCACTAGCTTCACCCGATTTTGAAATTTTAGATTCTAAAAGAAAAAATTGGAAAATGTAGCCTGAAATTAAAATGTACAAAAAAAATTCAAGTTCTTTTAGCACATTTTTACCTTTTAATTTATAAATAATTGGTTCAAATTGCCCTGATTTTCAATTTCATCCATCAATCCAAGCGCAAGCAGAAAACATTAGTCCAATGAAATCGCAAATTAAATCGATCTGAGGTAATTCCCTTTTTCTTTTCTTTATTTATATCCATTTGATAAGGAATATGGTTCTATTTGTTTCATGCTCACAGTAACTCCTTTCTCTTTCGGCAATTTGATTTAAGCATGGAACATTTAATCTGCACCACAATACATATTTAAAAAATAAAACAATATTCGAACGCCTCTAAATTTGGGATAAAAGCATCACAAGTATCTCAATTTTGCAATTTGGACAAATTAGTATCTCAACTTTCACACATCATATCTTTTATGTTTCTATTTTTATTTTTTTGATAGTACGTGTCACTAGAGACACTAAAAATATGAAGTTTGAAAGTTCTTAATACTAATTTCCTTAAATTGCAAAGTTGAGACACCTATAGTGCCTTTACCCACCCACACTTGAACGCAACCCACCCTACTGGTCAATGCCATTTACTTGCAGTCGGTATTTTGTAAAGAGTGATGACATTGCGTGAGTCTACACTTCAGAGCTTGTAAGTTGATTGACATGGAAAGCTAATGAAACAAAACCAAAGTTGTTATCAGTCACGACGTTTTTAACCATTCCAGTCCATGAAACTGAAATATTAAAACTTTTGTACACATGATAATTGAGGGGCCTATAATTAAAAATCAACACAGCAGGTAAGACTACAGCAAATGATATGACTTAAATTGATACAGCTTAAAGACTGAAATGCTGCTTCGGCTGGAACTCGATGATAACCGGTAAGGTTGCACTCAAGGTTCTAGACAACAACGCAATGTAAAAGAAATTTTAAGAAAATGAGTAAGCTCATGCAATGGTTAACCACCAAGGTAAACCCTTTCAACAGTTCAAATGCACATGGATTTGGATAACAGCACTAAGATTGCCATATTTATCGCCTGACAAAGCTGGTCAAGGTTATGAAATCTACATCAAGAAGCCTATGGAATTTACTCACTATTCTACTCGATTATAGCCATTTTGGTGTTTAACTTGATTAAAATTTGTTTAACTGGCATGTTGGTGCTTATGATCTGACATTTTTTAGTAGAAAAATGCAACCATGCTAGAATAAAAAGAAGAAGAAAATTTTCATTAGTGTTGAGATTTAGCTGTTACCTGTCGAGTTCCCACGTGACTGTTATAACATCAGCAGCTACTAGAGCCCCTGGAACCTACCATCAACCAGAGCAGCCTTTTCCTCATGCTATCTGTCAGACATGAGCTTATTATTAAAACCTGCCAAAAAGGAGGAGAACGAGAAACCATGTCATGCATAAAGAAAACGCATGAAACAAGTTGTGCTTCGAGCAGTATCTCATGCCAATGAAACATCAATGCAGAAGTAGAAAAAAGCAAGTATTCTAGACAATATCCAAGCAAAGCTCAACTAAAGTTACAAATGACTATGGTCGTATTCTCCTTCCAATAATTACCTCAAACTTGAAAATTCAGTGTTTTACCGAGATCCCACATCCCAGCATTAGCGTGACTCAAAACAAAGAAAAGATAAAGTAAAGCCCCAAAATATACAACTTTTAAGTCAAAGAAACCATCAGAAACAAGCATGCTCATCAATCTGCTGTTTAAATATATACCTGGAGCTGGAATGATGAGAGTTTATGAAGAGAGATCATGCAACAACATCCTGCATAACCTCAATGTTTTAAGCACAACACAGCCTATTCTTAATTCCATCTCTATTGATCCTTTACCACATTTAAAGCAATCTCATTATGCAGCTCGTTGGCATCTTTCTCTGGATCCAGTATAATGGCTCTTAGTGATAAATGTACTCTGAGCAACCCAAAGAAATGTCTTTCCCTTGTTCCCCATTGCTTCCAATCTTGCAACTCCCAGGTGCAGTGCCACACATGACACACACTGTGACTTCATCACCCCTGATATAGAAGGACCTGGCAAGTGAAAATTCGAATTAATGAAATAGATACTTATTCGTTGGTTTCCCTGGATCTCGCATCCACGTCACAGAGTTTAACCAGATAATACCAAACAAACATCATCCCAAAAAATATAAGAATATCAATCTCTTACAGGAAGATCCGAGCAAGTAGATGGTTGAAGTCAGTCCCTCACATTTGATTGAAAACAATGGTGGAATTCTTCTTCTCCATCACCAGTAATCACCACAAGAGCAATGGCCATTTTTAAAGTGATGAAATCTTCGAATATCTCTGACAATTATTTCCCTATTCAAATATTGTGAAGCAAACTTGATAAAGTTGTGACAGTCTATACAAATTCGAAGGTTTTTCATGACCTGAATCGGGGTACCAACGCCAGTGCTAACAAGTCCATAAGCAATTGCTAATTTCTCACTGTGAATACGAAGAAAACTTTCCCCTTCCTCCTCTTCTACGTCATGCATTACCACCTCAGAAAGAGACATGTATCCAATTTCTTTCAATCTTTCAATAAGCTCTTCCAAATAATGATATACTTCAGCAAGTTGTGGATGAGAGTTATCTCCCACAACAAACGTGTGGACTTGACCCTTAAGATGAATCCATGATTGACCAGGTTGTTTCTTAAGACCCTTCTTTCGCATCTGATTCCTGGTTCTTGCATTCTCTTGCCATCTATGAGCTGTTGCACACATATTTGAAATAAAACATAAGGCTCAGGATCTAATGGTTCCAGTGCAACGAGCTTTTCTGAAACCCACTTTCCCATATCAAAGTTTTTGTAGAGTCGACATGAGGATAAAAATGATCTCCAGACTGTTTTCATGTCTGAGAGGTCATTTTCATAGATAAACTCTTTGATCTGATCCAAGCAACCTTTTCGACCATATAAATCCACCATACATGTGAAGTGTTCAGCTCCAGGTGTAATGCCACAAACTTCTTTCATCAACTTGAAATATCTGCAGCCTTCTTTAAGCAGACCAGCATGGCTACATGCGGTTAAGACCCCTACAAAAGTAACCTCATTGGGTATGATTCCCTCATTCAACATCTGCTCGAACAGAGAAACAGCTTCTTCACCCTTCCCATGAAAAGCAAAGGCGGATATCATAGAGGTCCATAACACCACATTTAAGCTTCTAATTTCTCTGAATATTTTCCGAGCTTCATCCAGGCTTCCACATTTAGCGTACATGTTATTAAAGAGGAGCACGAGTGGACATCTAATCTGTGTCCAACTTTAGTAATGTGCGCATGAATCTCCTTACCAAGTTCCAATATCCCGGAATTAGCACAAGCTGAAATAATGCTTGTCATGGTGTATAGATCCATCCTTATTTTCTCACGCACCATGCTGCTAAAAATTTTTAAAGCCTCTTATTGTCACCATTCTGCACGTACCCGGATACCAGTGAACTAAGTCCAAGGGTCTGTGTGTGTAAATCATCCCCTTTCAGTCCTAGTGCGAATCCAGGAGATCTTTTATCGTGAACAATCCTTGCCTTTACCATTTCACCACATTTGCAGTACATATCTAAGAGGGAATTTCTAATAAACCCATCACAATCGATACCCAGTCTCATGACATGACCATGAATCTGTCTCCCCAGTTTCAGCATTGATAATGCAGCAGCCAAAATCAGAGCAATCGACAAAGTGACCTTATCGAACCTGGGTCCAATTTCCTTCATCTCATGAAGGAGCTCCATGGCAGCTCTTTCCGAGCCGGATCGCACCATCCCATCTATAACAGTATTCCAGCTGGCCGCATCCTTGGCATCCATTCTTCTAAACAATTCAAGCGCACTCTCAGAATCTCCACAACGCAAATATCCACCAATCATTATATTCACAGACACGGTATTGCTCTCATCCATGGACTCGAAAGTGCCGTGCAGCAATAAAGCATCCACATTTGAGGTAAAAATCCAGAACCGAGTTTGCTAACACAACATCCACCGGGACACGGTTCCTGAAGATCCACCCATGAACACTCTTACCTAGTGCAAGCATATTTGAGTTAGCACAGTGCTTGAACATGTTCGATAGAGTGAAGTGATTCGGCCAAACACCCTCGATTCTCATAGCTCTGAAAAGGTCAAGGACCATGTTGGAGGAAGACCCATTTCGAGAAAAAGTAAAACCAGACATGAGGATGGTCCAAGTGCGGACATCCCGGTCAAACATTTCATCGAACAGTTTCTGTGCATCACCCAGGTTTTGAGACTTCACGTAGAGGCTTAAGATATAGTTGCTGGAAGCGAGATTACGAATGGAGTTGTTCTTTATTAGCGTGGCGTGGAGGGATTGGGGCAGTGGTTGGGAGGTTGGAGAGCTAAGATATTGTCGTATGTTAAGGAACTTGAATAAAGTTGACGAACAAAAAGATGGTGATGTAGAGAATATGTTACGAGAAGGGGATGAAAAATGAAACAACATTGATGCATCTTGTTCTTTGTTGTAATAGACTAAAATGTTTTACGAGGACATGAGGACATTTGATCAATTTCAAATCAAATTTTGGGGAGATGTTTGGTTTGGGTTCTACCATAATATATGTATATTGTTCATTTTTTTTAAGTATTTAATTTGAATCTCAGGGTCGGTTGACAAGTAATAAGCAAGCTAGGAGATTCTGGGAATTACTGGAACAGAGAGAACAAATGTTTTACCCGCTGTTTTAAATTTTATTCTTTCGCTAGTTATCAATCTAGTCGGATCCGATCTGGACCGCTCAGATATGCAAGAGGATGAAACGGGTTGAATGGGGTTGGATCGGAGTTAGAAAAATATATAAATAATTTATAATTCAATTTGGAAAGTTTAAGACATTTCAATTACATTAAATAATAAGTTCAAATAAATTTAAACTTAAATATTTATTAAAATAAAATAAAATAATAGTAAAGAATAATTATATTTTCATTCTATAAAACTAAGAAACATATATTTATGTCACAAACCTTTGAAAAGAAGCCAAATATACAAGGTTCATTAAAGCCCAAGGTCCATATTTAATATCGGAACTTGAATTGAGAAGATTCTAGAAGTATTTAGAAGACTCTGGGTCTCTAGGAATCTAGTTTGTCCAGATTCACCTATACTAGTAGGAGAAGTAGTAGGTAAGATGATATGTAAGAGTTAATCTTAGATATTAGATTGGTCATTCATTATTGAAGGCCTTCAGCATATATAAGGGATTTTCCTAATTTGTAAATCATCTATTCAATAGTGATTATTTTATTCTTCTTAGAGCTTTTCTCTCTACTTACTCTCTTTAGAACTCTCGTATGTTATTTTCAAGTTGAACTTAGCCTTTGTGTATAAAGATTAAAAGGCTATGTGTTGCATGGGAATGATCCAAAATGTTAATCCAGTGACAAGTGGTATCAGAGTGAGAATTCGAGAGCTAAAGTAGAGATGTCTTCTGACGAGAGAACATACCAGATTGTGGGAGCGAGACCATTTGTGAAAAACACCCACTTACAAGACAGATGGCTAGATTAAGGGATAAGATGATGGTGCTTAGTGTCTTAAAGCCAAATGGAGGAGTTGGGGGAAAATCTTCAGGTTAGTGGTAGAAAGATCTCAACCAAACAAGGGAAAGCTTGGAGGCATGAGACAACATCCTTGAAGGCTTGTTGAAAAACTGAGGGGCTAAAATGGGTAAAGTGGAAGTTGGGACAACTGGAATGGAGGAGAGAATGGATGTGACCCTTTTAGCTTTAAGAAAGGAGATATAGGATCTCTTAAGGCCCTATTAGCAATCTATAGGGCAACATTAGTTAATGGTGCGACATTTCAACTAGCAATTGTGGTAGATGTGCCAAAGTTGGAGTACTTTTAAAGGGACGTTGTTAGCAAGAGAGGTGGATACTTTCCTTTAATGTTTTGAATAGTGTTTTATGGTCATTGGGCTTGTGGATAATGGAAGTAAAATATGGATTGTGGCATTATACTTCAGGGATTCAGCCATGGTATGGTGGAAAAGAAGAGCTAATGAAATAACCTCCTGGATAGATTTCACAATTAAGTTCGGATATATGTTTTTCCCATATAATGTTAAAAGGGAGTCCTAAGTTAGACTTCACAATCTCACTTAGAAAGGCACTACGAACTAGCATGTACAAGATTTTTTAGAACTTATGTGGGAGAAACCGAATCTCAAATAAGATGATGCTTTTGTGATGTTTCTAGATGGATTGAAACTATAGGCAAAAATAAAGTTAGAGCAACGAGATATTGAGAATATCTTGAAAGTTATAGCCATTGTAGAATATTAGGAGAATTTCAGAGTAAGGAAGTTGAGTATTCCCCTTGTAGTGAAGTAGAAGAACAGGAGGAAGGAGAGTAGCAAATCATCTAGTCTACTTAAAAGGGGAAGCAAAACAAAGGAGGGCACATGATACATAAGGAAGAACCGAGAATTGAAATGCTACTTCTGTGATTGGCTACATGATGGTTAGGAGTGTCTTAAGAGCGAGTGCTTGACGGCTTTAGTTGTAGAAGACAAGTCATATGATGAGGTCAAGAGATGCCTTGGCACCATATGATGACTTAATGTCATGAAGACTAAACGTGATGAGAAATGTAAAAGCTTTGAGGTAATGGTGGCCAAAAGAAAGATGAATGTAATGGTGGATATAGGAGCGTCACACTTGTTCTTATCTAAGGATGCTCTAGACAAATTTAGGTTAAAGGTTGAAAAGAGCAAGGTCTAATTGAAGATAGTAAATTCAAAGGAAATCTTGACGTCTAGACGTGTTAGGGATGTGGAATTTAACATTAATAGCTGTCATTTGAGGAAAAACATAGAAGTAATATGTGTGGATGATTTTGAGTTTGTTATTGGTATGAATTTTTTAGACAGTATCGATACAATCATTGTTCCAAAGTCAAACTCCATTTGAATGCTGAATGAGAGGTCTCGATGCACTATTTTAGTGATGAGGAAGACTAGACAAGCAAGAAAACTCATCACAACAATGCAACTTACGATTGTAGACCATAGGTCAAGCTGACAATACTTAAAGGAAGATAGTAGACCAGCTTTGGAGTTTTTTTTTTTTTTGGGGGGGTGGATGGGGGGCCTACCCGATACCAAAATTGAAGAGAAAGCATAATCAAAAGAGTCATCAAAGCGAATGAGAGTTGTACTAAAGGTTGATAGATTGGGTTAGACAAAGGAAATGTGAAGATAGGTAGCAATTGGAAAATTTCCTTCTAACGAAAAAAACAGAAGATAGAGTTAGTAAACATATGACGAAGAATAGGTTCAAAGACATTCAAGTTGGAGTGCGTGACAAGGACATCGCTGGATTAGTTAGGGGAAAATGCCACATACCTTGAAGATGGGCCAAATACATGAGGTTCATTAAAGCCCAACAAAGAACTTAAGGTCTATATCCAATGTTGGAACTCAAATTGAGAAGATTCTAGAAGTATTTAGAAGGCTTTAAGGGTCCCTAGGAAAATCTAGTTTGTTCAGATTCAATGTATATTAGCAGGAAGAAGTTAATCTTAGCTGTTAGATCATAATGATCTTTGTCATTCATTCTTGAAGGCCTTTTGTATATATAGGGATCTTCCCTCATTTGTAAATCATTCATTCAATAGTGAATATTATATTCTCCTTAGTGTTTCTCTATTTACTTTCTCTTTTTGAAACTCTTGTATGTGATTTTCAGGCTGAATTTAACTTGTGTGTGAAGACTAGAGAGCTAAGCCCCGCACAGAACAATTTAAAACATTAATTCCGTGACATTTACATCAAATTAGAAGTTTTAATAAATTACAATTAAAGTATTTATTAAATTAAACCAAGAAATATATATATAAAACTGAGAGTTTATTCAAGTTATAACTATACTCCAAGAATCTTCATTTACTACAAGGAATAAATAAAAAAGCATTACCTTATATTATTTTGTTTTAAAATGTTACCCCCCATAAAATGTCCCTCTTCACAATGATGAACACACTCCAACTGCTGTAATCCCAAATTCCAAACAAGCTTATTTCTTTATATATAAATAAATATATATATATATATAAGCATTTTTGTAATGGAATAAACTATGTAGGACAAGCCAATCCTGTATATACGTAAATATATTTTCAAATCAACTAACGCTATCCCGAATTTTCAAGCTTTATTTTTTAACAAGTCTACTCCATTCTTTTCTTCAACAAAACCACTACATGAAGCTACTGTGCACCAAGTTCATATCCATCACCCTAATAAGCCGCCAAGAACCACCAATTTGTCGAAAATCCATGCAAAATGGACCCTTTGACCTATTGTTATATAAATAAATTTGCTATTTTATTCTCCCACATGGCTAACATTAAGTGCCATCTCTGGTATATTAGAAGTCAACTTTAAAATTGTAGCAAACTCATGTGCACACAAAGTAGATTGTATATGTTATATTTTGAATTCGTGCACTTGGCTGAGTAGACTACGTTGCGTTGTATAATTAAGATTATGTTTTTCATTTTATCTTTTTTCATTCAAGAGAGAAGAAAGGATAATACAAGCACAACAAAAAACAAAATGCGTATAATTAAGATTATATTTTTTTCTGCTTGTGTTCAAAAGAGAAAAGAGAAGAAAGGATAGCACAAGTAGAAAAAACGAAATACGTATAATTAATATTAGTTTTTTTATCTTTTTTTTTTTTTAATTTAGAAGAGAAGAAAGAATAACATAAGCACAAAAAACGAAAGCATATAATTAAGTTATAATTCTGCTGGTGTTTAAAAGAGAAAAGAGAATAAAGGATAACACAAGCAAAAAAAAAAAAAAAAAAATGAAATGGATATAATTAAAATTATATTTTATATTTTTTTCATTTGACCTTTCTCCATTCAAGAGAAGAGAGGCTAACATAACCACAAAAAATGAAATGCATATAATTAAAATAATATTTTTCTACTTGTGTTCAAAAGAGAAAAGAGAAGAAAGGACAGCATAAGTAGAAAAAATGAAATGTGTGTAATTAAGATTATATTTTTTTTCATTTTTATGTTTTTTCATTCAGAGAGAAGAAAGGATAACACAAGCAAAAAAAAAAAAAAAAAAAAAAGAATGCATATAATTAAGATTATATCTTTTTCGTTTTATCCTTTTCATTTGTAGATGAATGAATTCGAGGGAAGTAGCCACATGTGTGCTACGTGAGTATTGTATTACATGTGGTCCGTGAGAAGTGATACATAATGACATGTCGGGGATGATCAAGAGAGAAGTAGAATAGGGAGAAGGAGTAGGTAATCTCAATAATCTCAAATGTACTTGTGACAAGTGGATAAGCTATCGAGCCTCGAACCCCACAAGTAATGATGAACAAGCGTTTTGATCACTTGAGACAGAATTTTAGCAACACTTCAGTGTTTCTATTTGATTTATTCTTTTTGAATGAGGAGAGACTTGAAGTATTTATAGAGCTTGGCCATCAATATTATTCATTGGATCATGTTGACAATCGATGGCTAAGATGAGTCCCTCTTGGTGTGTAAGTCAAACTGAGAAAGGTTGGAGGATGAACAAGCTAGTCCAACGAGCCCTACTCCAAGCTCACCATGCCAAATCACCCTTGATCATCCCAGTAACGGAACTAGGCTCGCTGGGCTTTGTCACTTAGCCCGCAAGTCAAGCACAAATAAATATAATATTTATATTGTAAGCCCACATATATGAACATATACATAGAGCTTTGTAATGAGAAGCTCAAATAGATTTGATATCTATACATATATTTTCGAGCTTATGGGGAGATCAACTTCAAAGGGGCATGGCTTTTCATATGGATGAAGTTATAAAATGCATAATATGCCAAAAAGTACCGATTTTAGTCTACTTTGACATGGACTAAGCTGCTATGCCATTTACCAAATTCTATTGGGTAAAAAATGACCATTTTCTATGAAGCATCGGATCCATGATGCCCATTTGTTATCAAGAAAAGTTGTTTTATGATTTTCTTGTGTACTTTTGGCTATCCTATAATTATGATGGGATCCAACGAGCATATGAAGAGTCATCTATTCACAATATGAATGTCAAATGATTCTATGGCCTAATTTAGATATTAAATGGTTTCATGAGGGCAACACCATTTAGAGAAGTATAATGCGATGCATACGATTTGATCGGAGCAACAACTTTGCGCACTATGATACAATTATATATATATATATATATATTGGAGTTAATTGCAATGCTGACACTTCAATTTTACTCAATAATTCAATCACGAAAAGTGGAGTCTTCAACTCTGTGAAAGCAATTAGTAGCATCATGTGCCAAGTATTGATCAATGCATGCAAAAATGGAATTAGCGCCCAAAATACTTGAACTTTGTCTAAAGAATTTTGGTCATCAGGTAAAATGTAAATGGGCTTACAATATAAATATTATTTATTTATTTGATCTTGACTTGTGGGTCGAATGACAAAGCTTAGCGAGTCTAGCTCTCTTATTGAGATGATCAAGAGAGATTTGTTATGGTAGGCTTGGAGTAGGGCTTGTTGAACTGGTCTATTCATCCTCAAACCTTTCTCAGTCTGGCTCGTGTACTAAGAGGGATTCATCTTAGTCATCGACTGTGTACGTGATCCGACAGATAACATTAATGGCCGAGCTCTATAAATACTCTAAGTCCCTCCTTATTCAAAAGGAAAAAATCAAATAGAAACATTGAGGTGCTATTGAAATTTTGTCTCGAGAGATCAAAATACTTGTTCATCATTACTTGTGGGATTTGAGGCTTGATAGATCCTCCACTTGTCACAAATCCATTTGAGACGATTGAGATTGCCTATTCCTTCTCCTTATTCTACTTCTCTCTTGATCATCTTTGACGTGTCACTCCTCGCATGCCACGTGTAATTCGATACTCACATAGCATGCACATGACTACTACCCTCAAATCCATACATCTACATCATTCGAAAGAGAAGAAAATATAACACAAGCACAAAAAAACAAAATACATATAATTAAGATTATATATATATATATATTTTGTTTGTGTTTCTACTTGCGTTATCCTTTCTTTTCTTTTGAATGTAAAATAAAATGCATTTAATTAAGATCACATGGAACTAACTTTTTTTTTCGTTTTTTTTTTTTTGAAATGGAACTCTACTCTTCAATCGGGGGCGTCAAAAAAATTGATGAAACCAAAAACCAAATCGAAATCGAGAAACAAATCCAAAAAATATGGTTAACTAGTTCATTAGTTCTGATTTAAGGTTAGAGTTTTCAATTTTTTTAGCTTTTCGATTTTGTTTGTAATTGACAGAACCCGATGGTTTCGATTAACTAGTTTGAAATATATAATATATAATTAATATTTCAAAAATATAAATAGATAGAACTTATATATTAAATGAGTTTTTAATTATTGTGTTGTCGTGTTGTAATTTAAAATATAGAGAAGACGTGAAGTTTTAATTTGTGTAATATTAATATTAAATTTTAAGCCATATGAACTATTATTAGTCTTATATTCATGATTTGTTGGTATTATTATTATTGCTGTAGTTGTTGTTCATTTAAAATTTTCGAATGTAATTATGGAACAAAAGGGTCTCATTGTTTTATGGTTATAACTTAAAATATGATTAATGCAACTTTTATTTGAACATTATGATAAATGATTAAAAATAAAAAATCGAAAAAATTAATCGAAAGAAATATTTAACAATTAAGATGGTTAACCATTAATAATAAATCGGTTCTGGGTTATGATATTAAAAACCAATCACTTTGGCTCGATTAAAAAAAGGGGGTGATGGATTGATTAATTGAACCATGCGACCCTTACGGTTTTCTAAAGGGTTAACGGTTAAAGACCTTATAGCTTAGTGGTATTACTAGGGATGCAATCGAGGCGGGTCGTTATAGGGTTCCCACCCTCCCGTCCCGCTAAAAACTCTATAGGGTTTAGGGTCGGGTTTTAGGTTGTACTCATAACCTATTGGGAAAACCTGACCCGGTATAATTAAAAAAAATTAAAAAAATTAGTTTAAGGAATCTACTTGTTCATTAGTTAAATGATACTTTTCATATAATCATTTTGTTATTTATGTATTGAGTCACATGCTAAGATATAAATAAGTCTATTTATTCTCATGAGTAAGGATAATTGATTGATTTTTCTTTTTTTTTTTAATTATTTTTCCCAGCATGTACAATTAGTAGTATCAGTTTCCTACGAACATTAATATGATTAGGACCAGTTTTATCCAATGTGTTGTGCACAAGATCTAGGATAAGGAATTCTACATGTAGTTCCTTAGTAAATAATTTGCATACCTTATATCCAAGCGTCGATGCTATACAAGTCGATCATTAGGTGTTATGTTATGTCGTCCAATTGCCGTTGTTTTTAGCATTTCTTTTTTTTTTTTTTTAATTTTATAATTTTAGTTAATTTATTAGTAATAAAAAATATATATGTGCGTGTACATATTATTTATTATTTTTAAAATATTATATTAATATTTATTAATATGGATATCATAAAAAAGTTAAAGGAAAAAAATATAAAGAAACTTTCTTCAATCATTAACAAATAAATTTAAAAATTTTATTAGAATAAAAGTTTTTGAAATATTATCGATGTAGCATCTTAAAAAATTTTCTAAACAACTTATCATGATATAAGTGATTTTTATATTTTCATTTCTTGGCGTATGTATTATTTTTGTTTAGTTAGGTTAGTTATAGCCCAAAAGCAAATAATAGGATAAGTTAGTGATTGGTAGATATAATCGGGTCGGGTCGGGTTCTGGGATACCTTTTGTAATCGGGTTGGGTTTTGGGACAGAATGACCCGTCTCAGACCCGCCCCGTTTACATCCCTAGGTATTACCGTTAGTCTTCTAAGTAGGATAAGCTAGGTTCAAATCCCTTCTCTCTTTTATTGTAATGACTAAAAAGGAAAAAAACAAAAAAGAATAGCAATTACTGCTTGCCATTGAAACAATTCGAATGCACATTTTTTTTCCATGAGTTCAATATTTATCGGTCTATTTTAATTGATGTGAATACTAAAATAGAGATAAAATTACAAAATCCATTTCTTTACACTTAAAAAAAAAAATATGAACACCTCACCTCGCTTTTAGACAATGCTATAATTTCATCCACTTTTGTTTCGGTTGGACATTACTTAATCAAATAGTGTATGATGTAGAAACATTAAACCATATAACAAGAAAATAAATACTTATTAATTTCCATATCATTTTAAACTTAAATAGCAAGTAAGTAAATAGCAAAAAAGAAAAAGCCATAATTTTTTCAAAATATAGAAAAAAGTAAATCCAACACGTACAATATAAACCAACAATATATATGTGTGTGTGTATATATGCACATCATTCATGACCTAAAAACATAGACTAATGGTGGAATCAAATGAGTTCTCATATTTAGACATAAAACATCTATGTACTTATATCATCTATGTTATTATTCATTGTGATTTCTCTTGTATTATGTTCAAATACAATAGAGCTACACAAATACTTATAGATATATATTTATGTGTATATTCATATGTCTTAAGAATAGACCTTGATCTTCACGTGTACACATAATTTTTGGATGTGAATGATTCGTGTTGTCTTTATTTTTCATGTTGATTTTTCTTATTTGTGAAAATGGAAAAAACAAAGAGAGAGAGTTTAATGATGATGATGTCCTTTTCATACTTCGATATTTTCTACATCTTAAGGAGGAGTTTTTTTTTTTTTTAAAGCAATGAAGGATTAGTTTTTTTTTTTTATATATTTAGTTTATGTGGGTTGTATTTCATTTTTCTTTTATATATTAATAAGTAATATTATTATACTATTTTATTTTTTAATTGATAAGTTTAATATGTTATGAAAATTCATAATTTATTTTATTATCATATCAACTTAATAAGTATTATGGAACCTACACAAATGCGATGGGAAATTGTAGCATTTTTAAAAAATGAGAATTGTGTTTTTCAAAGGTTTATAAGGATGATTAGTATAACTTTCCCTAAAAAAATACAAATATATATCATGTCATATTTATTTGGCGACATGACATAATAATCCAATTTTTTATAACTTGATTAGGCTTAAATTGAAAAAATTTAACTTGACCCCATTTTAATAATATTCCAATTAAAGATGCTAAGAAAAATGCATCCCAATATTCAAACTAGAAAAGCTTTCCCCCCCCCTCCCCCCCAATGGAAGGACCCTAATCACAAACTTACTAAAACTTTAAGCTCTTAGTGAAATTTGATAAGTGTTTGAATAAAGGGATTTTCTACTATCCCGTCGATAGGACTGTTAAGTCAACCATCTAACTGTTAAAATAAATATAATAATTGGAATATTAACTATTTTAGTGGTTCAATCGCAGTTAGGTATAATGTAAGCCGATGGATAGTTGACAGATTCGGTCCCATCAAAATTAATGATGGGACCATAGAATTTCACTTGAAGAAAGTACGATATTAATTTTTTCACTTTCTTCACTTTTTTCCGCAGTAAAGATTCCATTTTCAATCATGCTCTCAATCTAAAATCCCATTTAATTTTACTCTCTAGATTATACAAAGCAAGATTGTTTGTTAGTTTGAAAGAAGTTTTGAAGTTTAGTGTTGCAAATGGTTTTCTTTGTGCTAGTTTTGTTTTCAACATTGGTGGGTTGAACAAAGATAAGGATTCAAAAGGCAAGATTTATTTTTAAGTTTTGTGATATCTTATTTAAGGTTTATGTCTATAATGGGATGTTTGAAGAAGCTTAGGGGTGTTTGATTATATAGAGTGTAATGGGGTTAAGATTGATGAGTGGTCTTATATGGTTGATTTACACCTCTAGCCTTTGAAGAGATTCAGTAGTTTAGAGAATTATTTAGGGTTCTTTACAAGGATGGCTAAATTATGTTATGTTTTTTATTAGGTATTCTACTTTAGATAATTTTCTTAAAAAAATGAATTATTTTACCATGTCAGCAGCTTAAATATGACATGACATTTATTTTTTATCTTACTATCCAAATTAATTAAAATGGACACATAAGCATTGTAGAAGAGATGAGCCCATAACTATTTTTTTGCCATTACAACAAGGATAAGAGGATTCGAACTTGATATTTCTCACTTGAGAGACTAAGAAAGATGTCACTAGGTTACAATGTCATTGGAAGCCCATAACTACTTCAAGGGGGTAATTCTTGATTTTTTAAAATATTAAGTATCCATATAATTTCAAAAATTTTCAAGAAAGGTCTGTATAATTTATCCTTTTTTTTTAAATCTCTTTTGGTAAAAAGGAAAAAAAAAAAGAGAATATAACAATAAAGCCAATGATTGGATTTCATGACTTTTTTTATTTTCCCAATTTTCTATTTTATAATACTAATATTTTATGTAATTTATTATCTATAATTTTGGAGCATCATTTTAGTAGGATTATAAAATGTCAATTGTCAATGCTAAGCCCAAAGATTCATCTTATAAAAATTCCGAACCAAATTTAAGCCCACCCTCTTTAATATTATACAGTCGACCAGAAAAAAAAAAGTTATTAAAAAATTATCCAATTTAAAAATTTTAAAATGGGTTATCATCAACCAAAGTCAAAAAATAAAAAAGCAAGCAAAAAACCAAAAAATAATAGGTTGTCTGATTTTTGGTGTAGCTACTAATATGACAAAAAAAAAAAAAAAAACTAAATAGTTGAAATCTAGGATATCGATTTTAAAACCCAAATGCCACATTTGGTATGTAGATGGAATAGGAATAGAATTGTAATCTTGAGTTCATTCCTAAATTTCTATAATTGAAAACATTTTTGTAAGTTAGAATCACAATTACTTTATAAATAAATATTTTATTTCATTTCATTTCATGGATATACCGACATTTAGAAATGCATTTCTCATACCCTTTTCATTGAACTCCATTCCTTTTATACTAATCCATCCCATTTCAGATAATTTCTATGTACCAAACATAAATAAAAAGTTATCTAGGCTTCAATTGTTTTTTAAAATGGCAGGAGAGAAACTAACATACTCTAATTCAACTTTTCATTTTTTTATTTTTTTCATGAAAAGAAATAAAACAAAAACATTTATTTTTTCAATTTTCATGAGAAGATATTATGAAAAGGAAAATAAGATCTGTGTACACATTATGACTTTTCCAAGGCGTCTACATATTTGCCCATGGGAATAATATATCCTTGACTTGCTTCTTTTTGCGAAGGCTTCTTTTGAGAAAATTCATATTGTTAGCAATATTATATAGGATTTTAGCAGAGTTTAGGGCAAAAAAGTAAATGGTGCAAAAACAAGAATTTATTTTTCTAGCTTATCTTTAATGACTTGAAAAAGGAGATTAGTAGAAGTCTTGGTTTCTATAACAAATAATTTAGAAATATATTTGGGGACCCCTCTAATTCATGGACATGACATGGTTGAGCTTTATGGAGGAATTGGGGATATGATGAGAAGATGTAGGTTGTCAAGGATGGAAGGCGAACAATTATCCATGAGGGATTGGATAATGTTGGCCAAATCTTTCTAGAAATGTTTATGGAGAAATTGACATAATAATGTGAAGTTTCATTTGGGGTTCTTTTATTGTAAGAGGAAAATCCTTCTTCTTATTATTATTTTTTTTACCATTACAATGGGAGAAGGAGAGGGAGAGAGGAAGGGCAGAACCGAATCTAGTACCTCTCACTTTAGAGATTAAGAGAGATGTCATTAGGCTACAAAACCATTGATAATCCTTCTTATTATTTGGAAAGAGACTTGCAAGAGCAGAGAGGATGGAAGTTTGGAATTTTGAGATGTTGTTGCCAATAATAAAGCTTTATTTTTAGCTTTTCTTTTTCTCTTGCTTAAGCTAATAAACTTTGGATAGGCTCTCAAATTTAAGTATTGCCCAATGAATTTGACGATCTTAATAATTGGAATGGTAGGTAGGCTTCAACTAGGGGTAGGTGTAGTACTGTTTGGTCCGATTCATGCCCCAAACCAAAGTAAACCAAAAATTACAACCATTTGGCCCGGTTTGCTATTTTTTTGAATCTAAAAAAAAGTTGGTATATGGTTCAAACCATTTATTCTTCCCATTTCCCACCACACATTTTTTTTTATTGAAATCACAAGTAATTTTAATAACATGAATGCATTCAATGTCCTTAATTAAAAAAATCAATGAACTACTTCCATAATGATTAATAGCCACAAGTGTTTCTTAAAAGAAACTTTCCTACAAAAACTAGAGACAAAAGACCTTAATTTTTATGGCACCAATAACAATATTTTCTCTACATATGTGCTTATTAAGACAACAAGCAAGAAAGTAAGAACCAGCACGAAGAAACAAATATCTCAAAAGAAAGCCGATTTGCTTATCAAAAGCACCATTGCCAATATAAAGCAATGTAACTTTGGTAGTTGTAGGAGAAAATTCAATGTTCAAGGGAAGAGCAAAAGTATTGGAAGTCGTGTTTCCAAGAAGATAATAAAGGACTAGAAGCTAAAGAAATAATAAGCACATGGATTAACAGATTTAGGTAATGACCTTTAGCTCTAAAACCATCTAGTGTTTGTAGAACTTTGCAGCCCTTACCCACTTTCCTTATACAAATACTTGCTTGAAAAACATTTTCTCGAGAATCATGGTATAATAAATGTGTACTACTACCCTGAAAATAGAAATTCCACACAAAAATTTGTGTCTTCCCATGTAAAAGCATTCATCAAACACAACCATAGAAATTTTTACTGCCACCCTACAAACATGAACTCCACATAAAAATTTCTCAAAGTAAAGAAAAAAATGAAAATTCCAAGCCATCACATACAAAAGTTAATGATGAGTAAATAGAACAATTTCAAGAGGCCAAGAGAAAATTTGCAATCTATGGTTATTACAATGATCAAGATAGGAAAAACTAAAAAGTACTATTGCTAATAGAAACTCGACATTTTCATGTTTTTTTTTCAAAATTTGATAGCAATAGCACAAAAGACATTGCTAGAATAAATAAATAAATGAACAAAAAAAGATGAGAACCTTGAACGTGGTAGCTTCAACAACAAAACCAATACCAAATGATATTTAACACAACAACCTTACTAAATAGAAAACCATCATAACTGTGAGGTATTAACTCCTGATTTATTAACTTCAATGGATTGACCTTAGTTTAATTAGGTGATATGTGTAATAGTTGAATACATCAATTTAGCAGCTTGGACATCTAAAAATATATGTATAAAAAGGCATGTTACTAGCACATAATAAACAAATGAAAGAAAATGATGCTAAAATAAAATTTAACAATGATAGTTTCACTTTCACACTCAAAGCAACAAATTGAAACCTAATTAAAAAATTTCCAATGCCTCAAGATCCTCCTCATGGACATTATTGCTGTACTTGTAGATTTCTTGAGCCAATCTTGTGCATATATGAGGGCTTCTACCACATATGGAGTTAGGGATACGAAAAACACTTTTTGAAGTTGACAAAGGAATTGCCATAATGTCTTTCACCATTGAAGAGATGATAAGATATCTAGACAAGAATTTTTTTTCACCTATCTAATATATCAAAACTGTGGACGTGAGTTGTTTCTATATAGAAGTCGTTGATTGTGTAAAATAGCAGCTTTTTATGGGGAGTAATTATAGGAAGACTGTATAGTATTTTCTTATGATGGGATTCTTTCCTTCTTTCCAAGAATATATGTATATATATTACCTTCAATATGAGAAATATACATATTGAATTCATAAACCTAAACATTGTTGTTAACATAGTATCAAGTGGTGCCGAAATTACCAAACTACTCCGACATTCTTATTCCTTGAAACTCGTACCTTTAAAAAACAAATAGATCAACGAGGATCTCTTGTTTCAACAACAAGAAATAACATACCAATTATGATCTAACAGGACAATTTTCCCTTTTCCACAAGTATCATTCTAGATGAGAGTAATTATTCATTTTGGTCCCAACTTATGGAGATGGGCATTGAAGCACATAACAAGACTAGATATCTCACCGGAGCAACAACAAAACTTGCACCTAAAGACCCTAATTTCGGGACATGGGTCATAGAAAACCAAAGGGTGAAAAGTTAGTTTATTGACTCAATGAGTCCATCGCTAATGCTACGATTTATTTGTCTCCTATAGCCAAAAAAATATGGGAGGCTATATAAAAACTTTTATGATGGATCTGATGAGACTATTCTTTTGAATTAAATAAAAATCTTTCTCTACCAGACAAGATGGTAGACCATTATCTACATATTACGATGAACTTGTTGCTATTTTTTAGTAAATTGATCACATGTCAATTTCTTAAGAAGGAACGGTTGAAGGAGTAGTCTAGTTACATTCAGTCATGGCTAGACTTCAAGTTCATATTTTCCTAAGTGGACTTGATTCTAAATTTGATCAGGTTAGGGGAGAAATTTTACGTAAAAATCCAAAACTGGATTTGGAAAGCACATATGCATATGTAAGGAGGGAGTATCAACAAAGACAAGCGATGAGAGGCCCTCATCCAATTCCTGAACACCTAGCTATAGTGGAATCCAACAAGGATCATCATCTAATCCTAGTAAGAATTGCAGAAATCAATCCAGTGGAGAGTCTAATAATCTTATGTGTGATCATTGTGGTGAATCAGGTGACTCGAAGCAATGTTGTTTTGAGATCATTGGTTATCCTTACTGGTGGGATTTTTCAAAAAAACCATGAAAGAAAGCTGTTGGAAAGGCTATGGTGATAGCTGTGAATGAAGTGGAATATAATAATGAGGAAAAATTATTACCCATGGCAAATATTGCTCATTCGGGTATTGTGGGTAAGGCAAATGCTTTCTCTACAAATTCTAAGAATAATAACTAGATTATTGAATACAGGTGCATCTGATCATATGATTAGAGACTAGTCAATTACAGTCTAGCCATCCTTCTCCTCAATCAATTATTTCAACGGCTAATGGTACTACATGTCCTATTGTTAGACAAAGACTTGTCACTTGCCTAATATCCTTACATTGAATTTTATTTTAGTTGTATCATCTCTTGAAAATAATCTGTTGTCAGTTGGACAAATTACTTCTACCCTTAATTGTACTGTAACTTTTTGTCCTTCATTCTGTGTTTTCAAGATATTATGACTAGGAAGACTCTTGGTTATGGTGTTAAAAAAGGAAAATTGTATTACTTAGAGTTAACAAAGAATAGAGGATAAAAGTTTAGCCAACCACATTAGACTAGTAGTTAAGAACACAATAGAAAAACTAATGACTATGGCACTAATGATTAGGTCATCTTTCTTTTGGATATCTTAGGAAATTACAACCTCATCTTTTTTCAAACTTAAGTAGTTCGGATTTTCACTACAATGTTTGTGAATTAGCAAAGAGCCATTGTGTTCCTTATTTATCGAGTTTAAATGAAAGTTTTGAGCCATTTGAAGTTATACATTCGGATGTATGGAATAAGGACCTGCAAAAACTCCTTCATTATCTAAAGCTAGATATTTTGTTATGTTTATTGATGAATGTACACGTATGACTTGGATATCATTGCTTCGCAAAAAAAGTGATGTTTGTAAAGCTTTTTAAGAATTTTGCAACATGGTGGGCACCAGTATAAAAAATAAATACAAGTTAGCAACGGATAATGCTATGGAGTTTATGGATGCCTCTCTTGGGAATATTTTGAGTTAGCATGGAATTCGCCATCAGACCTCTTGTATCTATACTCTAAAACAAAATGGCTTAGTAGATATGCCACGATTTTATGGGGCAAGGTCATAAAATTTGCTATCTATCTCATTAATTGCTCTCCATCTTGAGTTTTAGGTCTTCAGACTCCTCTACAACAAATGCAATCTTTACTTTCATTTCCTTTCCCTCCAAAACTTAAATCTCAAGTTTTTTGGTGCACATTATGTGTTCATATCCTTAAAGCCTTGAGAACTAAACTTGATCCATGTGCGAAAAAGTGTGTTTTGTGGGTTATCTAGATTTTCAAAAAGGATACAGGTGTTATGATCCTCAAACTCACAAATTGCATATAACCCAGGATGTTTCTTTTCGGGAATTGAAACCATTTTATTCAGGGGAAGCTTCCACATATTCCTTTTAGGGGAGAATGGTGGAGAAGGGAACATGTTGTAAGGCATGAAAGGAAATGTAGAAGAATGCAAAGGGCTGGATGAAGAAGTTAACTTCTTAGAATTGGAAGAAATCAATCGTCAAGGGTTGAATGGAAGTAACAATGAGGACAACAACCACCCTGAAAAAAAACAACCCGATAGTACAAATCTTCTAATTTTAACACCTTTGACCGAACAGTCTATTTAGAATATTCAAAATGATAACTCTCAGCTAACCTCAACTCTAATATTTGATAATTCTACTAATGAGTTTTATGTTGACCTGAAAATTCAATTCTAAGGTACCCACGAAGATCAAACAAAGGTGTTCCAAAGAAACAATATGAACTAAGTCTTAAAGCTAATGTCAAATATCCTATCAATAATTATGTTTCTACCCAAAAATTGCATAAGATATATGCACTTACTACTATTAATCAATTTTCCAATGTGTCTATTCCTAGTAATGCGTAAGAACCTTTAAATGATCCAAGATGGACTAAGGCAATGAATAAAGAAATGGAAGCTCTACAGAAGAACTCTACGTGGAAACTCACTTCACTTCCTGAAGGAAAGAAAGCAATCAGATGTAGATGGATATACACCATGAAACTCAAGGCTGATGGGAGCATTGGCATGAATAAAGCAAGGATAGTCACAAAGGGTTATACACAAAAATATTGGATGGATTACCAAGAGACCTTTGCACTAATAGCCAAGCCAGATATAGTTTGCATTCTTATCTCTATAGCAACAAATTGAAAATGGCCTCTAAAAACAATTTAATGTTAAGAATGCCTTCCTTAATGGGGAGTTAAAGAAAGAGGTATACGTGGAGTTGCCGCCAGGTGTAAAACTTGAATCATCAAAAGGAGATAAAGTTTGCAAACTGAAAAAATCATTATATGGGCTCAAGCAGTCACCTAGAACCTGGTTTGTGAGGTTCCCTATTGTAAACCCCGGTATTTTCAGTAGTTAAGAAAACCCCGGGAGTTGAAAAGCGAAACCCTAATCCAGTCTAGTTTAAGTCTAGTGAGAGAAGCTTAGGAACCCTAAATCCGACTTTCATTCGGTTTCATAATAAAAGAAGTTTTATAAAGTAAATGAAAATGAATTATTGTTTAAAGTATATTTTAAACCTTAGGAAGTTTTAAATTCATGAATTTTTCAATCCCGGGCCTTCCCGAGCTCAATTACGGAAAAGCATGCCTCGGGACCATGAACTCAGAAAAATGTTCCAAAATATTCATTAGAACCGTAATTTTATAAGGATTCCAAAAATATCAATTTTATAATTTTTTGGGCTATAAAAATTACAGTTATAGCCTTTTCCCGTGTTTTCGTTACAACCGGTAAAGTAGATGTCTTGTCTACTATTCACAAGTACAACCTACACTACACACTACCCATACCCTATCTTACATCCTTACAACTACTCATTACAATTTTCTTTTCCAATAATTTTTGTTTCCTATTTAATTATTACATTTATTACATTTTAATTACATAAAATACAAATTTGTCAAAATTCAAACTCTCTCTCTCACTCATCCCTCTTGGCCGGCGCCCCCTCCCCCTTTTTCCCTCTCATTTGTTTTATTTTTGCTATTTTTACTCAATCAAAAACCCTAATCTATTCATATATAATCTCCTTTTTCTCTCTCTCTTCTCATTTTCACTCTTCCAAAAAAATTACAAGGTTGAAATCCTCTCTTCTCTCCTCTAGCTTGTGCCGTGACCCACACATATGCACACACACACTCACAAATTTATTTTTCTCTTCTTTTCATCTCTAAATCTCCATTAAAGTGATGATTTCAAACTTTATTCTTCCCAAATCTTGTAATGGCAAAGCTATTCTTGTGTGTTTTCCACATTTAATCCCAATGATCAAATGCTAGGGACATGAAAACACTTATACAAGAATAACAAGCCATCACAAGAAGTGGATCTAGAGTTTAAAGGAGTTTTTAATGAGATAATGTGATGTTCATGCATGTAAAGTAGGAACATTGCATAGATATTTATGTTCATGCCATGAAACTCATGATTCATGCATTATATTTAGTAGATCTAGTGCTTAGACATTTATATCTTCATCTACATTTATGTCCATATGTTTATTTTGATTTTTATGCATTGATGATCATAAAAATGTAGCCTTGCCTATGTATAGATAGGTTAGATGGTAGATCTACATGTATAGAAGACAAGAAACTTGAAAAGGAAAATATTCTGTTAGAAATGCTTAGTTGAAAATTCGGATGATTTTGGAACCCTACCTTAAACACCACCAAAACCACTTTGAAGCTCATATCTTTCATAAAAAATGGAAGGTATATGTAATAGATACCCTTAAGGAATTATTTGCATAAGTTTAGATGAGTTTAGGCATGAGAAAAATGTAAAACAAGTAGTGAAGTTAGAATGAAAAATATTGATATAGTGATTAATAGTCAAATTCGTATTTTAGGATGATGCCTACATAAACACTTAGTATCCAAGCTTAGATGGCATGCTTTATGAGTCAAATGGAGTCCTTATACAATAGATATGATGAAGCTTCAATTTTGATGCATTAAACAAGTTTTCTCATAAAGAAAATGCAAGAAAAGGAAATTTTCAAAATTCGGATTTTTGTGAAAAGCTTGTTTAAAAACATATTTGCCAAATGAAAAATGTGAATTTCTATGCATAAATGAAGGTTATAATTAGTATAGACATTGAGAACTCATTTTTATTTAGATAACAAGTAAATTCCAAGAATAAAATCATAAAAACCCTAGGAAATATAAAGTTGGAAAGAATAGCTTTGTATAAGTGATCATCATAGAGTTCTTAATAATTAGAAGTTCATAAGAGTTCATAATCAAAGATCACCAAAACCATGCATATCTTGAGCTCATTACATGATATTCATATTAGGAATTCATTCATATACCATCTATACATGAATCATCAACTAGGAACATTTTTATCAAGTGCAAAACAATTTTCGGAATCGGAAAAGTTACAGAACAGATCTGATCCCACTGTTCCGTGATCTTAATGTTTTCAAAACTTGAAAATAATACTAGAAATAGATAGATCATTCGAAGTAGATAGAGATCGATATAAAATTTGCGAAATTCCGAGTTAAAATGACCAAGTTATGGCTGATTTAAGTCGGAGCTTCCGCAAATAGCGAGAATTCCGATTTTGTGTAGTTTAGATGCATAGCTTGAATTAGTTTAGTGATGAGATTCTTATTAGGTTGTTCTTAATTAGTAGGTGATCCCGAGCAAGACGATACATTACCATCCGACTACTATTACTAAAAGACTGGCGAACCATGGCCGAGTGAGTATTGCTTCCGCTCTCAATTATTGCTTGTGATTGTAATGATAGTGGCATTAGTTGTTTAGGCAAAGATAAAAATGATTATGCATGATGGGGTGTATGGGAATTATATACTTGTTTGCTGTTGATATGTGAAGTTGAACTTAAGGAATATCGAAACCGGGTGTTAAGTTACTGCTTGTATAACGAGGAGTTATAATTGATTGTCTGTGATTATTGATTGGTCACCTAAAAGAATTGGATTAATCTATTATTGGGCCTCAATTATAATTGAACTCATTCATATCACGGTGGGGATGGAGCATGAGCATTTGTTGGTTTTTCGTGATCCATAAAACGAAATTGTTGGTTAATCGTGATCCATAAAACGAATTATTATTCAGTTGACCGTGAGTTTAAACGACGTCGTACCGCAGGATTCGTTAATCTGCTAACCGGGGATGGAGGGCTCAAGTCCATCCACATATGATTTCCGGCTGGTCATATGTTTGTTGAACTCATTTGTCTGATGCATACCATTTGCTTGAATAATCACTTGTTTGAATGAATTGTCTTAATTGTGGTATGGAAGTTCTTACTCACTAAGCTAGTTAGCTTACGCCCCCATAGTTTTTACTTGTTGCAGCATGAGTTCATTTGGCTTAGGCCGAAGCAAGCCACAGCTCAGGTACCGGAGATAGGAGTTTCCTTTAGAAGTTTACTTCGATTTTGTTTAGACTTCCGATGGAAACTAAAGGACTCTGGATGACTGTAATGGACTTGATATTATTTTGCAGGGGAATGCCCCTTAGACTTTTGTAATATATATGTGTTTTGGTTTATTATCTATGGCTAGTGAATGCCACATTAAACTTCTTAACTCCATTGATTGAGTATTCTATTGTCGAAAAGGGACGCTTTACATCTATACAAGACTCCCGAAGGGCTCAGATAGGGATTTCGAGAGTCTTGTATAGTATGTGGCGGGCTATTACGTTTAGGATACCCTATGGGGCGTGACACCTATGCAATGAAAGTTTTTGCTTATAAATAAAGTGGTGCATATCATACTTTGTTTATAAAACATAAAGAAGGGAAGTGACAGCTTTAATTGTGTATTTAGATGATATGGTTCTAATTGGAAATGATTATGAAGAAATGCAGCTTCTGCAGGATTAATTGGCTACTGAATTTGAAATGAAGGACTTGGGACATCTTAAATATTTTATAGGGATCGAAGTAGTAAGGACAAATGAAGGAATTGCTCTTTCTTAAAGAAAATATGTGCTTGATCTCTTGACTGAAACTGGAATACTGTCATGTAAACCAATCGAAGCTCTTATAGAAATAAATCATAAGCTTGGAATTTTTCTTAATCAAGTTCCAATAGATAAAGGATGCTACCAATGGCTAGTTGGAAGGTTAATTTACTTATCCTATACTAGGTTAGATATAGCTTATGCAGTGAGTGTTGTCAGTCAATTCATGCATCAACCAAATAAAGAACATATGGATGCAGTGTATCAAATTTTGAGATACTTGAAGGGTTTCCAGGAAAAGGTTTGTTATTCTCAAAGAATAATGTTTCTAATATCGAAGGATATGAGGATGCAGACTAGGAAGGTAATCAAACAACCAAAAAATCTACGTCAGGCTATTTTACCTTTGTCGAAGGAAATCTTGTAACCTGGAAAAGTAAAAAGCAAAATGTCGTTGTAAGGTCACGTGCATAAGCTGAGTTTTGAGGAATAGACCATGGAATTTGCCAGTTACTATGGATTAAATGTGTTCCATTAGATTTGGTGATTAAGAATGTAAGGCCTATGAATCTTTATTGTGATAATAAGGCTTCCATTAAGATTGCATAGAATCCTATACAACATGATCATACTAAACATGTTGAAATCGATAGGCACTTCATCAAAGAGAAGTTAGATCAAAAGATTATCCAATTCCCTTCTGTAAAGTTTGAAGAACAGGTTGCTTATGTTCTCACAAAAGCAGTTTCAAAGAAGGTGTTTCATGAATTAATTGGCAAGTAGGGTATGTTGGATCTTTATACTCTAACTTGAGGGGGAGTGTGAACGTGAGTTGTTTCTATATAAGAGTTGTTGATTGTGTAAAATAGCAACTTTTTTTATAGGGAGTAATTATAGGAAGAATGTATAGTATTTTCCTAGAATAGGATTCTTTCCTTCTTTTCCAAGAATATGTGTGTGTGTATATATATTACCTTCAATAGGAGAGAAATATACATACTAAATTCATAAACCTAAAACATTATTGTTAACAAAAACGCTTGTCGTCATCATCAAGTTCCTCACACTCTTCCGCTAAATGCTTTTCTAATTCATTTTTCAACATCTTTTTATCTTCTCCTACTATTTTAGTGAACTTGTTTCTCAATTTCTTTTTATGCTTTCCATTTACCACTTCTAGTTTTGATTCCTTCACACAACATTTAGAATTGTCTTAGGGCTTTCATCACTATGCTTAATAAAAAATCATAATAATAAAATAAGCTTGAGAGGGTCTAGTTAATTTTTATCATCAGCTGGTTCCCTTTATCATCATCATAGACCTCTCTCACATTCCAATCCACATAAGACTTTCATCAAAATTACTAATTAGTTGCATGAAAAGCTACTTATTTTCTAATATACAAGGGAGGGTTTTTTGTCTGCTCATTGTGTCTTTATCAACAAATTGCTTACACATATTTAAGTGAGTACTTCCATTTTCGCCAGTATCCTTTGTCACGCCCCAAAAGGTACCATAAACGTGGCAGTCCGTAGTACACAATATTAGAGCCTAAGAATGACCACCTCAGTCACGCGAAGGCTTCCATACTATGTACAAGGCATCTAACACATGGAGGAGACTCATCGGAGTAACGCATTTTAGGTTGATACCACGTGAGAACAATGTAAAGGAAATTCAATTCACTATTCTTCAAAATACAACTCATTAACTTCAATTACAATTCATCAAAAGATTCTACTACATAAAACTATTACAAGGCAAATCGTAAAGCTTAGCCAAACTCCAAGCATTCTTATATCTTGCCGGAATCCCGAAGTCATTCTTGGCTTCAACCATCTTGGTCCCCACTTAGCAATCTTGAGATAACCTGCTCATTTAAACAACTGTTAGGGTATAAGCTACACTAGCTTAGTGAGAATTCCCTTAATTCCATACCATAACAAACAAGTTATAATCAATTATATGCTATGCATGAACAAATACGTGAGCAAGCAATTATGCATGGGTATCCGGAACCTACACACAGAACGGATTTACGCTCTCTGTATCTTGGGTTAGGGATGGTATTGAAGTCTATACGACTGCTGCTAGTCCCTAAGCCCTCGGCTCAAAGCACTCACCTTGGCTAGGCTCACACATGGAATGCATCTCCGATGCGCCTTAGTTCCCTATGAATGACCTCTGATTTCGGGTCTCATTATCCAAATGAGTCCTCGGATCATACCGATCAACCTGCGTAGGAGTAGCACGCTACCAAATGCAATATGTCCGATGCGATACATGGCCAATTTAATTTTTGCTTAGGTCAGAATATTCATACATTCTTTAGGATGACTAGCCAATATCATACACATAATAGAAATAATATGAACAGTGCAGTTTTCCGATCAAATCGTGGTTTCGATATGCTTTAGTATCCTTTAGCATACATTCATCACAGCCTCATCGTATATCCCATCCCCATTCATATCGATTTTTATCTTGTTCCTATAATCTAATGCACTAACTACAAGCACAATCAATGTAACAAAACAAGGAGAAAACTCACTCGGCCATTGGATCACCGGTCTCTTAGTAATAGTAATCCGGTGGTAGGGAATCGTCGAATTCGGGATCACCTAAAAAGGAAGAAATACTCTAATAAGTATTTCAATTCAAACTAATCTCAACGATTTTATACGAACTATCAAATTCATAATTTTCGTCTAAGCGGGAATTCCAACTTAAAACGGTCATAACTTGGTCATTTTAACTCGGAATCTCGCAAATTATATATCGATTTCTATCTATTTCAAAATATCTATCTAATTCTAATATTATTTTCAAGTTTTGAAAACATTTAGGTCTCAGAACAGAGAGATCAGATATGATCAGTAACGGTTTTCGATTCCGAAAAATGGTTTTATAAATGTTTGTAATGTTCCTACTATATAAATTGGCTATACATGCATATGAATGACTTCCTAACATGAATGACATGAGATGAGCTCAATGTATGCATGATCTTGATGATCTTTGCTAAAAAGAAATTTTATAACTTTTTATTTTGCAAGACCACAATAACAACTTACTTATGAAAAATCTAGTTTTCTAACTTTTATCATTTCCATTTGTTTTGGATTTGTTACTTAAGAAAATATAATTATTTTTGTCAAAATTGAGTCTTCATTATATATATTACTTATGACCTTCATTTCTGTTAGTATTTCTCTTTTGATGTTTTGATGATAACAAAAAGATTAAGTATTGCTAATGAATTTTTGAGTATGCAGAAATCTCACATTTAATGTGATAAGTGAAGTAAGAGTTTTCAAGAGCTAAGCAAGAAGTTATGAAAATTTAAAGATAAATCAGAAAGTAGTTCAGAGACAAAATAGAAAGACAAAAGTATTCAGAAGGAAACTCAGAGAGTGAAACAGCTGATTGACAAGACAAAACTGCTCAGAAGGTAACTCAGAAGGTAAACTGGGAACAAGAACAGGATTCGCACAAAAAGATCACAGTTCGAATCTTTCAAAATTATTTTATTATTTTGAAGACTCAGCTCCAAAGTTGAGTGTATTTGGGTAATGCATTCAAATGTTCCACAAAGTTGGTTATTATATCCAAGGGGATTCGATTTTTTTTAATCAACGTATAAAAACTCAAAAGCTTATGACAGAAAAATTAAATTAATCAAAGATCAGATTATGTCTGTTATTTATGGCTTGGGTTTATATTCAATGATATTATAGAATTCGTTTTGTTATCAAGTTTGACAGTCAGATCAAGAAGGAAAGATTCTATCCTATTCTTTGGGATTTAGAAGATATTTCACGAGAAAGTCTATCTTCAAGATGGTCAAACAATGATATGGATAAACATCAACGTTATCAACAGCAAGATAAGATTTGGATAATCACAGAAGTATATCAAGCACAAAATCAGGAACTACTGGAGATTATCATCTATCCAATTGTTTTGAATTCGAATTCACTAACCGTTTTCAACCGAAGAAGAAGGAGAATTTTAAATTTAAATATCTCGAAGACATGAAGACAGAGGTGTGGAAAAAGACGAGAATATTCAAAAGCCTTTGAGAATCTCTTGCAAAATTACTGTCATTCGGAATTTTCCTTGAGCTGAAATTTTAGAAACGTTTATTCTTTTGTTTCAAAGCATCGTATATCTTGAATGAGATTTGTGTAGAAGTGAGAGTTACATTTAATCTCTGTAGATCAGTAAAAAGCTTGAGTGAAGCTAGATAGGCTGAGCAGAGTGTTTGAAGTTCTTTGTTGAAGAATAAGCTTGTATTCTCATTTCTTTTGGAAATAGTGGAACATACCGGTGTGGAATACCGGGTCCCCGGCTTGGAGCTGGAAGAGAGGATTGACGCTCGAGGCGGAACCTCTATAAATCGATCTTGCAATCACTTTTCTACCTTATCTTTTTAATTTCGTGCATATTTTATTGTTTATTCTTGCTGCATTATAAACTCAGAAGACCAGTCAGAGAGTAACTGGAAATTTAAGTTATACCGAACATTGAACTCAGAAGATCAGTCAGAGAGTAACTGGAGCAAAATAAATTTTATTAACATATTTTCTTTTAATTATTTGCAAACTTGATCTTGTTTGATATTATTCGAAATTTATCAATATATTTAAAATAGAGTTTTAGAAGCCATTTAATTTGAGTAACTAAGCGAAGTGAATTTGGTTGAATTTGAAAAAGGTTAAATTTTTATTAAATAACCAATTCACCCCCCTCTTGGTTATTCTTTCGGGACCAACAATTTCTTCATAAAAATTTCCATTTTACACTTTGTAAACATGTTTTCAAGTGGGTTGATTCCAAAATCCGAATTTTACAAAAATTAGTTTTTGAGTGATTCCTTTAAGTAAAAATCATTTGATACTTAGAAAATTAAGGCTCAATCATATATAACCACTAAGGAATTCATTCTTACACAAAAATTTGCATTTTACACTTTGCAAATATGTTTTTAAACAAGCTTTTCACAAAAATCCGAATTTTGGAAAATTTCATTTTTTGCATATTTCTTATCAGAAAACTTGTTTAATGCATCAAAATTTGAAGCTTTCCTATATCTATTGTCTAAGGACTTCATTTAACACATAAAACTTGCAATTTGAGCTCAAATACTAAGTGATTACATATGCATCATCTCAAATTACGAATTTGACAATTGGATCACTAACTCCAAATTTTCCATTTTAATTCCATTACTTGTTTTACACATTACTCATGCCTAAACTCATTTTAACTTGTAAAAATCATTCCTTAAAGATACCTATTACCTATACCCTTCATTTTTCACATAAAACATGAGTTTTGGAGTTGATAAATGGGTTTTAAAAATTGGTCTTGGTTGGGATCCGAATTTAGAAAATTTACTTTTGGTCATATCTTTTGATAAAATCTATCTAAACTTATGAAAATCCATTCCTTACATATCCTATCCTAAGAGCCTTTCATTTCTTAAATAAAAACTTCATTTTTGAGTTGGAAAACATGTTTTTAAAATGTGCCTTGGCCAAAATCCGAAAATAAGATTTTTATTTTGAAAATAACTTTTGAAAATCACATTAGATTCTTGTAAAAAGAAGTCTTGATGATATACATATATTAAGCCTTCATTTTCTTAAGCAAAAATTACATTTTGACACTTGAAAAGTGGTTTTTAAATATGGGTCTTGCCAAAATACGAATTTCACTACTTTTGTTCAAGTTCAAATCTAAGATCTACACATAATATGAACATAGATCTAAATGAAACTCATGAAAATAAACTTTAAACTCATAATCTAAACTTTACTTATCAAAATCATTCATTTATGTATCTATACCCTAAGCCCTTCATTTTAAATGAAAAAGCACATTTTGAAGTTGAAAAATCACTTTTCTAAATATGGTTCCATTTTCATCCGAATTTTCAAAAATTATTTTGTTTGAAAATAAAATAGATCTTGAGTTTCCTACAACTTTCCTACCATCATCATGCTATAGAGCAAGTTGCTCATGAACATAAAAAAAAGGTCTAATGCATTTATGAACTCAAAACACTAGATCTAGTCTTCTAAACTAGTTTTAAATGTATGAATCACTAAGATAGACATTGGATGCTAGATCTATGCATAAATCATAAGAAATAACAAAAATAACAACTCAAATAACTAGATCTAAGCATAAACGAAAATCAAAGCTACAATATTTAGATCTACAAAATATATCAACTTTAAACAAGAAAATAATTGAAATACAGATAATAAAAGTGGAGAAAAGGAGTGTTTCATTTTTGGCATCATCATCGTAAGCTTTTAAGCTTATGGAAGGTCATTTGATGCATGAAACCTTCATTACACTTTACTATATCACCTATGGAGTTTGGGAAGAAGATTTGCTTAGAAATCTTTAAGAATGAAGTGTGGAAGCCATGGAAGAAGAATGGGGCAGCTTGTTCTTGAGGAAACAAGAACAAGAAGAAGAAGAAAAGAGAGAAAAAAGAGAGAGAAGGTTAAAGAATGAAAGAGGGAAAGTGAGTAAATGAAGGAGAGAGAGAAAATGAGTGTTTTAATTGTAAGAAAAGAAGAAAAAAAATAAAACAAGGTAGCCAATGTGTGTGTGTGCAGCACATGAATTGTGTAGAGGGAGAGAGAGGAATTTGATGAAATTTGACTTTGAAATTAATTTGTGTAATAAATGCGTAATGTAGCTTTCTTAAGAAGGAGTAGAAAATAATTATTTTAGTCAAAATGGAGCAAATGAAAGGACAATTGCAGCCATAAAGAGGGTCAAAATCTGCCATGAAGTGTGGGTTAATGTGTAGAAAGATTGAAGTGAAAAGGAAGTGATATGTATAACGTGTACTTGAAGGTATGGGTTGTAAAGGTACTTTTTTAATAAAATAAAACAAAATAAAATAAAATTAGAAAATTTATTCCAAATATTTGTAGTAGATTTTTATAATTAAAATTAAATAATTATTTGAATTATTTTAGTATTTTAACAATTATGTTACCGGTATGATCAAAATACGCGAATATAGGCTATAAATAATATTTTTATAACCCAAAAATTCTAAAAAATTATTTTATGAAAATATAAATATTTCTAAATTATTAAATTAATTTATTTTATTTTTAGTATCGGGTCTTAAACAGAATCTGATCCCGTAAAGACCAGAAACGAACTAAATTTTAGAAAAACAAAATTTTTATAACATATAAAATATTTATCTAAAAACATAAGGCTTTATAAGAATAATAAAATTTTGTAATAAAATAAAAATAAATAGTGCAAAAGACTAATCAATTATTGGTAATAATGGAAATAATATAAAAGGTTATAACTGTAACTTTTATAATTCGAAAAATTTCATAACTGATATATTTGGAAATCTTATGAAATTACGAGTCTAATGGTACTATTGGTATATTTTTGATATCTCGAACCCGGACACGCTTTTCGAAGTCTGTATCCGAACGGGTTCAAATAGGTAAAAATTTACCAATCTGATACTTTTAAACAAACTCATATTACTATGAGCTATTCTACATATTTAAACTACATCTCGGCCTCTAGGGTTAGGGGCGCTAGATTGCCGGACTTAGGCTATTGCATTCCAGTTAGGGTTTCCAGGTGATTTTTCCGGTTTAGATCCTTGCCAATTTGGAAACTGTTATTTTATGATCATACAACATATTTGATTTGAGAGATTTATTTTACATTTCATTTTTGTAAGTATTTAATATCTCTTAATGTTTTTGGATTTCTTGAATTGAGTTTTACTTCCAAAGGTCAATCAATATTTACTTTTTAATAATTTGTTTTTGGGCTTTATATTACCTGATTTTATAAGTCGAAGTTAAATATGGGATTTTTTGTATGTCGTGGTTTTTTTTGAATTTGAAGACCACTGAGTTCCTATTTTATTTTTAAGGATTTTCATTTTCTCATGATTAAGAAGTTTTTGGATTCGTTCTTGATTTAGGACTTGTCGAAATTTGGTTTTAATTTGGAGTGATTTTTAGGGTTTATTTTCGAAGTTCATCTTAGAATTATTTACTAAAATTAACTGGGGCTTACATCCTAAAAGTTCTATGACAATAATTGCATCTTGTTTCTTTTCCATTTTATCCTATTCAGTGTCATATGTTTTCAGATTGTAGACCTTTATCTATTGTTAGAGGGGTTAGGGGGGGGGTGGAGTTTATATGTTGTACTAAAAGAAGATAGAGTACCACTTTTACCTTTTGGATGATCTTGGCTAACATGTTCATCTATTAACTTTTTCCTTAGAATCGTCCACATCCATTGGATTGCTCTTGGAAGCATCCATATTTATTGGTTTGCTCATACTTTGTGTATCAAATATAAAAAGTAAAACAAAAAGGGATGAATTTAATAAATTAGTCTTGTATATTATTATAGTCAACAACATAGATCGTACAACTAAAGCTCATAGCTTTTCTTGTTGCTAAATAAAAATTGTTCAACTCAGTTGTGGTATCAACGAACTGCTTTCAGCTTACATATCTGCACCTAAATTAAGCTACATATTACCTAATCAATCAAAATTGGCATATGGTACATAAATATTAATGACTACAACACATAGAGAGGGTACATAAATATTAATTACTGCAATATGTTCAACTAGGAAAATAGTAACACAATGTTTGATTCGTACAATTGAAACTACAAAAAAGGATTTGATCTTCAACAAGTTATGATTTCATGAATTTGAAATTACAAACTAGAAATATGATTTTCTCCACTTAAAATAAAATCACTATTGCATTTTTCATTGATGTTTCCACAATGATTAATTATGGCAATACTTCCATAATTCAAGGATTACGCTATCAAGTATTGATATATAGTGATAAACAATGCCTGTTGGTGCTTCCTTAATACAAGTCCACTAACCACTACTGTGTTTGCTTGTTTTGGATGAGTAAAGTAACACATATGTTGATTTCTCTCAAATGATGATAACAAAAAGGATTAAATAATTTGTTACATATTTGATTTATTGTGCAGCTTAAGATGTATATAAGATAAAATTATATCAGAAAGTATATCAGAAGGTTGGAAGACTTTCATTAAGAACAATTTGTATATCAGAAGGTTACTTAGAAGGTTTCGCAATGAAATGCAAGTATATTTGAACTATCAAAAGGAATGTCAGAAGGTTAAAGAACAAAAATAACATTACATCTCAGAATTATTTTTTGAAGGCCTAGCTCCAATGTTGAGTATAATTTGGGTATTATGCTCAATGTGTTCCACAAAGTTGGTTCAATATACATAGGGATTAATTTTAATTTTTTGGGAAGCTCATAAACGTATTATTGAAGAAGGACGGATCAAACTTGAAAATTGATTCACAACGAATTACAATTGAGGAGAAAGTTAGTGTGCATAATATGAAGTATCTACAAAACTCAATTCAGATTTTTATGCAATGTGTCCAAGGATTTTTGAATACTCGAAAAAAAACGTGGAAAGCTTGGATAGAGCATGAACAGTATCAGACGAAAAATTTATTCAACTACGGATGATCTCAAGTCCGAAATTTTAGTACAAGATAAACATACAAGTTGTTAGATATTTGGGATTATCTACTGAAGCAGAGATTTCGAGATTCCTTCAAGAAATCAAATTTCAAATCGACAAAAACGAAGGATAAATACGAGCTGATTTTTTGGATGACAAACGGATATCATGCAAGACCATGAACAAGTTTATCCATTTTTATGAGTCTCTAGCCGTTAGAATGAACAAGATTAATACGTCCAAACACAAGACAGAAAAATAACAAAGAATCACGTGAAAAACAAATTGCAACAGTGATCAAAGCATCCTTACGCAAAATACTGTCATATTCTAGTTTATTTTCATTTGAGCGAATACTTTGAGGATACAGTTAAGCCAGATCATGTTTTTAAGTTAAAAAAAGCTTTGTATGGATTGAAACAAGCACCAAGAGCTTAGTATGAGAGACTAAGTGAATATCTCATATCAAGTGGATATCAAAGAGATACGATTGATACAACTTTGTTCATAAAGCATTATAATGATGATATAATAGTTGTACAAATATATGTTGATGACATAATATTTGGATCAACTAATGAACAATATCGTCAAGAGTTTGCAAAGCTTATGCAAGCTGAGTTTGAAATATCCATGATGGGAGAGTTGAATTTCTTTTTGGGATTACAAATCAAACAATCAAAGGATGGAATTTTCATTTATCAAGAGAAGTAAACCAAACAAATTCTGAAAAAGTTTAGATTTGAGAATTCAAAAGAAGTTGCTACACCAATGAGCTCATCAATAAGGTTCGCTATTGATTCTCAAGGTAAGAAAATTAATGAAAAATTATACAGAAGTTTAATTGGCTCTCTTTTGTACTTGACTGCATCTAGACCAGATATATTGCTTTCTGTATGTATTTGTGTAAGGTTTCAAAGTAATCCAATTGAAACTCATTTAAAAGCTGTTAAAAGAATTTTCAAGTATATTGCATGCACTGCAAAATTAGGAATCTGGTATCCTAAAAATGAAAGTTTGAATTAATTAGATACTCAGATGCTGATTATGCATGATGCAAAATTGATAGAAAAAGTACTTCTGGTACTTGTCAATTCTTAGGAAACAAACTGATTTCTTGGTCTTCAAAGAAACATAATTCAGTTGCCTTATCAACAGCAGAAGCTGAATATGTTTCAATTGGAAACTGTTATGCACAAATTCTTTGGATAAAACAACAATTACAAGATTTTGGATTAAATTATAAAAATATCTCAATTAAGTGTGATAACACAAGTGCAATCAATTTAACAAAAAATCCTGTGCATCATTCTAGGACTAAACATATAGAAATTAGGCATCATTTTATTAGGGATCATGTGACTAATGGAAATATTAATATTGAATTTGTTTCTTCTGAAAATCAATATGCTGATATTTTACTAAACCTTTGGATAAAATGAGATTTGAATTTTAAGAAATGAAATTGGAATTTGTAATCCATTTTGAATTAATTTGTTATGTTTCACAATTTAGTAATTTAATTTTAAAAAAAAGGTGGCGGCAACTTTATTGGGAACATGCAGTTGTTAAAAGTCTCTTCACATCCTTCACATCTTTTAAATGTGATTCTTCATTACGTTATGAGAAATTAACAAAAAAAATTCAACTTTCTTGTTCTCTCTATCTCTCGATCATTCCCTCTTTTTCGTCTCCTTCAAAATTTCCGAAAACATGTCTTCAAGAAAATCCTTTAGATTAGCTTCAAAGGGCTTCAAAACAAAACCAATAGATGAAACCATATCGGTAGAAGAAGGTTCAACCGATTCTGAAGCAACCCTACTAACCCTAACTAAAGATGGCCATCCTAGGGAAAAACGATCCAAGCACAACATGATAAAGATTCCTTGGAAAAAGAACAAGGAATGGCCACAACTGATGAGAAAGCGTCTTCAGGGAACCACTTGCATCCTCTGCCACCATCTCAAAGAGTAGCTCAAAGTCTTCTCCTTTTACGTCTCAACCTCCAAAGAAAAGGAAAGCTATTCAACAATCAACCAAGATATCTCCCCTAGCCAAAAGATGTAAAACCACTTCAAGTAAGGTTCTTGAATGTGCTTTCATCATTTTAAGTTTTTCAAAGAAAATGGTTTTTATTGGAAGCATTGGCTTAGTCAAATAGGATGCCAAAATTTGTGTAATATTTTTGGTATGATTGACGGGTGGATGATACAAGAGTTCTATGAGAATCTGGTAGAGTTAGAGGATTCAAATTTGAAATCAAAAGTGGCTGGGAAAGTTCTCAAAATAAATAGGCAAGATTTAATTGAATGTTTTGAGATGAAGAATGAAAAAGATGACAAAAGGATTTTGCAGTTTGAAAAGAAATCCTTGTATAGAAAACTAAACGATGGAGTAGGAAATTATGTTGAAAAGGATATTTTTGCCACAGATTTTGAGTTGTTGGTTCGACTGTTACATAAGATTGTAGTTGATTGTATCCTTCCCAAGAATGGAAGTACAACAACTATTTCTATAGAAGAAGCTATAGTCATTCTAGCTATAAAGAAAAATGTTAAACTTGATATGCCCAGTATGGTCTTAAGACATATGTGGAGAACCAGACACAACAAACCCTATGGGAATTTGTTGATGAAACTTTTTATATTTAAGAAAATCCACTTTCCCAAAAAATTTAGAATGCCTATTTCTCTAAAGAAAATTGGAGAAACGAATTTGAAAAAGATGGGAATTCAAGTGGTTGATAATTTCTAGTTTTCTAAAGATGGGTCTTGGTACAGACATCCAAAGTTTAACAAAGTTCGTTTTGATTGGAAAAAGATCAAGGCATTAGCTGAGGGGGAGCTAACCATTACAGCAGAGAGTGCGTCAGAAGGTAGTGGGAAAGAGAAGAAAAAAGACAAATTTTCAAAAGACAAAGGAAAAGCGAAGATGCTGCCAAGGTGAAAAAGAAACATCATCTTCGAACAGGGGGCAAATTTGAAATCAAAGAGGGAGGAGGAAGTATATATGAGAGTGAATCAGAACCTTTTGTTCCTCATGATCCTATTGGAGAAACCTCCCATTCCTCACTTAGAATGACTGTTGAGAAGCTTATTGATCAACATCTGGATTCTATCAAGAAACCCTTGATTGAATCAATACTTGATTCTCTTAAGGAATTTCAGTTTGATCATGAGCATCCTCCATATTCTAATCATCCTCCAAATCCTATTCAACCATCTTCTCCTATTCATCCTTCAAGTTTCTCATGACAACCTTCCCTTATGCCAGAAGACGTGCCAGCTGATCCTACCACCTCTGCATCTGATCTAGTAGCTCAACTACAAGGAGCTGATCTTTAAGATTCTGATCTATCTCTTGCTCCTTTACAAACACCAGCTGAAAACACATTTACCTAAACGACTATCAGAAGTTGACATGATTACTCTGTCCTCCATTTCCTTCAACTATATAATTTGGTTCCTTCACAATCACGCCCCACATTTCATCAAAGAAGAAAAGTAAAGGCTCAAAAATCTGGATATTACCTTAGCTATAAGAAAGACAAATAGCTATGCTTATTGTTGTATCTGTTGACATCTTCAAAGATTTTTTTTTTGGTCTGTAAAACTTGATTGTTATGACTGCTGATTTCTTGTGTTTTGATATGAATATTTCTGTTCTTGTTTTTATTTTTTCGTCTCTTTTGTGATGCTAACAAAAGGGGGAGAAAAAGTGAACAAATCTAATATAATATAAGTGAACATATCTAATATAATATAAATGTTGCTGCTGTTGTATGTTGTTGTTATTACAATATTGCGTTATTTTGTTTATAGGTTTTGTTATCATCAAAAAGGGGGAGAATGTTGATTTCTCTCAAATGATGATTTTGATGATAACAAAAAGGATTAAATGATTTCTTACATATTTGATTTAGTGTACAGCTTAAGATGTATATAAGATAAAATTATATCAGAAAGTATATCAGAAGGTTGGAAGATTTTCATTAAGAACAATTTGTATATCAGAAGGTTTCGCAATGAAATGCAAGTATATTTGAACTATCAAAAGGAACGTCAGAAGGTTAAAGAACAAAAATAACATTACATCTCAGAATTATTTTTCGAAGGCCTAGCTCCAATGTTGAGTATAATTTGGATATTATGCTCAATGTGTTCCATAAAGTTGGTTCAATATCCATACGGATTAATTTTAATTTTTTGGAAGCTCATAAACGTATTATTGAAGAAGGACGGATCAAACTTGAAAATTGATTCACAACGAATTACAATTGAGGAGAAAGTTAGTGTGCATAATATGAAGTACCTACAAAACTCAATTCAGATTTTTATGGAATGTGTCCAAGAATTTTTGAATACTAAAAAAACGTGGAAAGCTTAGATAGAGCATGAACAGTATCAAATGAAAAATTTATTCAACTACAGATGATCTCAAGTTCGAAATTTTAGTACAAGATAAACATACAAGTTGTTAGATATTTGGTATTATTTACTGAAGCAAAGATTTCGAGATTCCTTCAAGAAAACAATTTTCAAATCGAGAAAAATGAAGGATAAACACGAGTAGTTTTTTTGGATGATGAACGGATATCACGCAAGACCAGGAACAAGTTTATCCATTTTTATGAGTCTCTAGCCGTTAGAATGATCAAGATTAATACTTCCAAACACAAGATAGAAAAATAATAAAGAATCACTTGAAAAACAAATTGCAACAGTGATCAAAGCATCCTTACGCAAAATACTGTCATATTCTAGTTTATTTTCATTTGAGCGAATACTTTGAGGAAACTTAATTTTTATTCTTTTGATTTGATTTTTTACTTAGTGAGTTGAGAGTTACAAGTAGGCTTAGTAGATTGATTGATTAGGAGAATCAAGCTAAATGAATTGTAGCCAAAGAGAATTGACAAAAACTACTTGTAACTTTTATTGTTTTAATTGGATAGTGGAGCATAACCGGTGTGGAATATCAGGACCCTGGCTTGGAGCTAGAAGAGAGGATTGACGCTCAAGACTTAACCTCTATAATTCGACTTTGCACTCTCTACTCCCTTATCTCTCTTTAAATTCGTGCAATTTTATTTGTTGTTCATAACTGATATATGCTCAGAAGGTTGATCAGAGAGTAACTCACTTATATTTTCTTAATCAGAGAGTTAGTCAGAAGGTTTCTGGGAGTAAAAAGTTTTGAATTGATATTTGATTTTTTGTAAGCCTAAGCAAATCATTTTGATCCAAGTTTTTGTTCAAAGTTTTTATTTGTTAAGTTTATTATTTTAAGAACGTTTCAAAGCCATTTTAGTTGAATAACCAAGTGGTGTGAAATTTATTCAAAATTTTTAAAAGTAAATTTTATAACCAATTCACCTCCTTCTTGGTTATCTTTTTAGGACCAACAGCATAAACACAACGACACTAAATAGGGGCCAGTGTCAATTTGACACTCTTCTCCAAACCATTATACATCATCAAAATTAGATTCAACAAAAAACAAATAGCAGCTATGGTGATAATAAATGAATAATTCTAAACTCGATATCCATATCATAAAAATTAGATTCAACAAAATCATTCATATATTGTTAACTGAAAGTATTTTGAATATGGGTTGTCCATTCTATTTAAATGGATAATTTTGACCCAATATTCAAAATGGCAAAGGATATAATTTGTATGACTCCATTGATGCATAATTAGATGAGGCAGGGATCCATTACAAATTACAAGCGAAAGGTAATTAATAGTGAAAATCCAAGGACAGAAAAGTAACTTAAGAAGTTGACATATGTTCACGTATGTACTGTGTTACCTAGTTTATATTTGTGCCTTTTACTATGCATTTCATTAATTATAATTTTAATGACTAAACTATAAGAAACTATTTAACACGCACTACATATGCATCAGCAACTGTCAATACCCAAAATAACATCAAAAGAGAAAAAAAAATTACACCAAAAAATCTACAATAATGGTTGATGAGATGGCTGAAGGCCAACGAAGGTTTAATTGCCAGAAACAGAGTGTGGTAGCCAAAGATGGAGACAAATTGAGGGAGAGATAAGGAGGGAAGAGATGGGGAGAGGAGAGGGATGGGATAAGGGTGCGCATGGAACATATTGAGGATAAATACTAGATAGAGTGAGAGAGGGATAGTGTAGTTGTTTTGTTGTATCGATCAAAAAAGAGAGAGAGATAGTGAGTGAGTTTTTAGTTAGTGCCCTACTACCCTAAGTTATATTTATGTTTGCCATTTTATTGATCTCGAGCAGGTAGCCTAATTGATAGATTGAGGTGCATTTTTTTTTAATAACACGGTGGAGTTTGGTTCAAACCACACGGATCGGTTTAAGGTTGTAAATCGAACCTTTATCTCCAAATCAAATCATGAATCGAATCAAATTAAAAAATCGAATTTTTTATTCAGTTTTTAGTTGGTTGGTTTTCACACAGCCCTAGCTAAAATAGCATAAAGAAGAATTTATGCTTCTTGGAGTTATGTGATGGAGGTGCTAGCATGGTTTTGGGTAATGGAAGAAACATTAAATTTTGAACTAATGATTGGCTAAAGTGTTTTGGTCTTCTTTTGTTTCTTACAAACAACATGATTTTAAATGATGAATTGAGAAAATCATTTGAGGGAGTTTACTACAATTTTAGGGGGATAAGATGCGACCAAGTTGAACACTTACTCCTAAGGATGTTTATAGGAGTATCACAACTATCCTCCCTCCTTCTGATTTGGGTAGAGATGATTCAATTTGTTAGAAACATAATAAGCAAGGCAAAATCACTATCAAAGATGTTTACAATGTTTTTTCTCATAATAATAACCAACAACGAGAATCTCTTTGGAAATATATTTGGCGGTGGGAAGGACCTTAATGAATCAGATCGTTTTTATGGCTTGCGGTCACAATCGCCTTCCAACTAATGTTCTCTACTGCAGAGGAAAGATCATTACTAATGATATTTCTAATTGTTGGGGTATGGATTCAACTATATGGGTCTATAACCAAAAGGGAGCCTAAATATATATATATATATCATTATTTAAAAGACTTTGGAATCAAAGTAGGAATGGATTAACACGTTTTGAACAAGGAGATCCTAATATATGGTGATATATATTTAGAAGACTTTAAATCAATATATCATAAGTATATGTAATACTTGGAAGAAGACTTGAGATAAGGAGTTGTTTGTGCAAAACGAAGGAATTAGAGATGTACACCTACAAGTTGGAAGCTTAAGGCCGCCGGCCTTGAATGTAATAAGTTGGCCTTGAAATTGTAATTTCTTGCCTAGAGCACGATGGAGTCAACGTCGACGTTTGATGGGTATGCCATTGGCATTTAGCTGGAGTATAATGCTCCATGAACAGCGGCATTTCAACATTGTCCTTACGTTGCCAGCCTTGATTTATGACGTGTCAGCTTATGTATGTCGTTGATATTCCCTTTGTTTTACATATATATTCATCTTGTTGTCCTAGGGTTTGTAAGGAAAGTATGTGTCTTTTCTCAAACTTAGATAGAGAGTTATAGATAGAGAAAGAGAGAAAACTAAGGAAATCTTAGAGTGAGAGACTCTAGATGAAGGAAATCTTGTTCTTATTGTAATCCACCAGTTGTGGTGAAGCTTTTATAAGATCCACTAGTTTGGTGAAGAAATATAAATCCACCGTTGTGGTGATGAAATAGAGATCTACCATTTGTGGTGATAATTGAGTGATCTACTAGACAGATCTAGTGAAAAACAATTGTTATCCCATTATATTATTTATAATAGAAGGTTTGAGCGTTATTGGACTCGTGGTTTTTTTCCGATTTGGGTTTTCACGTAAACCCTAGTGTTGATTTGTTTATTTTTGTTTTTGTTTATTATTATCTGTTTGTTGATTGCATTGGCAAGAGAAAAAGTCAGATCTTTTCCTAATAGTAATAAATGCAATCTTAAAGTTGAAACGATTATCCATGCCGTACAATATTGCCTTTTTGCTCTCAGGAATTTGGAGTTACTGAGTTCTTTCAGGAGGACATTAGATCGTGGTTGGAAAAATTTTTGTGCAGCAATTAAAGAAATCGAGAAGAGGATATTAGATGGCTCATTGTCTTTGGTACAATAACCTGGTGTCTATGGTATTGGCGAAATAATTTTGTTTTTGTTACCCATGTTTTAGATTCTTAGGATACAATTAACTCAATTCTTTGGAGAGCTAAAGAATTTCTGCATTCATATTCGTTAAGTAGCAATGGCAATGGCAATCAGTTGACAATAACAGTATAAGATTTGAGCTTTCTTTTCTTCCTTTTTGATCAGCTAATTATAATTTTTTATTTGAATTCCTAATGTGTACAATTACACTCCTTAGCATCTTTCTCACCAAATCTGAATCAACAATCTTCTTTCCAAGTGATGAAAGCTCATATGTGATTGCTGTAAACCTATCAAAAGCATCTTTGAAGTTTCATTAGACTTACATTTGAATGATTCATATTGTTGAATTAAAGCATTTATCTTGTTTCCTTTGATTGTATTATTTCCTTCATATGTATCGCACAAAGTCTTCCATATTCCTTTGCATTTGCACATGATGGGATTAAATAAAATTCGGAAGGAGCAATGGTGGTTAAACAGCAAGTTCTTGGCTTTGTTGTTTTTTTCAATCTATTTCTTTCCCACATCCGTAAGTATTGAAGCTCTATTAAAACTAATCACATGATCACCAATAGATATCACCTGCCAAGAATTATAGTCATTAGCTTTTATATATGTTTCCATGCACATTTTTCAGTAAGAAAAGTTTGAACCATCAAAGAAAGGAGTACGATTAATTGCAACATTGTTCTTAGTCATTTTGTTTGGATCACTCTCTGATACTAATTGTTGTTCCACTTAATAATCAAGAAGGAGGGTTGAATTGATTACTACGAAAAAATGTAAATTTTAGCCTCAAAAAAAATAATCCCCTTCGGTTGAAAATATGAGAACAAGTAACAATTAAATAAATAAAAATAAATTGCAGGAATTTAAAAGGATAAGGGAAAGAAAATTAGGCAGCGATGTATAATGGTTTGTCTTATGCGTCAGTCTGCTCTTCCAGCATAGAGCTGGAGACTCCCATAATCCTTACCGGTTTGTTCCACTATATCCAATCAAATCAATTTACAAGATAATACAATTTCTCTGCTTGATTCTCACAGCTTTCCTTAAGCTAACAATTGATCCTACAAAGTCTAATTTTGTAATCAAACCAACAAACAAAAAAGCAACTACATGTTCCTTCTTCTATAAGAAAATAAGATGATTAAATGCGAAAGATACAGCAAATAAAAATTATGCACAAGTCAAATCGATATTTTTTTGGAAGGACGAATTCTTTCTTTTTCATAAGTATCAGAGTGTCTTTCTTCTTTTCTATCTTGAAAAAATATATTCACTGTCAACCAATGTTGAAAAAATCTTATTATAAAATGTGGATAATCTTTTCCATGTAATTCTCGGAGATAGTTCCGTGTGTCTTATCTTCTTTTTTAAAAAAATTCGAATCCTGCTGTTTGTTCAATGGATAGAAAATAAGATGAAAGAAGATATTTTGCTCTTCCTTTTCTTGTAGATAGACTTCCCGATCTTGTGGTGATATTTCCTTGGTTTGAGATTTGAAAATCGAAAAATGGATCATCATAGTCTGATCTTCTTCTTTATCCATTCTAAAAGACGTCTATCTTTTTATCTTTTATTTTTGAAATCTCGGTGAAATCCAACAAGAATAGGTAAGTGATATACTTTCTCTTGTTCTGAAGTTGTAGATACTGATAATCTGTTTTTCTTGAAGAAAAATCTTGTGTAACACTTCTTGAATTTATACTTGAAACCTGATTGACGATAAGAGAGAGAAACTTGGAATAAAAGCCTTAAATCCCCTTGGATTTTAACTAACTTAAGTGGAACAAATGAGTATATTATCTAAATAAATTCATTTTGTCGGAGCTAGGCCTTCAAGATACTTATTTGAATTGATCTGGAAGGAATTAGGTTGAAATTTAATTGATGAATAGTAAATTTGCATGAAACAAGTTGCTGTCAAAACTTGCAGACACCTTCTGTAAAAACCTTATGGATTCCTAATACTGTTCATTTTTCTTACAAAAAACCTTCTGTCAAACCTTCTGGATTCCTGATACTGTTCATTTATCTCATAGACAACGTTCTGGGTAACCTTCTGAATATTTGTTCTTGGTTCTTTGTGATGCAGAACTTCATGGAAATACTTATGTATATTTTTCTTAGTCTAGAAAAACTCAAAACTCATTCTATATAATTTAATCCGTCATCCATCTTGAAACAATTAAGGTTTTGTAACAGGTTCTATGATAGACTTATCTTTACAAATATGCACACTTAAAAAAATTAGTTTACTTCTATTTTGTTATCATCAAAACACTTTTTTAAAGAATAACATTATGTCATCTATCTCCCATGTTCCTAGAATGTGGCTTAGTGGCTTCTAGATCAATAAGCATATGACCTTTATAATCTTTACTACCTCTACGAATGGGTATCATCGTCTAAGATGATCTATAAATACTCCTATGGATGTCCTCCAATGAAAAGTCTGGTAGCCCCTATACATTACTCTATCATTCTATTTATTCTCTCATACAATCTACTAACTTGACAATTGGAATGGCAGCATCAGATAACTCTTACTACCCACTTACCTGTTGTTGTTTTGCAAACCTAATAATCCAGAAGTCTAGATTTAATGTACTCCACCAACAAGTTAAGGCATTAACAATGAGTAGAGAGACTTAGATCTTATCATCTATTAAGTTTATAATTTTTTATATTTCTTGATTACATCTATATCAATATCAATTAAATAAATTAAGAGAAACAATAATTGTGAGTGGAATAGATAAAGTAGATAAACACATAAAAACATGTATGTCTGTTTAGATGGCTTGTTTTTCATCTGTATCTATATTTGTATTGAAACGATATGTGTAAATATGTCTAATTTTTATTTATATTTGATCTTTTTGATATTTTTAAGAGAACTGCCAACTTTTTTTTTTATCTTATCTATTTTTTTTATAAACAATTTAAAAAAGTTTGCAAAAAAGTATCTATATCTGTCGGAAAAAGCTAGCCAAACGTGAAAAACTATTTTACAATTTTCCTTAAGATAAATGTAAGGCCGGAAAATTTCAGTAAATAATTCGAAAATAAACTCTAAAAATGACTCCAAATTAAAACCAAACTTCGACTAGCCTTAAATCACAAACGAATCTAGAAATTTCTTAATCTTAAGAAAATCAGAATCCTTAAAAATAAAATAAGAACTCAACGGTCTTCAAATCCAAAACTACGACGTATGATAAATTCTATACGTAACTCTAACTTATAAAATCGGGCAATATAGAACTCAAAAAACAATTATTAAAAAGTAAATAACGATTAACCTTCAGAAATAAAACCCAATTCAATAATTCCGAAAACGTTAAGAGATATTAAATACTTACAAAAAATAAAATTTAAAATAAAATTTCTCAAACTAAATATGTCATATACACATATACCCTCAGTTTCCAAATTGGCAAAGATCTAAATCGAAAAAAAAAAACACCTGGGAACCCTCAGTGGAATATAGTAATTTTAGTCCAGCAATCTTGCATTCTTAGTCCAGCAATCTCGCATTCTTAGTCCTAGAGGCGAGGTATAGTTTAAGTGTGTAGAGTAACTCGGAGTAATATAAGGTCGCTTAAAAATATTAGATTGGTAAATTTTTGACCTATTTCGAACCCGTTCGGATACAGACTTTGAAAAGTGTGTCCCGGGGCTCGAGATATCAAAAATATACCATTAATACCGTTAGACTCGTATTTTCATAAGTATTTCAAAATATCAGTTTTATAATTTTTCAATAATTAGAAATATTTAATTTTGCGATTATATTCTTATTTGTTTACTACCGGTAATTAACTAGTCTTTTGCACTATTCACTACTATTCACTACACAATTTTACTATTCTTGTAAACCCTTATATTTTTAGATAAATATTTTATATATCAGAAAATTTCGTTTTTGTAAAATTTAGTTCGTTTCGGGCTTTTACGAGATCAGTTTCTGTTTAAAACTCAATACTAAAAATAAAATAAATTAATTTAATAATTTAAAAATATTTGAAAATATTGTTATTTTCATAAAATAATTTTTTAGAAATTTTCGAGTTATAAAAATACCATTATAACTCATATTCGCGTAGTTTGATCATAACGATAACTTATTTGATAATTCACTAAAATAGATAAATAAATTACTTATTTTCATTATGAAAAATTTGCTACAAATATTTGGAATGAATTTTCTATTTTTTTCTTATTTTTATTTTATTTATTAAGAAAGTACTCTTACAACCCATACCTTTAAGTATACCTTTCACACATCACTTCTTTTTCACTTCAATCTTTCTACACTTCACTCATCACTTCATGGCATATTTTTGACTTTTTTGGCTGCCTTGTTCTTTGAAATACTCCAAAAATTAATTCAAATAACCCTCTTTCAATCCTTCTTTAAGAAGCTACACATATCATTAATTACACATTACAATTTCAAGTTGAAAACCAACTAAATTCCTCTCTCTCTCTCCTTTTCAAATTCATGCCATCCATGAGGAGTAATTGCTGCCCGTTTTATTTTTTTTTTACTTCATTAAAGTGTTTTTAAACTCATTCTATCTTTCTCTCTCATTCACACATCAAACATTTACCATTCCTTACACTTTTCCTCTCTATTTTTCCTCTCTTTCTCTCTTCTTTTGTTCTTGTTCTTGCAGAAACTTGCTTGCTGCCCCTATTCTATATTTGAGCTCCCACACATATTTCTTCAAGATCCTTTGATAAAACTGTCACGCCTCGAAGGGTACCCTAAACGTGGCAGTCCACCGTACACAATATTAAAGCCTAAGAATGACCACCTCAGTCACGCGAAGACTTCCATACTATGTACAAGGCGTCTAACAAATAGAGAAGACTCATCGGAGTAATACATTTTACGTTGATATAGCTTGAGTAACAATGTAAAGGAAATACAATTTACTATACTTCAGATACAAATCACTATACTTCATATACGAATCACTATACTTCAAAATACAAATCATTAAACTTCAATTACATTCATCAAAAGATTCCACTTCATAAAACTATTACAAGGCAAATCATAAAACTAGCTGATAACTTCAATCATTCTTATTCCTTGCCGGAATCCCAAAGTCATTCTCGGCTCCAACCATCACGGTCCCCACTTAGCGTACTTGAGATAACCTGTTCATTTAAACAACTATTGGGTGTAAGCTACACTAGCTTAGTGAGAATTCCCTAATTCCGTACCATAACAAGCAAGTTATAATCAACCATATGCTATGCATGAACAAATATGTGAGCAAACAATTATGTATGGGTATCCGGAACCCACACACAGAACGAATTTACGCCCTTCGTATCTTAGGTTAGGGATAGTATTGAAGTCTACACGACTGCTGCTAGTCCCCATACCCTCGGCTCATAGCACTCGACTCGGCTAGGCTCACACATGGAATGCATCCCCGATGCGCCTTAGTTCCCGATGAATGAGCTCTGATACCGGGTCTAATTATCCAAACGAGTCCTCGGACCATACCGATTGACCTGCGTAGGAGTAGCATGCTACCAAATGCAATATGTCTGATGCGATGCATGACCAATTTAATTTTTGCTCAGGTCAAAATATTCATACATTCTTTAGAGTGACCAACCAATATCATACACATAACAGAAATAATATGAACAATGCAGTTATCCAATCAAATCGTGGTTTCGATATGCGTTAGTATTCTTTGGCATACATTCATCACAGCCTCATCATATATCTCATCCCCATTCATATCGATTTTTATCTTGTTCCTATAATTCTAATGCAACTAACTACAAGCACAAACAAGGTAACAAAATAAGGAGAAAACTCACTCAGCCATTGGATCACCGGTTTTTTAGTAAAAGTAATCCGGTGGTAGGACTCGTCAAATTCGGGGTCACCTAAAAAGGAAGAAATACTCTAATAAGTATTTCAACTCAAACTAATCCAAACGATTTTATACGAACTATCAAATTCGTAATTCTCATCCTAAGCAGGAATTCCAAGTTAAAACTGCCATAACTTGGTCATTTTAACTCGGAATCTCACAAATTATATATCGATTTCTATCTACTTCGAAAGATCTAATATTAATTTCAAGTTTTGAAAACTTTGAAGCTTCGAAAAGCTCGGATCAGATTAGGGCAGTAACAATTTCAATTTCTGAAAAATAGTTTTGTAAATGTTTGTAATGTTCCTACTATATAAATTAGCTATACATGCAATATGAATGATTTCCTAACATGAATGACATGAGATGAGTTTGATGTATGCATGACCTTGATGATCTTGCTAAAAGAAAATTTTTATAATTTTTTTTTTATTTTGCAAGACCATAATAACAACTATTTATGAAAAGTCTAGTTTTCTAACTTTGATCATTTCCATTTGTCTTGGATTTATTACTTAAGAAATTATTTTTGTTAAAATTGAGTCTTCATTATATATATTAATTATGACTTTCATTTCTACATAAAAATTTCCATTTTACACTTTGCAAATATGTTTTCAAATAGGATTTACTCAAAAATCCGAATTTTGTAAAATTAGTTTTTGAGTGATTCCTTTAAGTAAAATCATTTGATATTTAGAAAAGTGGGGCTCAACCATACATAGCCACTAAGGACTTCATTTCTTTGATAAAACTTTTAATTCGAGTTTGAAAAATATGGGTTTTCATGCCATTACTTAATTATTACGAATTTCATAAAAATGACAACAACTCAATTTTTCCTACTTTGTTTCTACTCCTTGTTCTATATATTTTTCTTAGCAAATCCCATCTTAATTTATCAAAATCATCGCTTGATGATACCTATGATCTAAACTCCTCATTTTTCATATAAAACACAAGTTTTGGAGTTGATAAATGAGTTTTTAAGGCATGGTTTTGAAATCATCCGAATTTATAAATTTTGGATAAACTCAATTTTCGTATCTTATTTCTACAATGGATCATACATATATGTATTTCCTACAAGCTATTGTCATGATGGTTATGAGATGATCTACCTATATGTATACATATAATACCAAGAATTCTTTTTGAAAACTTTTACTTTGCAAAACTTTAAATTATACTAGACTTAAGAAAAATAGTTTTTCTTCTTGTAAAATCATACTTTGTTTAATCAAAACTCAACCTTGATGATCTATATAACCATCACCTTCATTATTTAATAAAAAACCATCATTTTTGGGTTAGAAAGTAGATGGTTAAATAGGTGGTTTATCTAAGTACAAATTTTACAAAATTTTTGAAGAATGAAAACATTGTTTATCCTATTCTTGGAAACCATTTTTTGTCCTAGGATTATATTTTGATAAACTTCTCTTATCTTATCAAAACTTGGTCTTTATTAATATATTCACTAGGACTTCCATTTTCCTATCAAAATTATCATTTTGGCATTTGGAAATAGGTGTTTAAATTGTGGCTATTTTCAAATCCAAATTTTGAGAAATTCATTTGAGCTTGTTTTCTTTGTAAAACTCATTTAGTCTTTCAAAAACCATTTCCTAATCAAACATATACCTTAAGGCTTCCATTTCTTTAATAAAAGTCTTATTTTGAAGTTGGAAAATAGGTTTTCAAAATTAGTCTTGGTTGGGATCCGAATTTACAAAATTTATTTTTGGACATATCTTTTGATAAAATCTATTTAAACTTATGAAAATTCATTCCTTACATATCCTATCCTAAGAGCCTTTCATTTCTTAAATAAAAACTTTATTTTTGAGTTGGAAAATATGTTTTTAAAATATGCCTTGGCCAAAATCTGAAAATAAGATTTTTATTTTGAAAATAACTTTTGAAAATCACCTTTGATTCTTGTAAAAAGAAGTCTTGATGATATACATATATTAAGCTTTCATTATTTCAAGTAAAAATTACATTTTGACATTTAGAAAGTGGTTTTTAAATGGGGGTCTTGCTAAAATACGAATTTCACAATTTTGTTTGAGTTCAAAACTAAGATCTATACTTAATATGAACATAAACATAAAACAAATGCATGGTAGTAAGCTATAAACTCATAGATCTAAACTTTACTCATCAAAATCCTTCATTTATGTTATCTATACCCTAAGCCATTCATTTTAAATGAAAAATACACATTTTGAAGTTGAAAAACAACTTTTCTAAATATGATTCCATTTTCATCCGAATTTTCAAAAATTATTTTGGTTGAAAATAAAATAGATCTTGAGTTTCCTACAACTTTCCTACTATCATCATGCCATTACAAGTTGCTCATGAACATAAAAAAGTCTAATGCATGTATGAACCTGAAAACAACTAGATCTAGTTATAAATGCATGAATCACTATAATAGTTATGTGAATGATGGATCTATGTATAAATCATAAGAAATAACAAAAATAACAACTCAAATAACAAGATCTATGGCATAAACAAAAATCAAAGTTACAAAAAGTTAGATCTACAAAATATAACAACTTTAAACAAGAAAATAATTATGATACAAGATAATAATAATGGAGAAGAGGAGAGTTTCATTTTTTGCATCATCATCCTAAGCTTTTAAGCTTATGGAAGGTCATTTGATGCATGAAACCTTCATTACATCTTACCTATATTACCTATGGAGGCTTTGAGAAGAAGATTTGCTTAAAAATCTTCAAGAATGAAGTGTGGAAGCCATTTTTAGAAGTGGGGGCAGCTTGTTTTTCATGGAAGAACAAGAGAAAATGAAGAAAGAAAGAGAGGAAAAAGAGAGAGAAAAACTAAAGAATGAAAAATGAAAGAATGAGTAAATGAAGGAGAGAGAGAAAATGAGTGTTTAAATTGAATAAAAGAGAGAAAAAAATAAAACAAGGGCAGCCAATATTTGGAGGAGCTGCACATGAAAGATGGAGAGGAGAGAGAGTGAATTTTGTTGAAATTTGACTTGAATTTGAATTGTGTAATAAATGTGTAATGTAGCTTTCTTAAGAAGGAGTAGAATATAATTAATTTAGTCAAAATAGAGTAAATAAAGCACAATGGCAGCCATAAAGAAGGGGAAAAATCTGCCATGAAGTGTGGGATAGAGTGTAAAAAGATTGAAGTGAAAAAGAAGTGATATGTGTAAGGTGTACTTGAAAGTATGGTTGTAAGAGTATTTTCTTAATAAAATAAAATAAAATAAAATTAGAAAATTTATTCCAAATATTTATAGCAGATTTTTCATAATTAAAATTAAATAATTATTTGAATTATTTTAGTATTTTAACAAATATGTTACCGGTATGATCAAAATACTCGAATAGGGGCTATAAATGATATTTTTATAACCGAAAAATTATAGTAGAAAAATTATTTTATAAAAATATAAATATTTTAAAAATATTTTTCAATTATTAAATTAATTTATTTTATTTTTAGGGTCTTAAAAAAAATCTGATCCTGTAAAGCCTGAACTAACTAAATTTTTGAAAAACAAAATTTTCTATAATATATAAAATATTTATCTAAAAATAAGAGTTTATAAGAAAAATAAAATTGCGTAATGAAATAAAAATGAATAGTGCAAAGACTAATTAATTACGGTAGTAATAAAATACGGATAAAAAGGTTATAACTGTAACATTTATAACCCAAAAAATTATATAACTGATATATTTGGAAATATTATGAAATTATGAGTCTAACGGTACTAATGGTATATTTTTGATATCTCGAGCCCCGGGACACGCTTTTCGAAGTCTGTAACAGAACGGGTTCGAAATAGGTCAAAAATTTTACCAATATGATATTTTTAAACACACTTATATTGCTACGAGCTATTCTACATATTTAAACTACACCTCGGCCTCTAGGGTTAAGGGCTTTAGATTGCCGGACTTAAGCTATTGTATTTCGGTTAGGGTTTCCGGGTGATTTTTTCCGGTTTAGATCCTTGCCAATTTGGGAACTAATATTTTATGTTTATACAACATTTTAATTTGAGAAATTTATTTTACATTTCATTTTTGTAAGTATTTAATATCTTTTAACGTTTTCAGAATTCTTGAATTGGGTTTCATTTCCGAAAGTTAATCGTTATTTACTTTTTAATAATTTGTTTTTGGGTTCTATATTACCCGATTTTATAAGTCGAAGTTACGTATAATTTGTCGTTCGTAGTGGTTTTGAAATTGAAGTATGTTGAGTTCTTATTTTGTTTTTAAGAATTCTTATTTTTCTCAAGATTCGAAAATTTCTGGATTCGCTCGTGTTTTAGACTAGTTGAAATTCGGTTTAAATTTGAAGTGATTTTTAGGGTTCATTTTCTAATTTCATCTTAGAATTATTTTCTGAAATTTTCCGGGGCTTACAAAAACTCTTGTCCAAAGCTTCCATAGTTGGTGTAGGTAAAGTATAGCGAGAGTTTCATGCATCAAATGACCTTCCATAAGCTTAAAAGCTAAGGAAGATGATGCCAAAATGAAACACTCCTCTTATCCATGATTATTCTCTTGTAATATTATTATTTTCTTACTAGAAGTAGTTATATTTTGTAGATTTAACTTTTATGTAATTTTGATTATGTTTATGTTTAGATCTATGAGTTTATAGTTTACTACTATGGATTTCTTTTATATTTATACTCATAGAAAGTGTAGATCTTGGTGTTGAACTTAAACAAAAATGATGAAATTCGTATCTAGGCAAGACCCATTTTTAAAAACCATTTTCTAAGTGTCAAAATGAAAGTTTTACTTGCAATAATGAAGGCTTAATGGGTATGTATCATCAGACTTCATTTATATGGTTCAAAGGTGATTTTCAAAGATTATTTTTCAAAACAAAATTCTATTTCGGAGTTAGGCCATGGCCTAGTTTAAAAACATGTTTTCCAACTCAAAAATGAAGTTTTATTCAAGATATGGAAGGCTCTTAAGATAGGATATGTAAGGGATGAGTTTTCATAAGTTTAGATGGATTTTATCCAAAAATATGTCCAAAAACAAATGTTGTAAATTCGGATCTCAACCAAGACCAATTTTGAAAACCCATTTTTCAACATCAAAATGAAGAATTTGTTTAAAAAATGAAAGGCTTATGGAATAGGTATCAATAGGAGATGTTTTTGATAAGTAAATGGTAGATCTACTAATAGAGATTTTCAAAATAGGAAGAGATTACAAAATATAAAATTTGAGTTTATCCTAACCTTTTGTTAATTCGGATGGTTTCAAGACCATGCCTTAAAAACCCTTTTATCAACTCCAAAACTTGTGTTTTATATGAAAAATGAAGAGTATAGGTCATAGATATCATCAAGCAATGGTTTTTATAAGTTAAGATGATATTTGCTAAGAAAAATATGTAGAACAAGGAGTAGAAATAAAGTAGGAAAATTTAAGTTGCTTGTCATTTTAAGAAATTCGTAATAATTGAGTAATGGCATAAAAACACTTACTTTCCAAACTCAAAATAGAAATTTTATTAAAGAAATGCAGTCCTTGGTGGCTAGGTATGATTGAGCCTTAATTTTCTAAGTATCAAATGAGTTTACTTAAAGGAATCACCACAAAAACAATTTTTACAAAATTCAGATTTTGTGATGAACCATATTTAAAAACATGTTTACAAAGTGTAAAATAGAAATTCTTGTTGAAAAATAAAGGCCTTAAGGAATATACATAATAAAGGCTTAATTTTAACAAGAATAAATATATTTTATCAAGGAATTTTTTTAAAAAAAAGTGGGGATTGTCAAGAATACAAGACTAGCCTTTCTAAGTTGATTTTTCATAAAGTCTTACAAGGAAAAAGTTTTCTAAAAATTTCTTTTATTAAAAATCCTCAAGAACATCTACATATATATCTCATGATATATCATTTATGATAGTAACTTGTTCATATTGCATGAATACTTGCTTTAGATAGTAGAAACTTCATGAACTTTCACAAAATCAATTTTCTAAAATTGTTTTTCGCTACTGATCTGAACTGATCAGATCTTTTCGAAGCATGAAATTTTTCAAAACTTAAATATGATATTAGAATTAGATACATCTTTCTAAGTAGATAGAAATCGGTATATAATTTGCTAAATTCCAAGTTAAAATGACCAAGTTATGGTCATTTTAAATTGGAATTTCCGCATAGGACGAGAATTATGAATTTGATAATTTATATAAGATAGAATGGATTAGTTAAGTGATGAAATACTTATTAGGGTATTTCTTCCTTTTTAGGTGATCCCAAAATCGACGATTCCCTACCACTGGATTACTTTATACTAAGAGACTGATGATCCAATGGCCGATTGAGTTTTCCTCTTATTTTGTTAACTTATATGTGCTTGTAATCGTAGTGTCATTAAAATTAGGAAAAAGATAAAATTGTGATGAGTTGTGATCTAATCTTGGTTGAATGAATGATAAGTATATCGAGACGAGACTTGTTGTAAAAACATTGTATGGGCTAGTATAGACTTGGATTGTTTGAAATTCTCTATGATTGCACTTAACCTACATAATTAACATGCCACGATTATATGAATAAACTGTATATGCATATCACGTAGTGAGTCACATTGCATTGGCTAATATACTTTTAGTGGGATAAAAGTATAATAGCGGAGGCGAGGGAGCCTGTGTTAACATTAAGGATGCGAAATCGCTTAAGTTAACGGAAGTGGGGTAAGCACTTGAAACAACTACATAAAACAATAGATGTTGTAAAACTAAGAGAAAGAGATCGGGATTATGGTTGCATGACTTATGGACCACCCCAACCCCGAATGGAAGGCGTAAATCCATTCACATATGGCTACCGAAAAGTCGTATGTTTGTATGCTCATGTGTTTGTTCATGCATAGCATATGGATTATTTCTAACTTACTTGTTATGGTATGAAATCAAGAAAATTCTCATTAAGCTAGTGTAGCTTATACCTCAATAGATGTTTGATTAAACAGGTTAACTCAAGAATGCTACGTGGGGACTGAGATGGATAGAGTCGAGCATGACTTCGGGATTCTGGCAGGAAGTAAGATACTTGAAGATATTAGCTAGGTTTTGTGAATTGTTTTGTAATAGTTTGTGTAGTGAAATCTATAGATGAATTATAATTGAAGTATAGTGAATTGTATTTTCTTTACATTGTTACTCAAGTTGTATCAGTATAAAATGTATCACTCCGATGTGTCTCCTCCATGTGTTAGACGCCTTGTACATAGTATGGAAGCCTTTGCGTGACTGAGGTGGTCATTCCTAGGCTTTAATATTGTGTACAGTGGACTGCCACGTTTAAGGTACCCTTCAAGACGTGACAATAAACCTCATGTCTAGTTTAATTAGGGAAAGTTAAACCAGGAGACACTAATGTTTCGTGGTAAGTTTAAATAAGATATTAACATTTTAAGTGTTTAAGGAAAGAGCTTAACGTTCCATAAAATGGATCAAAATAAGGGATTGATATTTAAATAATTAAAAGAAGGGGGATTAACATTTTTAGTAGGTAAAACCTAAAAATGGATGCAGAAAAGGGATCTCTTAATCACATTATTTAATGTAACATTAATACTTTTTTAAGTATTTAAGTTGTTAATCCTTTATTTGACCCATTTTGTGAAACTAAACATCAATTTCGTTCTTTTAACCACTTGAACAGATATTATATGAACTTACTTTTGAATGTGATATCATCAAATATAATATACCTAATCTAATTAAATATTTACATATATCAACAGTGCTATTAAGAGTTCAAAAAAGTTATTTAAGTGTGTTATTCAAATAGCCTTCTCTTACTGTCCGAATGCCTGCAACCCCAAAATCCTTGCAACACCTAGCAGCTCGAGCAATCACATGATGCACATGGTTCACTCTTTAATTCCTCGACTGCTAGTCTTATTGATGATTCACATCAATAATGCATATAATTGTCATGCCCCGAGGGGTACCCTAAACGTGGCAATCCGCCGTACACAATACTAAAGTCTAAGAATACCAACCCTAGTAATGCAGAGGCTTCCATATCATGTACATGGCGTACATCACAACCAAGAAAACGCATCAGAGTAGCGCAATTTACATTGATAATAATTAAGTAACAATGCAAAGAGAATACTTATCATAAAACATAAACATGTTGAATTACAATTCTTAGAGGCATATCCTTCTATTGTCTTCAAATAAATATACATCTTAGAATTTCTAAAACACTAATATAGAATACATTACATATAAGGAACCTTACAAAATAACTTCATCTTATGTTTCTATTTCCTTCATAGAAGCTTAACATCCTTCCATGACTTCCTTAACATCATGATCCTCAATTTAAGCCACGGTATACCTGTTTCAACAAAATCTATAGGGGTATAAGCTACAACTAGCTTAGTGATATATTCCTTTTCATTCATACCATGTTTTCAAACAAGTTCAATTAAATTTTCACACATATGTTATGCGTACAATGCAACAATCACGTGATTACACAAATATATATAGTTATCCGAAAACCATATATAGAACTAATTTACTCCTCTGTATCGAAGGTTAGGGAATCAGTGATGAAGATCCTCGATCTTCTACTGCTAATCCCCAGGTCCCCACCTAAAGCGTTCGGTTGGCTCGGCTCCGAACCTAGAATTGCATTTCCCGTGTGATTTGGATTCTCTACGAAGGAACATGGCCAGTGTCACAGCACGATAACAGTCAATCCAACTCTACGTGTAGGAATAGTAGCCTTCCGAAAGAGATGTGGTTTGATGGATGCTATGCGTGAGCGTTTTTTTTTCTTAAGCCAAACCTTATTAAGGTTTATTAGGGGGTGATCAATCAATTTAGCAAATAATAAGCAGTTATACAAGTAAGTAAACAAAAACACTTAAACAGACAGTTCGAAGTTGCGATATTCTTAATTCTCATTTCACGCATAAACATAGAATCAAATATATATATATATCCCCGAATTCCCTATTATATCCATTTTTATCTTTTCTTAGTATATTAATGTTACTACTTTACAAGCACAAGTAAGGTAACAAAATTAAGAGGAATAACTCACCCGTCCATTTCGCAATCTTCTTAATCGTAGTAATCCTCAGGAAATGTAATCTCATATCCTTCGTCACCTAAACAAAAGAAATACCCGGATGAGTATTTCGTAGAAATTCTATTTTAAACTTTCTAATTCTATTTCACTATGTTCGACAAAATCGCATAGAATGAAATTCCAATTTAAAATGGCCATAACTTGCTCATTTTAACTCGGAATTTCGCATATAATATACCGTTTTCTACCTATTCAAAAAGATCTATCAATTTCTAAGATTATCTTTGTCGTATAAGTTCGTTTGGGTTCCGAAAACGTTGGGTACATATTTAAAACGAATATTTCTAGATTTTGCAAAACCATTTCTTAACTCAACTTCGTTCAAAATCCTTTAGTAATATATATATATATATATATATATATATGATTGATAAATCCTTTGAGTATATAGATAAGCTCACTTTATATGCAAAAAAATTCTAATGGTAATGTCTAAACAATTTATTTCATAAAACAATTCTTTTTAAAGTGTTAAAACTTAACTTGATAAATTTCTTTTCAAGTATTTTGAAGAAACTTATATTTTCATAGGTTATTATAAATGAGTATATTCTTATTTTATTTTCTTCATTCCTTTTTCCAAAACAAGTAAATTTTCCTTTAACCTTAGTCTTTCATAAATTTTACTTCTAGTGAAAAGATCAAAGTTATCAAAAGTGTATTAAGTTGTTGAAAACTTTTTATAAATTTATATTTAGAATGATTTTAGAAAATGAGTCTTGTCTTCTTTTATATTATTTAAAATATAAGTTTTTGTTTTCTAAAACTTGTTCTTTTATTTCCTTTGAAAAGAATCCTCTTTATTAATAAAATCCTTTGTTTTTAATCTTATATTATTTGTATACTTTGAAAATAAATTCTTCTTTAGAAACTTGAAAATCATTATTTCCCTAAGTGGGTTTATAACTTTATGGGTTGAATTCATCTTAAATTTGAAAACTAGTTTGTTTCTTAATTTTGTTATGGAGTTAAAAAGAGTTTAATCTTAAGCTTTTTGTGAAAACTTTGAATATTAACGAATTATTTTACTAAAACTTAGGTTACCATAATATACAAAGAAAGTATTTATTTCTTATGTTTCATTGGTAAAGCTATCTTTGTTATTTGAGAAAATTTTGAGAAAACTTATATTACTCTATTTCTATGTTATTGATAATAACTCCATTATTTTGTGACAAGTCACATAATAGAAAATTTAGTTTTAAATTCCTTTAATAAAGTAAAATTCTAGTTTTTAAATTAGTCGAGACAATATCATTATGTAGATGCAAGTATTATGAACATGTAAAATAATAAGAATATGAGAAAATACTAGAAACAAATAATAATAAGCAAGATAATAAAAATATTATGTATTGGAAATCTTAGCTTCATTAAGGTATCCCAGTCAAGTATTGGGAGCCTTAGCTTCATCAAGGCATCCCGAAACTAAGAATAGACTAGTCCCAAAAAGAATAAAGAAAAGATTATTTTGACTTGATATGGACAAGTCTAAGACTAGAAAAACTAGTCTTAAAAATAACGTGAAATAAATAAATTGCAAGGCATGAAATTAAATAAATAACAAGTGAGCTTATATGCTCTAAAGATTATATATAACTACATAAATATATTTAGTTAGATATGAATCAACATAACAACATAATAAAATAGGAAGTTCATATACAAAACAAAACATGAACATGTTGTTGCTTTACTACTCATCTGAGTTTCAAAACAACACCATAGTCATGTTAAGTTACATGACATGGATAAACTAAATGGTTGGAAGAAATTTTTGTTGGGATTCCAAGGGTTTAAAATTTTTATAAAGATCAAATCTTTTTGCAGCGGAATCAAAAGAAAACCCTAACCCAGTATCCATGTGTATCGATTAGATCAGAACAAGATAAAGATTTCAGATCCATACCTTTTGGTACTTTTTCAAATCTGGAAATTCGGTTCTGAGATGTTGCAAACGCAAACACCCTCTACGGTATCCACACGAATGAATGCTCCTTAAAGATCCTCTGTGTGCTAGCACAATCTAGAACACCTTCTAGATTCGAACGGGATTAAACTTTCTAATCACGACTCTCGTGTTATTTGCTTAGGGTTTACAGTGTTTCATTGCAGTCTAATGTGACAGCATGTGTTGTCTAACCCTAAAGACAAACCCTTATGTTCTATTTATAATGTCATTCAATAATGACATTTTTACCCCTTAATCTAATTAGGGATAAATAATTATATTATAATTTATTAAATAAATTATAAGATAATTAACGAACATAAGAATCCCTAATCTAATTAGGGAACATAAAACTATTTGGCCTTGGGCATAATTACCAACAATCCCACTTGCATTAGGCCAAATTATAATTATTTATTATTCCCGTTGGACTTATTTAAATTCAGTCCACGATCCTTTTAGTTCATTCTTGTGTGTGACCCTGTAGGTTCACTTAATGTTGGCAGTAGATCTAAAACACACTTTAGATCTACAAGACATAATTGGTCTCTAGCAAGACATTATGTCTACCCAAATTAAGTGAAGATCGGTGATCCGACTCTACCTATTAACAGTCAGTTATTTAATCCTTTTGTTAACGATATCTTATAATTAAACATAAGGTGTGGATCAATACACACTTATATCGTTTAATCACATATTTCTTGATTCCAGAGTATGACTGACTTAAACAAATGATATTGATAACTCCTTATCAATTCGTTCGAGCATGGCCATGCATTTCTCAGTCTTACCCATCAAGAGGCCCAAAAGATATCTCTCTCAAATTAATGAGAGGAACAAATCCCATCTTAATCACTCAACTTCCTCTACATGATTCATATTATGCCGAATCCCAACCTTTATAATTATCCGGTTAAAGATAATGTTTGATTGAGTCAAAACACAATATTTCTCATGTTGGAATCTATGATGATTTCAGGTCTAAGGACTAAAATAACACTGCAAATGAGAAATACTTATCGCATTGATCCATATAGTATTCTCATATTTGGTCAATCCAATACAATGTACTCTTACATGTATTCATGTGCTGAATTGACATCTCATATCCATAATCAGTAAAACATGATCATCATCCAGCCAACATACTAGTCTTAATTCATTATTATTTCATATAATGAACGACTAGGGATAATTTAGAATAAAGTTATTTCTCACCTTATGGTTTTACTATTAAAGTGACATACTTTAATGACATAAGGAATAACCAATTTATTCAAGGAATAATACTTTATCAAAACAAAAAGCCAATAACAACTTTGATAAAGAAAATGACAAATATACTATAATGATAATAAACATTCAAATGACATAGAATCCATATGGCTTAGGGCACATCACTAGCAATCTCCCACTTGCACTAGGCTTGGTTAGATACAGGTCTAACACCTAATGCTCTAGTATGACCATCATACTTTGACTGTGGAAATGGCTTAGTCAATGGATCTGCTACATAGTCATCTGTATGTACTTTGCATATCTTAACATCTCTTCTATCGATGATCACTCGAATGAGATGATAACATCTGAGTATCTTTTTGGATCACTGATGTGATCTTGGTTTCTTAGCTGCATCCGATGCTGCTATATACTCTGCCTCTATGGTAGAATCCACAACAGTGTACTGTTTGGAACTCTTCCAGCTTATAGTATCTCCATTTAAACAAAATACATAACCTGTTTGCGATCAGAAATCATCAAAATTGGACTGGAAACTGATATTTATGTAACCATTTACCACAAGATCAGTTTCCTATCCCATTTGTCAAAACGACATCCTTAGTCCTTCTCAAGTACTTTAGACTGTTTTTGACTACTATCCAGTGACTCTCACATGGATCTGACTGATACCAACTAGTGATGCATAAACGACATCTGGTCGAGCGCATAACATGGCATACATGATGAAACCAATAGCAGAAGCATATGGAATCCTACTCATGTGTTCACGCTCCTCCTTCTAAGCAGGACATTGAGTCTTACTCAATTTAATTCCATGTGACATTGGGAGAAATCCTCTTTTAGATTTTTCCATACTAAATCCTTTTAGTACTTTGTCAATGTATGCACTCTAACTTAGGCTAATGCTCCTTCTAGATCTATCTCAATAGATCTTAATGCCTAGAATATAGGCAGCTTCACCTAAGTCCTTCATTGAGAAACAATTTCCTAATCATGTCTTGACATTTTGTAATGTAGGAATATCGTTTCCAATGAACTATATGTCGTTTACATAAAACACTAAGAAAACTATTGCGCTCCCACTAACTTTCTTGTAAACACAAGATTCATATTCATTCTTGATGAAATCAAACTGTTTGATTGCATCATCAAGACGAAGATTCCAACTCCGAGATGCTTGCTTCAATCCATAAATGGATCTTTGAAGCTTGCAAACCCTATGTGAATTCCCTAGATTATCAAAACCCTCCGGTTGTGTCATGTACACATCCTCAATGATGTTTCCATTCAAGAAGGCTGTTTTGACATCCATTTGCCATATCTCGTAGTCATAATACGTAGCTATAACAAGAAGAATTCTCACAAACTAAAGCATGACTACAAGTGAAAAGGTTTCATCATAGTCTATACTATGAGTTTGCTTAAAACCTTTTGCAACTAGTCGTGCTTAGTAGGTATGCACTTTGCTATCCATGTCAGTTTTGTTCTTAAAAACCCATCTACACCCAATAGTCTTAACACCATCAGGTGGATCAATCAAAGTCTAAACTTGATTATCGTACATGGATTGCATTTCTAATTTCATGGTTGATAACCATTTCTCAGAGTCAGGGCCCTCCATCGCTTCCTGGTAAGATGTGGGCTCATCTTGATCTATGAGTATAACATCACAATTGTCAGTGTTGAGAAATCCATATTTCTCAAGCTCATGATAAATCCTACCAGACCTACCCGGGCCTTTAGCTAGTGGTTCAGGCTCAGCAACTACTTGCAAGTCTGATTGAACATCCATCATGGGTGCTATGTTAGTTTGTGGTTCTCGAACTTCTTCGAGTTATATTTTACTCCCACTGGTTTCTTTAGAGACAAATTCTCTTTCTAGAAAGTAACCATTACGAGCAACAAACACTTTGTTCTCAAATCGGTTTTAGAAGTAATATCCTTTTTTGTTTCTTTTGGATATCCCACAAACAACCATATATTAGATTTGGGTGCGAGCTTGTCAGACACTTGACGTTTGACATATGCATCACAGCCCAATATCTTTAAAAAGACAAACTGGGACGTTTCCCATTCCATAACTCATATGGTGTCATTTCAACCGATTTTGATGGAACCTCGTTCAATATAGACGCAACAGTTTCTAGGGCATACCCCAAAAAGAATATTGGAAGATCTGTCTGACTTATCATTGATCGAACCATATCTAATAAGGTTCAATTTCTCCATTTAGAAACACCAGTCCATTATGGTATTCTTGGAGGAGTTAATTGTGAGATTATCTCATAATCCCTAAGATAGTCAGAAAAATCTTGGATTAAATAACCTCTTCTAGCAGGTGAACTCAATGGTCTGCATACATCTGTATGTATGAGACTCAACAAGTCAGTAGCTCTCTCACTTTGTCCAGTAAAAGGAGTTTTTGTCATCTTACCCATTAAAAAGATTCTCATGATTCATATGATTCAAAATCAAATGAATCTAAAAACTCATCTTGATGAAGTTTTGATATGTGTTTCTTTTTAATGTGTCCTAAATGACAATTCCAGAAGTAAGTCGGATTTGAATCTTTTGGTATTTATATTATAAATGGACTTATTATCAGATTCATCAAAGTTTAGAACATGGAGACCATTCATTAAATGACTAAATCATAAAAGATGTCTCCATAATGGATGCAGATTGTATTATTCTCAATAACAAATCTAAAACCATCAATGTCCAAACATGAAACTGAAATAACATTGCTACTCATAGCAGGCACATAGTAACAGTTACTTAAAATAAGTCCAGAAGGCAAAGCTAATTCAAAATTTCCTACAGCTAATACAACAACTTTTGCTCCATTAGCCACACGTAGGTCCACTTCGCCTTTTGCCAATTTTCTACTTTGCTTAAGACCCTACACATTTACACAAATGTGAGAGCTATATCTGGTATCTAATACCCTTGATATATAAGTAGATAAATTGACATGTATAACATAAATACTTGAAGAAATAGTCTCACTATCCTTTTTCCTTTTCAGATCTTCCAAAGATAGTTTGCAATTCCTCTTCCAATGACCTGGTTCATTGCAGAAGAAGCAAACCCCTTCCTTTGGTGGTTTAACCTTAGGCTGGGTTTTGAGCCCTTTAGCTTTGGTCCGACCTTTTAGCTTTGCCCTTACCCCTACCATTGGCTTTTCTCTTCTTGCCCTATCCCTTTTGAACCAACACAATTCAATACTTGTGTGATCACAAATCTCTCATGCCTTGCCTATTGTTGGAACATTTCCTAAAGGTGTATGATCATATCGTATGCCTCCATGTCTTCCATTTGCTTCCGAAGCTCAGGATTCATAGTGGCAAGCATGATGCAAGTGACATTCAAAGAGTCTACAACTCTTAGAGCATCAGCAACAAGTTCATTAGGGATTGGTTCATTTAATTTCCTTTCATGCTTAAGAACAATTCTTAAGTTACGGTACCAATCAAGGAAATTTGTGGTATTCAGATTATCTTTTCAAGAATCGATCGCAAGGTTATGTTGTTTGTTGTCATGATCTATATACAGAGGCATGCAAAGTTAATTATCTTTATATAAGTCATTTTACATACTTCTACTATTTTATCAAATTAATAACCCTTCAATATTAATTCGGAAAACAAATTTTCTTAGTAGAATAAGATCCATATTTCACCAAATATTGAGTCAGCTTTGGCATGACGCTCAAAATTTAGTTATTTAGGTAGGAAACCCTTTTCCAATTACATCACATGTAACTCTTGTTATGGGATTGACATCACATGTCCCGGCCAAATAATCCCATTTAATGCCATAGGCCCAAAACCGTTTTGATAGCCTATTTAAGCCTAACCATTACAACATGTGAATATCACTATTATTCACCTTGCCTTACTAAGATAATCTATTGCACCCTGCTTTGGCAGAACCTACAATTGGACGATCAAAGCCTTGACAAGTGTCGAACCATGGAAGGCATTTTTATGACTTAATATTATGTGAGGGATTTTAAAATATGATATGTCATATTCATGTCTTCATGACATCTTCATGTCTTCATTACAATAATGAATAGATACAAAAGATTCCTACTAGCACATTAAAAAAAAAAAAACAAACATATAATTCAAAACACTTCGTAAGCATATTATGTAGTTTGTATAATAAATTTGTGCTTAACTAATTATATTGTTCTTTTGTAAGGGATTAAGAGGGCATCACCCCCTGCGGGGTTCTGGGGCAGCGCCCCGGAAAGCTAAACGAAAAAGTAAATCTGGGTAAGGGAAATCCTTTTGAAAAATTGAAACTCCTTTTTAAAACCCTTTAAAATTGTTTCCAAAATTTTCATGAAAATCCTTTCTTAAAACTAAAAAATTGTTCAACAATTAAACAATTTGTTTTAAAACAACCCAGATCTGTTCAACAATTGAACCATATCATATATGTAAAAGACCCCAAGAAACAGATCTAATTCGCAATTCAGAACTGTTCAGGATTTATAAATACAACCGCAGATCAAAGGAATAAAACAGATCCAATCTATCTGCTACAGTTTAAAAATCGGAATTCCAAATCTGAGTAAAACAAATATATGCTTGTTTTATTTATTTTTTATCGTCCAATTGAATCAGACGCATGCTAGCAAACAAACCAAAAAAAAAAAAGAAAACTTCAACGTCCAGTTTCACAAAACGGACACGCTGTTCCTTTTTTTTTTTTAATTAAATATCAATTGGATGATCAAATCATCTCACGCGCAAACTGATATCCAATTCTCATCGGACGAACTCAGATGCACAAACATACAGCAGCTTCAATTGGAATTACAATAAGACCCAATTACAGACGTGGTGGGCATAGATCTGATTCCGTGACATGCGCCAGACGCATGAGCAGACATAAAAACAATTACGCCAAGAGACTAGTTCCGACATGCCATCAGACTTGTTCGTCGTCTTTTTTTTTTTTTAATTAAATCAGAAATCCTAATCCACTTGAGACAAAAGCAGATTAAAAATTTGCAATTCAGACCACTAGTCCGTAGCAAACAGGAACAGACGCAACATGGGATCCGCAATTCATTTGTTTAATATTTTAATAAAAATCAAAATCCAATTCTGATGCAGATAGTGTGGCGTGTCTGTTTTTCAATTCTGTTCGTGGCGTATTTTTTTTTTTTTTTTATAAATATAAACTTATTTAGAAAAACCCAAAATTCTATTGTAATCAAATTACAATAAAATTACAAATCCACATTTGTATTGGTTTAGTTCCTCATAAACTCAAATTGATTTCATAATCAACATATAAAATCAAATTTCATAGCATCACATGCAGATAAAAACAAATTTCAATCTAATCGAAGACACAAGCGGCTCTGATACCACTGTTGGGATTCCAAGGGTTTAAAATTTTTATAAAGATCAAATCTTTTTGCAGCGGAATCAAAAGAAAACCCTAACCCAGTATCCATGTGTATCGATTAGATCAGAACAAGATAAAGATTTCAGATCCATACCTTTTTGGTACTTTTTCAAATCTGGAAATTCGGATCTGAGATGTTGCAAACGCAAACACCCTCTACGGTATCCACACGAATGAATGCTCCTTAAAGATCCTCTGTGTGCTAGCACAATCTAGAACACCTTCTAGATTCGAACGGGATTAAACTTTCTAATCACGACTCTCATGTTATTTGCTTTAGGGTTTACAGTGTTTCACTGCAGTCTAATGTGACAGCATGTGTTGTCTAACCCTAAAGACAAACCCTTATGTTCTATTTATAATGTCATTCAATAGTGACATTTTTACCCCTTAATCTAATTAGGGATAAATAATTATATTATAATTTGTTAAATAAATTATAAGATAATTAACGAACATAAGAATCCTTAATCTAATTAGGGAACATAAAACTATTTGGCCTAGGGCATAATTACCAACATTTTTACCTAAAGTGTTTATGTGGTATGAAGATGATAGTGAATGTATGGTTATATGGTTAATGAGAAATGGTAGTTGTATTGTGTAAAGAGAGAAATTTTGTAAGTATCTGGTGAAAGAGAATTTTTGTAGAGGAAAATTTTGTGGAAAGTGTTTGTGTAGTAAATTTGAGAGAATTTTGGTAGTAGAATGAATTGTGTGAAAGAATGAAGGAGGAATGAGGTATTTATAGAATTAGGAATGAAAATTAGATGTAATTAAATTAATTGAAAAAGAAAATAAATGGAAAGGAGGAGAGAGAGGTGGACGGCAATTGCAAGAAAGAGAGGGAAATTTGATTAAAAATTAATTTTAGAAGAAAATTATAAGAGAATTTGAGAATATGTGGTGCAGAATTTTTATGGGAAAAAAAATTGTAAGAAATAGGTATGTAGGTGTAAGAATAGATAGTAAAAAAAAGTAGAGATAGAGAAATAGTAGAAAAGTACTATGAATAGTAAACTAAATAATTAAAATAACGATAGTAATAAAAATACGCGTATAAATGCGATATCTGTAATTTTTAACCACCAAAAAATTCTAAAACTAATATTTTTGAAAACCTTATATTTTTACGAGTCTATTGGTATTAACGAAATATTTTTACCGTCCGGTGTATCGAGGCACGATTTTTGAAAACTGATCCTGTTCGGATCCGAATGACAATAGAATTTTGCGAATATGATATTTTTAAGCTTCCCTATATTATTACGGACTATTATCAATAATTATTTTCATTTCGTTGTTTAGGGTTTAAGAGTGCGGAATTGCTGGATCTTAAACATTAGGGTTTGTTATAAGCTTTGTTAACTTTTAGGGTTCCGGTTTGACTTCTGGTTTTGTTGAGTTATTCGTAAGATATAATTTTGGAGTTTTGACCGTATTATATTTTTAGTTCAATATCTATGGTTTATCTGATTTTATTTATTTAATAGTTTTCGGTTCTCGGGATTGTTTAACTGAGTCTAAGGTTATGAGTTGACTCAGTTTGACTTTTGATGAAAATTGAAATTTCTGATTCTAAAATTCACCAAAGGATTTAAGATCTTAGCATTTTGTTGTCGAGCATTATTTGGATATATCGTTTTGATTTGCGTTTTAGGAATCGGGTAGATGATTTGATTGGTGTACGGATGTTGATTCAACCGATAGTTGGATTTTCTATTTTGTTTCTGAGGGTTCTCTTTTTCTCAAGATTAAGAATTCTCGTTTTTGATCTTATTTAGAATTAAGTTTTAACTTGGTTTGATTTTTAGGGTTTCGATTCCGGTGTTTGACTCTTAGGATTATTTTCTAAGAATTATGAAATTTTTAGTAGTTTACAATAACAATTTATTAAGTTGTTATGCTTCGTATGAGTAATCTTTTGTGTATGGGTATTCGCGGTTCGGTTAACCGATCCATGGCCCTTTTTTTTATCCTAATTAATAATCGGATTTTCAATATCCTGATCCTAAACCGATCCATTATGATAGTTAACCGTTTTTTCGGTTTTCAGTTTTTAACCGTTTAACATAATAGTTGTGCAAATTTTATAGTTAACTATATTTTTCAATATGACCGTAAAAAAATTAGAGTATTTTTTTGTATAATTATATTAAAAACTTTATATTAAGAATATAAAACATGTAAAATAGTTATTAATATATATCGGTGCCATCAAGATAATTATCATAATAGCCTTTTACTCATGTGTTCTTATCAACCTTGATCAATTGAGCTCAATACAAAATCTCAATCAAACACCACCATTCCAATTTTCAAACGTATATACATTTGTTTCTTTTTATCTGAATTATTCATTTTAACCTAATTCATATTGATAACACTAAAAAAATAATTATATGGGTATATTATAAATTAAATCTCTCTCTTTTCTCAATTGACTTCTTTGTCACAGCCTATATGCGTATGCGGAATACGAGAGTAACCGAATCCATCGGTTTCTAGAATCTAAAAATCAAAATCGAAACCGAAAACCGAAAAAATTAAAAATACTAATCCTAAACCGAAACCGATGGATCAATTAACTGTTTTTTTCGGATTGGTTTCTTAGTTTCGGTTCGGTTATCCTAAACATTCGATTTTTTTTTTGCACCCCCTACTTTTGTGCGAGTCATCTTACATATATTTCATGTCAATTATCTAAAAAATATAAGATCTAAATTTTCTTTTCTTCCTTTTCAATATATTAATAATTATTTTTTTATTCGAATTCCTTACATGTATAATCGCACTTCCTATCTGTCCTCCTTATTTTCTATATGAAGAGATATTTTTCCATCCATAAACAATTAGTTAGGAAATCCATATCCGTATCATCGTAAACTACACTCAGAAGGGATGTTGATTTAGACTATCGTCAAACAAGAACTTTTATAATCCCATCCACAGATCATTTAGTAAATAATTTAATTATTAAAATAAATATAATAATTAATATATTAAATACTTAATGATGTGATTATAATTAGATTTAAACTTGAGCCGTTAAATAGTTATAGAGATTTATCCAAAATATAAGGGGATTATATAAAATTTTCTATCTTCATATATTATCTTAAACTTATGGTAAGCATCTCCTTAGGAAAGTTATTGGGCAGATGAGGCTGGAAGTTAGAATGTTCCTAAAGGTCTATATGAAGGCGTTTGGCTCCCTTTAAAGCGAGGAAATATACAGAGGATCCTGTGAGTCCAATCAATTCCTATCACCTGTTATGTTCAATGATTTTTTTTTTAATATACCTTAAGTTATTATATCCATGTCAATTAATTAAATAAATTAAGAGAAAAATAGTTATAATATATGTGTGTGGAAAACCATATGTGTAAGTAGAAAACTGTTTTATAGTTAATTTTTTAATATAGGCAACCTCATGTCTAATTTAATTACATAATTATGGATTTTTCAACTCCAGCATTATAGGTAAAAAAATCAATTAAAATAATTTTATAAATATAAATATCTCTAAAACGTTTGAATAAGTTATTTGTGTTAAAAATATAATTTGCAATTTCTTTTATCTATTGATGGCGGTGATATTTGCTTCATTGTAAAGCATAAATAGCAGCTGATTGTATAAGATTGTCGAAGCTAATTTTAGAGTATGAGTTGTTCTTAGATTAAGGCTATGAGCTGTCTTTGTTAATTATATTGCTATACAAATTTGAGCGGTCATTTTTCATTTTTTTTACTGCTTAGAGCTTATGTTTTATTTTTCTTTTTGCCACCATGTAAACCTATAAATGGACATATATACCATTTGTAAGTTTGAGTATTGCTAATTTGTAAGCTTAAGTATTATTGAGTTATGAAATACATGATTTATTGCAAGTTTGTTTCTCCCATTTCATAGCAATTTATCCTCCATCTTCTTAGTTATTATAAGAGCCAAATCCCTTTCACTATACATATACCTAACACTTAAATACTATATACACGAACCTTAGCAATGGCATCAGCAAGTAACAATGCTACATTTAATTTTTCCCATCAAGGTATTCCTTTGTTTTTTTTTTTTTTTTTTTGGCCAAAAGGTATTCCCTTGTTTATTGATGAAAAATATGATGTATGGAGTATGGTAATGATAATATTACTTATCTCACAAGGTTTGTGGGATATTATTAAGGAAGGTTATGAAACCGCTATTGCCAGTTCAGAGACAAAAGCAACATGGATAGTACTTCAATGAAGAGAGCATAAAGATAGTGTCACGTAATATGCTAATGCATTGTCTTGTATACAACAAAGGATCAGTCAATCTATAGTATCACAGATAATGCATGTAACTACATCTCATGATGTTTGGGAAATATTAAGGAAGTAATATGAAGGACATAATAAACTTATATCAATCAAACTCCAAAATCTATGGAGAGAGTTTGATGACTTATCCATGAAAAATAATTGGGAGGTGCAAGAGTTCTTCTCAAAAGTTACAACTATCATTAATCAAATTATAGGATATGGTGATCCAATTCTTGACAAGAGAATTGTCGAAAAAGTGTCGAGAAGTTTTCTGGTAAAATTTGAGCATATAGTTATTGTCATTGAAGACTCCAAAGATTCATCACAATTGTATTTAGATGAGCTTATGGGATCATTAGAAGCCATAAAAATTGCATGAGTAGATTTTCTACTCAAAATCTAGAGCAAACTTTTCATTTGAAGGTTAACATTAAAAGGCAACGAAGTAGCTAGCAACATAAAAATGAAAATAATATTGGTAGCTCCTCTAACTCTACTCATAGATGTGGTAGATATCAGAGATCCTAAGGTCGTGGTAGAGGAAGAAAATCCAATTTGAGAAATAATCTATCTCAATGCAAAATATGTAAGAAATATGGACATAATTCCAAGGATTGTCGTTTTCAATCCAAGAGATACAAAAATCCCAATCATTTTGAGAGGGATTGATATTATAAGGATAGAAAACATGATAAAAATGAAATTTTTACTGAAAAAAAATGAAGACAAATAGGTTGTTTATTATTATATGAATACTGAGCAATCATTTGAGAATATTTGGTATGATGATAGTGGATGCGGTAATCACATGATTAGGAATAAGGACTTATTTGTTGACTTTGGTGATAAATTTAAATCTTAAGTAAAGCTTGGAGATGAGAAAACTCATAAATTTTTTGGAAAAGAAGCCATTGCAGTCAATACAAAGCAAGGTAATTCCAAATTGATTTGGGCATTCATAATGTCCCTAAATTGAGTTAGAATAACTATTGCAAGAGATTTTTTTCGACCATTATATCAAGGAGATTATATGTTGAATTTTGATAATGATGAACGCATTATTATTGATAGGAAGAAGAATTGCATTATTGCTAAAGTCAAGATGAGTATGAATAAGTTTTTTCTTTATCTATACCTTTTAATGAAGAATATGTTTTACAAAGTGTGAAAAATGATAAATCACACTTATGGCATTTGAGATATGGCCAAGTGAACTTTAAGGGACTTCATTTGTTAAGGAAGAAAAATATGGTTATTGGATTGCCAAATATTTCATCTCCTGAGAAAGTATGTGAAAGATGCATATAAAACAAAATGCCTTGTTTACCATTCCCGAAGACATCATATAGGGCTAAAGCTCCTGGAGTTGGTACATTTTGATATATTTGGACCAACAAGAATGCCATCCTTAAAATGGTAATTGGTATGTTATTTTGTTTGTTGATGATTATATAAGGATGATCTAGATATACTTTCTAAAGCAAAATTCAGAAGCATTTCCTGCTTTTCTTATTCAAAGCTATGGTAGAAATGCATAGTGGATATAAGTTGAAAATTCTGAGACTGATCGTTGAGGTAAATATATATTCATTGAATTCCAAAACGATTTAAAGATTTTGGAATAAAAAGGCAATTGACTGTACATCATACTCTACAGCAAAATAGTATTGCTAAAAGGAAGAATCGTACAATAGTGGAGATGGCTAGAAGTATGCTGACACAACAGGGTCTTGCAAATAGCTATTGGGTTGAAGTAGTCAATACTATAGTATATATATTAAACAGATCACCAACAAAAGCAATTCTCAATAAAACTCCTTATTAGGATTGGCATAAAAGGAAACCTCAAATTAATCATTTGAAAATTTTTGGATATATCACATATTCTCTCATTTTATCATAGAAGAGAGAAAAAATTGATGAGAAAAGGAGAAAAGTATGTTTTCATTGGTTGCAATAATGAATCTAAAGGTTATTTTCTTTTTAATCCAAAGAAAAACGAGTTGATTATTTCAAAAGATTTTATATTTGATGAGGATGGTTTATGTGATTGGAAAGAAAAATATCCTATTATTGAAAGAATTTTGCTTCCAAGATCTAATGTTATACAACTAAATACTTAATCAAGCTCATAACCAAGTTCTCCTAATGCTCAAAGTACATCAGTTTAGTAGACACACAGGAATTTTATCTAGAATCAAAGAGTCCAATAAGGATGGTACGTTCCTTACATGATATTTATGAATCTTGTGAACTTACATTTTTAACTTGTGAACCACAAAAGTATGAAGAAGTTGTAAAAGAAGATATATGGATAAAGGCCATGGATGAAGAAATGGAAACCATTGAGAAGAATTGTAAACCCTTAAATTTTATGATGAGTTTTATGCATAAACCCTCAAGCGAAAGTTAACCGGAAACCCTAAAGTCAATTTAGGTTTACCTTAGGAACTAGAGTATCTAGATTTGACAATTCCCGCGCTAGAAAACCTAAAATAATAGAATGGAGATAATCATATATTATAGTTCAAAATAATGTGATATAACCTAAAAAAATCATATACATCGAAAATTTACTAGTCTTGGACCCTAACGGGATTAGTTTTTGAAAACACGGTCCTAATATACAAAACGATGAAAATAATCTGATAACATGTTTATACTTGTAATAGGATGAGGAATCGTAAAATATTAGTTATAGAATTGTTTGGCATCTAAAAATATCAGATATAGTCTTTTTACGCGTATTTTTCTTACTACTGGTAAATTATTTGTCTTGTTTACTATTTAAGTTACTATTTATTACTATTTCTCTATCTCTATTTTTTCTTACTACCTATTCTTACACTCTTACAATACCTACTCTTGCATTTTCATTTCCAGTACTGCATTATCCATAACTTATCTTACACATTACTTACTTTTCATTACAAAAATACAAAATTAATCAATTTTCTATCCCTCTCTTCATGTGGCCTGTGCCCCTCTTACTCCTCTACATTTGATTTTATTTCATTTTCAATTAACTTTGTTCACTCTAATTTCCACTCTAAAACTCTATAAATACTTTCTTCCTCTTTCATTCTTTACACACACTTTCAAAATATAACAAAACTCTTGCAAGTTTTCTACTCAAATCCTCTTTCATCTCCCTCTTGTGCCATAAGCCTCCCTCTCCCTTCCTAAACAGTTTTTACAAATTTTTCTCTTCATTTACCATCTTCCATGATCATCTACTTTAGATAAACACTAAACCCCTCTTTTGTTCATGTTAACATAACATAAACACTTTGTGATCTGAATCCAAGGGAGTTAGAAATTTTTTTTCTTCAAAGATTAGGGTTCTTCGTCTTTTTACAGCTTTATATAGATAAAAGAGAAGAGAAAATAAAAGATATGGATGAAATCATAATTTGATATGACTTATGAATTACAAAATCAAATTGGTTCACAACGAGGATAGTAATTCGATAGGTTCCACGAATTACAAACTAATCACTAGTTAAAAGAATACAAAGATTCAATCAACGAGAACGAATAAGAAAATTCAACTTTCAATATTCATAAAAGATTTGCAATAACATGCAATTCAAGTTCTTAGCTCAAGAATTTATAAAAACTCTCACAAAGGAGAAACTCTTAAAAGAGAAATAACATAAAACTTCTATATATTCTTCTATGAAACTAAAACAAAAGACTCATATATAATAATAAAAAAGGAATATAAAAAGACAAAAAAAAACCATATTAATGACTCCTAAGAATATGTAAAGACAAACTTGACAATAAACAACTTATTAATGACTCCTAAGAATATGTAGAGACAAACTTGACAATTAAACAAAGGAATATAAAAAGATACAAATTAAAACCTAATCCATAACACAGCTCATGTATCAAACACTGGTGGCCTAAATGTTATAAGCTGATAGTGTAGACTTCGGCATTTAAAATTTGCATTCTGTGCACATCAAACGTTGTTTGAAGGCTGGTGGTGCAACTTGGGTATGCCGAAGGCGTAAGCCTAACATATACGGTCCTACAGCTCTTGCAACTTTTGACAGCTTCTTCTCTTCCATGTTTTAGCCTCTTGATCCGATTCATCTTCCCATTTAAACTTCAATACTCCATTATTAAATCGAGTTAGTCCAAAATTCTTTGAAGCTTGATCCTTTCTCATCATTCTCCCATTCTTAGAAAAGATTCAACCTCGAATCTTGGCATTCAATTGAGGTGAAACATCATTTGAAACATGTTGAATTTTCTAAAAATTTTGAGGTGGTTCCTTTTTTGTCTTGGAAGACCTATAAGGAAACAAAGATAAATTGCTTTGACCCTTAGCCCGAACATGTTCAGATCTCTCCTTTTAAGCTTCATTTAAGGTCATTGGAAGCAATAGAAAAATATGTCCATCTTTTTGAATTTTGTATGTATCCTGATATCCATCATAGATAACTCGTCTGTCATATTGTCATGGTCTACCCAATAATATCTAAGCACAATCTATAGGAGCTACATCACATGTTATAGTATCCATATAATCTCCAATAGCAATGGATACTTCAACTTGTTTATATATGTGTAGAACATCTGAAGAACTTAACCATCGAAGGCTATATGGCTTTGGATGTGGATTCACCTGTAAATTAAAACCACATTCACATAGCTACCTCCATCAACAACCAACTTACAAACCTTCAACTGCACTACACATCTGGCCTGAAAAAGATTCTCTTAATGACATGAATCATCTTGCACCTACAAATTTGAAGGAATAGCAGTAACAACAACTTTTTCTTCCTCAACTTGCATAACAATCTTCACCTCAGTAGTAACAAAATCAGAAATTGGCTGTTTTTGTTCAATCTTAACCACCTTCACCTCTGGCTTCTCTATATTCTTGATTGCATTTTTCATTAACTTTTCAAAATCAAAACTTTCCAGCCATTTATCCATACAATTTATTATCTTTTTCATCTCTTGTTTCATAATTAACAACTCTCTTTGCCTATGAGAATCGTCACTAATGATTTTCCTGTTCTTGCTTTCAATAGGTCTAGATTTATCATGTGATCTTGACCTACCATTATAAAAATTCCTAGCATGATATTGATAAATCTCCTCTTCCTAAGGATTTTTCAAACGATAATCAAAACGCAACATATTTTTAGCAGAATCAATAAATCATTCCTTAATTCTCCAAATTCAATCAATCCACAAATAAATCCAAAATCCACAACAAACCCTAATTTTTTTTTTAATTCTCCACATCTACAATTCAACAACAACAACAAAAATCCCTAGCTACAACTCAACCCCCAAATTTTAAAATGCAAATCTAATTGATAAGATGACTTATCGAATGAAGCGCGTCGAGCCAAGCGCTTTGATACCAACTAATATGAATCCAAGGGGGTTAGAAATTCTTTTCTTTAAAGATTAGGGTATTTTGTCTTTTTAGGGTTTTATATCAAGTATATTAAACCTAAAACCCAACGATTAGTTTGTGGAAGCAGGCCGTCAGGAAAGCTAAATCAGATCGGAGCGGATCTTGACCCAAAGTTGTGTTTCAAACTTGAGCCAAAGGTATAAAAAAGATGGAACATTTACCTTAAGTTGTATTGCAAACTAGAACAAAGGTTTAGGAATAGAATTGAACGCCACAAGATGAAATCTTGATAAGTTCACAAGTTCGCAATGGAACTGAAGGAGAAAAACTCTCTCAATTCAATATTCATTCAAAGGTTAATTGTCCATACAAAAACCAAAACCAAATATATATAACAAACGAAGGAAACCGAAATGTCTCAAATAATGAAACCAAAAAGTCATAAATAATGAAATTGAAAAGTTTTAAATAATGAAACTGAAAAGTCTCAAATAATTCTCGTGCATAACATGCATCGGCAACATATGCTGGCAGTGTTGCGATGGAATGCCAGCAGCATAGGGCTAGCGTTGGCCTCTTACAAGCATAATTCCAATTCTGACTTCGTTAGAGAATCTCCAAAGGCTTGTATAACATTTACAATGTCCAGATAATCGTCCAATGATAGTTCTGTGATGAAATTCCATACAAAGCTTGTTTCCTCCATGTTTCTTCAATGAATGCTCTTAATGCCTCCATCATCTTCTTGGCTTTAGCTCTCATGACCGGTCCAACTGGAATGTCTAATAGATCCTTGGATGTTGCTTCATCATTCCCCCTCTCCTCAAAAGGATTCGTCATCGAATGAGCATCCCCTACATCGAAAGGAGACAAATTAGATACATTGAAAGTCGTACTAACATTATACTTACCTAGAAAATCCAGCTTGTAAGCATTATCATTGATCCGTGTAACAACTTAAAATGGACTATCTCCTCTTAGTTGCAACTTAGAATGCCGTTGTTGTGGAAATCATTCTTTGCGCATATGTTCCCACACCCAATCGCCTAGTTCGAAAACAACCTTCTTGCGCCCTTTATTAGCTTGCTTAGCATATTGCTTCGTTCGCCTCTCAATATGTTGTCGAACCTTCTCATGCAACTGCTTAATCACTTCTGCCTTTTGCCTTCTATCTAGGCTAGCACGTTCATCTACAGATAAGGGCAACAAATCCAAAGAAGTTAATGGATTATACCCATATACAATTTCAAAAGGGGAAAACTTAGTTGTTGAATGCATACTATTATTATATGCAAATTCTACATGTGGTAAGTATTCTTCCCAGTTCTTTAAATTCTTTTTAATAATAGCTCTCAACAATTGAGACAATGTCTTATTAATTACTTCTGTCAGTCCATCAGTTTGTGGATGACAAGTAGTTGAAAACAACGGTTTAGTCTCCAATTTTGCCCATAGAATTTTCCAGAAGTGACTAAGAAATTTTGCATCTCTATCAGAAATGATGCTCCTAGAAACTTTATGTAAACACACGACTTCCTAAAAGAACAAATCAGTAATGTGAGTGGCATCATCAGTTTTATGATAGGGAATAAAATGAGCCATTTTAGAAAATCTGTCGACAACTATAAACACAGAATCTTGACCTTTTTTGGATCTAAGTAAACCCAAAACAAGATCCGTGAATATTTCTACCCAAGGTTCACTAGGTATGGGTAAGGGTGTGTACATGCTATAGGGTAAAACCTTAGATTTCGCTTGTTTATAAGTAATACATTTCTCACATAATCTTTCAACATCCTATTTCATATGTAGCCAAAAGAAATGTTCATCCAAAACATCTAATGTTTTCCTAACACCAAAGTGTCCCATCAATCCACCCCCATGTCACTCCCTCACAAGTAACTCTCTCAATGAACTATTAGGCATACACAAATATTTTTCTCTGAATAAATACCTATACTAAAAGCGCCTTTTTCACATGCCTCATACACATTAGAAAAATCATGATCTGTAGGATATAAGTCTTTAATGTATGTAAATCCCAATAATTTTGCCTTTATATTAGAGATTAATGCGTACATTCGAGATAATGCATTAACCACAATATTTTTCTTACCTTGTTTATACTTAATTATGTACGAAAATGTCTCAATGAACTCCATCCACTTTGCATGCCTTCAATTTAGCCTGTCTTATCCCTTCATATGCTTCAAAGACTCGTTATCAGTATGCATGACAAACTCTTTGGGCCATAAGTAGTGTTGCTAAGTTTGCAGGGCATGAACCAAGGTATATAACTTCTTGTCATAAGTGAGATAGTTGAAAGTGGCTCCACTCAACTTCTCGCTAAAGTAGGCAATTGGCTTCCTTTCCTACATTAAAACAGCCCCTATACCACAACCAGAAGCATCACATTCTATTTCAAATATTCTATCAAAATCAGGTAAAGCTAGTACAGGTGTTGAAATAAGTTTTTCTTTAAGCAAATTAAATGCATGATCTTGCTCACTTGCCCATTTAAAACCTACGCATTTCTTAATGATTTCGGTCAATGGTGCGGCTATGCTAGTAAAATCTCAAACAAATCTCCTATAAAAACTAGCCAAACCATGAAAGCTTCTAACCTCACTAACACTATTAGGGCTAGGCCATTCCTTAATAGCCTTTACCTTTTTTTCATCAACCTGTATTCCTTTAGCACTTACCACATATCCCAAAAACACTACCTACTCAATGCAAAGAGAACACTTTTGAAGGTTAGCAAACAACTTTTCACTCCTCAACACATCAAGAACCAAACACAAATGATGAATATGATCATCAATATTCTTAACATACACTAAAATATCATCAAAATAGACTACAACAAAATTTCCAATAAAGGCTCTCAAAACATGATTCATAAGTCTCAAAAAAGTGCTAGGTGCGTTAGTTAAACCAAAAGGCATGACTAACCACTTATATAAACCATATTTTGTTTTAAAAGCCGTTTTCCACTCATCACCAACTCTTAGTCTAATTTGATGGTATCCACTTTTTAAATCAATCTTGGAGAAAATACAAGAACTAAACAATTCATCCAGCACATCATCTAATCTAGGGATTGGATGTCTACACTTTATAGTGATTTTATTGATGGATCGATAGTCGATGCACATTCTCTAAGTTCCATCCTTCTTTGGTACTAGCAACACTGGTACTACACATGGACTAAGGCTCTCTCTCACATAGCCTTTAGACATCAGCTCCTCAACTTGCCTCTAAATCTTCATAGCTTCTTCCAGATTGCATCTATATGCCGGTCTATTTGGAAGGCAGCTCTTAGAATGAGATCAATCTGATGCTCTATTCCTATCAAAAGTGGTAATCCGGCTGGTACTTCTCCAGGAAACACATCACTATACTCCTGCAAAAGTGGAGAAACAACACTAGGAAAAGAGGGATCAAGGTCGTTAGTATTAAAATGAGCCTCCTTGTACATAAGTACAATCATGGGCTGCTTCAAACACATAGCATTCTTAACATCCTTTCCTTTTGCATAAAAACTCACTTTTCTCTCTTTGCACTTAAGATCTTTCTTTTTCTCTCCCAACTTCTCACTTCTCTTTCTCTTTTCTCACACATATGTGTTTTTCACTCTTCTCATAGCTTTTATCACTCGTGTTTCTCTTTTCTTTTCCACTCACACTCTCTGTCTTACTTTTTCTTTGCTACTCATGTGCCTCTTTAATTTTCTTATGATCATCAAAGATTTGTCTAGGAGACAAGGGTGCAAGTTTCACACTCCTACCATCCATAACAAATGAATATACATTTCTAAATCCATCATGCATAACCTTTCTATCATATTGACACGGTCTTCCCAACAAAATGTGGCTAGCATGCATAGGCACCACGTCATACAAAACTTCATTCTTATTCTTCCCTATAAAGAAAGAAACCAACACTTGCCTATTCAAGAGGGTCGGAAATTCTTAGAAGTAGGGATAGACACAGAATCAAACAGTTAGGAGAGACAATGATATGAATCCAAGGGGGTTGGAAATTCTTTTCTTCAAAGATTAGGGTTCTTTGTCTTTTTAGGGTTTTATATAGATAAAAGAGATAGAGAAAATAAAAGATATGGATGAAATCATAATTTGATCTGACTTACAAATTACAAAATCAAACTGGTTCACAACAAAGATCGTAATTCGATAGGTTTCATGAATTACAAAACTAATCATTGGTTAAAAGAATATAAAGATTTAATCAACAAGAACGAATAAAGAAAATTCAACTTTCAATATTCATAAAAAGATTTGCAATAGCATGCAATTCAAGTTCTTATCTCGAGAACTTATAAGAAGTCTCATAAGGGAGAAACTCTTAAAAGAGAAATAACATAAAACTTCTATATATCCTTCTATAAAACTAAAACAAAAAACTTATATATAATAACAAAAGAATATAAAAAGACAAAAAAAACCTATTAATGACTCCTAGGGATATGTAAAGACAAACTTGACAATAAACAACTTATTAATGACTCCTAGGAATATGTAAAGACAAACTTGACAATTAAACAAAGGAATATAAAAAGACACAAATTAAAACCCAATCCATAACATAACTCATGTATCGAACGCCGGTAGCCAAAATATTACAAGCTGGCAGTGTAAACTTCAAAATTTAAAATTTGCATTCTGGTGTAAGGTGTCAAGGCTGATGGCGTAAGTTCGACGTATACAGTCCTACAGCTCTTGTAACTTTTGACAGCTTCTTCTCTTCCATGTTTTAGCCACTTGATCCGATTCATCTTCTCGTTTAAACTCCAATACTCCATTATTAAATCGAGTTAGTCCAAAATTCTTTGAAGCTTGATCCTTTCTCATCACTTTGTATGTTATGATTTTTAAAACCCCATAAGCGTTATACTGGGGAAGAAATCTTGGAAACAACAACTTGTTCATGTCTTGTTCAACATCATATTCGTTTATGATTCTTGTTATGTTCTTATTTTGTTTATGCTACTGATCTAACTTTTCTATATAATATTAAATATAAGTATGCATATATTCTTATAGCTTAAAGCTCACTAATCTAACTTCTTATTTATGCTCTTATTTCTTTGCTCATTTAATTATTTCATGCTTATAAACAAACTTAGTTATTCTAGTCTTAGACTTATCTTCATCAAGTCAAAACTTTTTGTGACTTATCCATAATTTAAGTCCCGGGGAGCCTAGACATGAATCTAAGACTCCCATATTTTTCTTGTTATTATCTTGCTTTTTTTTTTTTTATGAGAATTGTCCATTTCTAAGTTCCGGGAAGACTTGAATAACAATCTAAGACTTCCACATTTTCTTTCTTTATCTTTTCTTGAAGCTTTTCTTTTCTTTTTATGGAATTTTTTCCAATTGTAAGTTCTAAGAAGTCTTGATTCCAAATTAAGACTTTCATATTTTGTTCTTATATGCTCATTTAATTTTCTATCTCTTTTATTTTCTACATAGATTTATTTTTCATCTCATAACATAACTATAAGTTCATATTCATGCTTGATCATAGAATGATGTTGTTGTTTTAATAAAAATCTCAAAACAAAGTGAGTTATTTCTTTCATATAAAAATAGGAGTAAACTCTCAAGAGAAATGATTTTCAACACTTAGGAGAAATTCTAATTAAGACCTAGAATAATTGCTCAACTATATTGTTTTCAAAATGTTAGAATAAAGTTATCATATTCTTTGCTACAAAAAATTTTCTTAAAAACTTATTTATATGGCTTATGTCAACATTTTGATAAATAATAAAAACAAAACAAGTTTTCTAAGTCAAGCTTAAAATCAACTTACTAGTTAAAAATCCACTTAGAAGATAAAAATTGATAAACAACTTAAAGAATCAAGTTTTTAAGAAGTAAATTCATTTTTATAAAGTTAAAGGAATACAAAAAATAATAGTTATAATGAATAGGCATTCTTTTATAATAAACTCAAAATTTTAAGTTTTCTTCCAACAACTCAAAAGGAGATTTTGTAAACTTCACTTTTCAAACTTCTAGAATAAATTGTTTTGTGAAAAATCATTGTTGGAGTAACATCACTAGAATCATGCATATAATATGAGTATATATCTATATTAAAGGAATTTTTAACTATATAAATATCTATATGCTTGTTATAGGATTTTTGGATGATGAAAACTCGGAAAAATTACAATTGAGGGTTGGAACTTTTGGATCAATTCTGTACTAACCCATTTTGAAACTCAAATGACTTTAAATGTAAAAAATAACCTTATAAATAGATAAATCTTTCCGAGTAGGTAGAAAACAACTACTAATATGCGAAATTTCGAGTTAAAATTAGTAAGTTATAACCATTTTAAGTTGGAATTTCTCCTAATCCGATTTTTGATGAAAATGATAAAATAGAATTATAGAGTTTAAGTAGAACTTCCACGAAATACTCATTTCGGGTATTTCTTTTGTTTAGGTGACGAGGAAGGCAAGATTCCTTACCCCGAAGTCTATTACGACTAGTGGATTGCTCGAGTTATGGCTGAGTGAGTTTATTTCCTTAATTTTCGTACTTATGTTTTTGCTTGTAGTATAGTGGCACTAGAATAGTGAAAGAAAAAAAATATGGAAAGTGATGTGCTTTATAATGTTGGTTAAAATTATTCTAAGTATAGCGAGGCTCGAATTGTTATAATCAAATAGCTGTTTTAGTACCATATTGAAGTGTCTGCTAATTCTATGATCATCTCTAAAATATTTAATATAATGCCAAGAGTGTTTAATTAAATGAATCCGTTCATAACATGAAATGAGTCTCATTGTATTCACTACTATCCTCTTGGTGGGATAAGAGCATAGTCGTGATGGTACGCAAGAGCTTGTAAATCTACATTTGCATGTAGGAACCTGTAAGAACTACAATTTAAAGGTGAGTAGTCGTCCTAAAGAACTACAAAAATCTATTTGAGAACTATGGTCGTATGGGCTTGAAACACCTAACCCCGAATGAAGGGTGTAAATCCATTCAAACATATAATTTCTAGTTAATAATGTGTATTAGTTGCCCATGAGCTTATTACATTACATTTGCTTGCATAATTAACTCGTTTGATTTGTTGTACAAGTACATTATTATGGGAATATTTCTCACTAAGCAAGTAAGCTTACACTCCCTTAGATATTTGCAGTAGTTTCCTTTTCTTTGGTTGAAGCTTCAAGGATACTTTTCTCAAGTATCAACTTTTGACTTATGGAGCTTTTGGAAGAAGTCATGGTATAGAAGTAGACCTAGACCTCCATGGAAATCTCCTATGTATTTATTTTGGAAAAAAAAAAAAACTTTAGAGCTCATGTAATTATTTCAATAGGGGTATGCCCTCTTTCTATTTGTAAGACTCCTATTATATTTTGCTTAAGTTATGATGTTATGATTTCTATTCTTGAATGCTATTTTTATAACTCCTTAAACTATTCGTTTCAAGGCATGGTCCTTTATGTTCATGAAAGTACGCCTTACACCAGGTATCAAAGCTTTTTTGTGATTAAGATAGTCATTACTAAGCTTTAATATTGAGTGTGGTAAGCTGTCACGTTTAGAGTACCCTTTGGAGCGTGAGAAGAATCATACCTGAGAGCTCATTGATCTCTCAAAAGATAAGGAAGTTATTGGATTAAAATAAGTCTACAAGACCAAATATAGGGAAGATGGTTCAATCCAAAAACATAAAGTTGTCAACGGATATTCACAACAACATGGAATTGATTTCAAAGAAACATTTGCACCAATTGCTCACATGGAAACTATTAGAATTGTTCTTGCCTTGGCAATTCAACTAAAATTATCAATATATCAATTGGATGTCAAATCAACATTTTTAAATGGAGATTTGTAAGAGGATGTATTTGTAGAATAACTCGAAGGATATATCATTAGAGGGAAAGAAGATGTTTATTGCCGACATAAGGTACTGTATGGATTAAACCAAGCTTCACAGGCATGGAATAGCAAAATTGATAGCTGTTTCTAGAGAAATGGTTTTTAAAGGAGTCAAAGTGAGCCTTCACTTTACATTAAAAGATAAGGTACAAAATTTTTCTCATTGTATGTTTATATGTGGATGACTTGATCTATATAGGTACAAATCAATCCGTGTTAGATGAATTCAAAGTGGCAATAATGAAAAAAATATGAGATAATTAAATGAGCTGAATATAATCCTCCATTTTCATCTTTGTTAATTTATGACATTAACATTGGTAGAGTTTACTTAATTTGCACCCAACATATTTTTTGGTGTCAGAGTTAGGTTTATGTGTTATGAAATATTTTGTTGGAATTTAAGTTCTCCAATCTAATGGAGAAATATTCATTTCTCAAGAAAAATATTTAGATGATTTGTTGAAAATATATCAAATGAGCAATTGCAAGCCGATTGCTACTCCACTTGCAACGGATGACAAATTACAATCAGAAGATAGATCACAAAAAGTTGATGGGAAGATGTATAAAAGTTTATTTGGGCCATTGACTAACCTAGCAAACACAAGGTCGAATATTGTTTATCCAATTAGCTTGATTTCCAGATTTATGCAAAATCCAAGTAGACTACATTATGAAGCAGCCAAGACAATATTACTATATTTGCAAGACACGAAAAATTATGGTATTCACTATGTGAAAGAAAAAGATTTCAAGCTTATTAGATATACAGATAGCAGTAGAGCTAGATTAATTAATCACCAAAACAACATGTCTAGATATATATTTTCTTTAGGATAAAAAATTATATCTTAGTCATCAAAGAAGTAAAAGACAATATCATTATCATCATCTGAAGTAGAATATATAGCAGCCACAGATGCAACATATGAAGCTGAAATAACCAAATAATAGGAAAATAATAAAAAAATATGTTTTAGTTATTTAAAAGGGGCAAGATAGTAATTTATTGTTTTAAAACAAAGGCACACTTGCCCATCTCCAAATCTTTTGAAATCTTGACAGTTAGAAGCGTATAAATCTAATAATTAACTGCTTCCTCTGCTACCTTTTCTTTCATGTACGTTACAGAGCATCCACTTTCTTTCCTTCAACAACCTATTGAAAATTCTTGAAGAAATTTTATCAAGACAATGTAGTAAGTGATAATTCTTCTTTGCCTTTCTTTTCCTTTTCTTTTCTTCTTGTTTCTAAGAAAGTATTTATGGAAGTAATAAGATCTTATCGTATTAGTGTGATAGCAACTTTCCAACTTGGAAAGAACGAGTTGTTTGAGAATTTTTGAGGAAATTTTTGATGGGAAAAGACTTAGGAAGTAAGAAGCAAAAGGATTGATAGATTTGTGATAAGCTAACATGAATTCTACATTCAAGATTCAATCTTTATGCAAGTTCTATTATGATGGGTGTTTGGGTTTTGAAGAAGAGTTGGATTTGGATAATTAGTTGTGGCTTTAATGTTGGGAACAAAGAAAATCGGTGCTTTGTAAAAATTGTATGAAAAAACCTTATTTTTGGTCTTGCATGACCTCGTACACATCTTGTGTAGTGTACTTCAAAAACATGCTTTGTCTTCTTTTTGTTTTATGCGCAACCTCCTTGCATAGCTTGTGCAAAATGATCATGTACTTTGAAAATGCTTTTTGCCTACCTTTTGTCTTATGCACAACCTCCTTACATAGCTAGTGTGGAATAGTCGTGTACAATGAGTTTTTGCATAGCCTTGTATACAAGCATAGCTTGTGTTGAAGCTTTTGTACAATCCAATTTTTTTCCAAAACTTGATTTATTCTCTCAAAGACACTTAAAACTTGTTTAATTAACTTATTTAAGGTTTATTATTACTATAAAAACACGATGCCTTATTAATATCAATTAATTACTATTTTTCATTATTTTCTTGTTACGATTTAAATTTTAACATAATATGCAAATATCTTATATAAATACCCTTTTTTTTTTAACACTAGAATAAGAGGGAGGAGCCTAGAGAATATTATTTTGAGAATAAGTTGAGAAATATAAAAAAATCTAAATACCCTTATATGTTGTAAATCTAAGTTAGAGTTTTTTATCAATTGGACTAAGTTGAATAAACTATCCAGGTACGTGTATACCATGCTTATTATTTGTGCTTGTTCAGGATAGGAATTAGAATGGACTAATTAACTATCCGGCTTTAATAATGTGCTTGTTGTTTGTTTGTGGCTCCTAGTAATAGATGGAGAGTATCAATGCTGTAATCGCGGAAACTTAATAATCCATAAATGATGGTGTCCTAAGTGGAGTTGTGCATGCAAATGATTTAGGTAGATTTAGGTGTTTTAGTTTCGGAATATTGGGGAGTACCCAAAATTCATGTTTTGGACTCTTGGATATTGGAGAGTACCTAACATCATATATATGTATATTATAATATTTATATGTGTTTTGAGATACTAAGTTATCCCTTTGTTGAGTGTTGAGCTAAAGGATTAAGATAATTAAATGGTTGTTTGTTTTATTCATATGATTGTGATGCATGTGAGTTTGTCATTGTTTTCACATGCGCATGTGTTTGTTGGTATATCGTATTGGACTTCGGCTCACTCTACATCTTTTTTAGGTATAGGTGGAACCCCTATGACTTTTGACTTATCTAAATATGATGTTATCATGGACTTTGGAAAGACGTTAATGGCGAGAATACCCAGCAGACATATAGACTTGTGTTGTTAGATTTCAGGAGATAGACACTCCTATCATGTTATGTGGTTGTTATTCTTGTATTAACTAATATGTTAGGGCATGGACCCGCCTGTTAGTATATGTATATGTGTGAGTGTTTAGATGGACTACATGAGCCATCCTTGCTATCTATGTAGGAAGTATAGTGGTTGTAATGAAGTACTTGCTTGTGACAGTGGATATGAAGTATTAATATTTGTGTGTTGGAAGAGTAAATGATATATACATTGTGGTTATTAATAGGTGTGGAGCCTTTGTATGTCTATATGTTATATGGACGTGTGATGGGTTGTAAGTACTCTTAAGTTTAGGGTGTTATAGAAGCAGTATGGTTAAGAAGAATATTGGCATATCTAAATCAAAGCCAAGAAGCCCCCACAATTATTTATTGTGATAAATATGTCAACAATAGCCATGGCAAAGAATCCAGTATTTTATGGAAGAATAAAGTATATCGAATTGTGGCATCATTCTATAAGGAATTTGGTACAAGAGGAACAACTTAGAGATATATTTACAAAAATCATGACAACAAAAAAGTTTAAGCAATTAGAAGAATTTTTAAAATTACAAATTAAGAAAAGGGTGTTAAAAATATAATTTCCAATTCCTTTCATCTGTTAACGGCGATGATATTTGCTTCATTGTGAAGCATAAATGGTGGCTAATTGTAGAAGATTGTTTAAGCTAATTTTAGAGCATAGGGTGTTCTTAGATTAAGGATTGAGTTGTCCTTTGTTAATTATAATGTTGTCCTTTGCTATACAAATTTGAGCAATCATTTTTTATATTTTTACCGTCTAGAGTTTTTTTTTCCTTTTTTTGTCGCCATGTAAATCCAATAAATGGAGGGAAAAGGGAAAAAAATAATTTTATTTTGAAAATAATTATAAAAATACCACTACAACAAAAATAATTTTATATATAGACAACTTAAACTTATCTCTTGAAGAGACATGCTAGTAAGTGGTCGAGCTCATTTCTTCAAGTGGTAAGGTTGGTCTATCTATAGTGATCTCGTCTCATTAAAAAAAGAAGTTGGTAGAACTACATCAACCTTATCTTTTGAAGATACATGTTTGGTAGGAAATAAAAAAAAAATTAATAAGATGTACATAAAAAAGAAAAAGTAATGTAAAAAAAAAAAAGATATTAAATGTTTATACTATTTTCAATTTGAATAGAAACTAGTTATTATCTATTCACAACATTTAATGTATCATTGATAATAATACATTAAATAAATATAATTTAAAAACATGTCCATTTCCTATATTTAATTAGCATTTTTAAACATATATATGGTGAGGCATTTACTTCCAAATCCTAATTAAGATGAACGTCTAATACCTAACTTAGTATAGACATCCGAAAGGAACCCCAGATTACAGACGGGTACATTCCATTTTTTCCATACGCATGCAAATATTAGTCAATAATCATATCCAAACTTAGCATGCAACCCCATGACCCACCAAAAATACCATATGGCAGCGAATCTCCGTCGGCCCAGAGGCCAGAAATGAATGTTAATTATTAAATGCATGCATGTCAAAGAATTTAAACCAGCCACAGTAGCTGTTTGCACTTGCATTTTGTGATCTCATCCCCTTAACTTGCCTTGTTATCTTGCCATTATTATCATATCATAATGAAGAAATCGTCGTCGTCATCTTCATCTTCATCGTCACCGTCGCGATCGCCGCCACCTCTTTCCCTTTCCCATCTTCCATTCAAAACACGCATCTCCATTGCCTTACTCTCTCGCGTCACCGACTTCTCCTGCCGCCCTGACGGCACCATCAACCGCCGTTTCCTCAAACTCATCAACTTCCGAACCCGTCCAAACCCTAACCCTATCCGCGGCGTTTCTTCCTCCGACATCATCGTCGATCCCTCCCGAAACATGTGGTTCCGCCTCTTCTCTCCCACTGCCACCTCTACCGAGACTACTCATCCAATCCCCGTCATCATCTTCTTCCACGGAGGAGGTTTCACCTACCTCAGCGCATCCTCCACTCCCTACGATGCCGTCTGCCGCCGCTTCGCTCGGGAACTCTCTGCCTTCGTGGTCTCCGTCGAGTACCGTCTAGCACCGGAGCACCGCTTCCCTTGCCAATACGAGGATGGATTCGACGTCCTCAAGTACATAAATCAAAACCCTAGCGTGCTCCCTCCAAATGCCGACCTAACAAAAGTCTCCTCGCGGGACAGCGCCGGCGCGAATCTGGCACACCACGTGGCGTTGAGAGCATGCCAGCAGGCCGAAACTGGAGAAACAAAACTCGCGGGAATCGTATCGATCCAGCCGTTTTTCGGAGGAGAGGAGAGGACGGAGTCGGAGATACGTTTGAAAGGAACGCCGATTGTTTCGACGGAGCGTACGGATAAGATGTGGAAGGTGTTTCTGCCGGAGGGAGAGAATAGGGACCACTGGGCGGTTAATGTGACTGGGCCTAACGCGGTGGACATTTCGAAATTTGGAGATTTTCCGCCTGTCATGGTTGTTACGAGTGGTTTGGATGCGTTGCGAGATAGACAGGTTGGCTATTACGAGTGGTTGAAGAAGTCCGGGAAAGAAGCGGTTTTGGTGGATTATCCGAAGATGATTCATGCTTTCTACGTGTTTCCGGAGCTATCAGAGTCCACTCAGTTAATCATGGATATCAAGAACTTTGTTTCCAAGCGCCCCCAGGATATGTCTGGCAGTTGATTTGCAATTGGCAAAATTGGACAATGACATGCTCCATGTAATAACTGTCCATCAAAGGTCCGTCCATCTAGAATTTGATATATTCATTTTTAATATTGTAATATTTATAAATAATATATCTTGTAAGTAAGTACCAGTCATTTTTTGAACACTTATTGTGGTTATCTTAAAAAATTATTAATTATAATTTTATTATATGTTAATGTATAATTAATATTTATATACCACGTCCGCCTTATATTATCTATTCAATATTTTTCTATAAAACGGGAAAAAAAAAAATCGACAATGTTATATCAATTAGTTTATTCCATTTAAAAATTTCAAATGGATTTCTAGCAACCAGGATGTTTGTTAGACTGAATTTAATTTTTATAATATTTAACTTAATTAATAGAATTTAAGTTTTATCTATATTATTAAAGCAAAACCATCCCATTTGTGTCTTTAGTGTAAATATTTTTAATACAATTTTTATATATGGGCATAAAATATTTTCAGTATCCTGGATTATAAATTAATTAATGATATAAATAATTAAATAGGATTGAATAGACATAGTCTTTTTCTTTTTTTAGTATATGAGTGTAAAATATTTTGGTATCCTTAAACATGAATTAAATAGGATTGAATAGACATAGTCTTTTTCGCGTAAAATATTTTTGGTATTCCTAAAAATCATGAAATTAAAAGGGTTTTGAATAGATTAAATAGAGATATATACATAGTCTTTCCCTTTTTAGCTAAATTCTAATACTATATTTATGTATGACAGTTACTTGTGAAAAAACAATTGTAATTATGATTTGTAATTAATTTCCTAATTTCTATGACTGTTAAGATTGTCCTCTTCCAACCTGTTAAAACAATATATCTATTTAAATTATATATGTTTGGTTGTTTTATTTGCACACCACCATAGATGCGTCATCTACTTGTAATCTTTAACCCAACTAAATAGTTATTTAATTGAACTCAATTTGAACTTGTAGATTGAGTTCAAATTTAACAATTATTTTTAATATGATAATAGCCTTAATTTAATTAAATCTAACTTGTCTTTATCCTGTGCCATTTTAAATTGATTTCTATCCCAATACTATGCCACTACATGGTGGACTCGAACTAGACTTTATTAACTTTAACCTCTCTATGTTTGCTTCATTTAAAATTTTTCTTGGTTTTGTTAACTCTAGTTAAAATACATACATACATACATATATTTTCCCCCCTCAAATAACGAACTCATTTTTTATTTAAAATTTGGAATCACGAAATATGTAAGTAGATATTAATAATTTCACATATTAAAGTAAAACTACGTTTTTTATCCTATTTCTTTAAATAAATAATTTGTAGTGTTGGCTAGTTCAGGATTAAATAAATATTTCATGCATATTGTAAATATTAAAATTTTATTTGCTTGACCTATGCTTACTAATATAGGGCAAGGATCCCATATCACGGGATTCAAGGGGCTGCAAATTGGAAAATCATAGAAGTAAATAGTTATAAGAGATTGTTATCCCTAGACACTCGGTGAAAATTTTAAGAAATATGAATGATACAACAGTTGTTTGTGTAATAAGGTGAGTTGCTTATCAGCAAAGTTGCTTGAGCAAGTAATCATCTAATGTCTCTTTCCATTAGGCTTTTACACTTATTTGATTTTTATAAAAAGCAATCTTTCACTTCTCGTCTTGGTTTTTTCATGCTTATTTAATTTTATAAAAAATATACATTATTTTGAGTTTATAAAATAAAATGTGTAAAGACCCGGTATGCTTAACTCAAATTAAGCACACTAAGTCCCCAACCACGTATAACACTCTCACGAATTATACGTAAGGTTGTCTCTAAAGAAGTTGTTTATGTTGAACATTTCTAAACCAATTGTAATATAAGAAATCATTTAGTTATATTTTTCAATTAACTGGATTTGGCATGGAAAATTAAATTTTTTAAAACGACTTATAAACTTCTACTCCCTACAGAGCAAACCAGTTTTTCTAAGAAACTAACTTTATAAAAATACTTTATGATTTACTCTTAGGGTAGATAATTATTTAATAACATTTGGCATTAATAAGCCCTTAAAGGAAAAACAATATATAAATACATACAGTCTCTATAAAACAAAACAAAGAAGAAACAAAATACAAATATATCTCGGTCCTATTACATTTCACTCATCTCCCATATCTTCAAATTTGCCCGATGCCCGAGACAAACATCATCACATCAACAACAACAACAATAATAAGAACAACAACATCAACAGCCTCCACATCATCCTCAAATCATCATCTCAATACTCATCTTCATCATCAACAATAATACCTGTAAAAAGAACAATAATAACAACAATGAGCCGAAGCTCAGTACACAGTATCACAATTACACACAGAGTAACACATGAGTTTAACTAAATGCAATGCACAATCAATAAGTTATTATCTTTTCTTTAAAATAAACAAATCAACATGGGAGTATTCAAACTTCGGACATGAAGGATCTAGTATCACGTCTGCCTCCCTGAGTGGTCCCTAGTGTTTATACATACCAGGCAACCCCACCTTCCGGCGTAGCCCGTAATACTATTAACGCATTACAACACTCAGAGGGTTGATATAAGCAGCTCGGATACTTATATCTCCTAGATAAATTTACCATAATGATTAAGTAATCTCATCTAAGGTTTCTAGCCGTTACACAACTCTACATAAACTCATTTCATAACATGAATATAGTTCACCCTGTTACCTAAACGTTGAACTAAAACATGTACTTCCCCCCAGTTTAAGCAAATGTTACATTGATACCAAATTCCCCATCGATTACCACTAAGCTACTTATGAAAGTCATTTCAAATAACAGGGGTGGCCTAAGCGCTTAAACTACTGTGCCCCCAATTTGAGCAACGTGCTGCTCTCCGAACCAGATTCAACGGCTTAAAGTACAATCAACACTCATCATTTATTAAGCCAAGTTTAAGTTCTTAGTTCGTTTTAGATGTCTATCCTAACAATCAACACGCAAGTTACTATACCTTAAATATGAAATCCAAACATAGCCTCGAAAGGAATTTCAGAAGATAATCCAGAAGATAAATCATATATACAAGTCTGTTAAGGAAAGAACTCGTACAGAAACTAAACTAAACTAATCATCCATTTCATCAAACTCATATAAGAACTTAAGTTATTTGTCAATTCATCTCAAACTCATTTTATTAAACCCTATTTGATCAGACACTAAATAGGAACTCTACTATGGTTGCGAAGATCGCCCCGCCAAAATATGGACAGTTATCCTTTGTCTGTCAAATAATTTCTTTTCTCTTTATTTATAGTGTTTTATTACAAAATCATTAACAAAGAATTCATATACCAAAAAATATTCATTTTCCAAGTAAACACACATTTGAAACAACATATTCCCCATATTATTCAAAGATCATCCTAATTCATTCGTCTAAGCTAATTATTAGCTATTAACTCATTTTAGCTTAACCTTAGCCAAATTGATCAGAATTAGTCATTTAATTCAAAAACTAAGTCAAGTTGATTAAAATAACTCAATCTAATTCATTTTAACTCATTCAAGTTTATTTAGCTAAGTTGAACCTAGAATTATCAACTAAGTTCATTTTTATAGCTAACTTCCATATTTAATCCATATTATTAATTAAATCTACAAATCTACTAAACTCATGTTGATTTATATCAATTAACTCATATGACACATCAAATATCACTTATCTATCTCATTTTAGCTAAAAAAGATCCATTAACTAAGCAAAAACACATTTCACAAACAAAAACAAGTTTTGAACTTTGTTTATAAAAAATATAGCAGTTGGAAAAAAGTCAAATTTGAGAATCTATGCTTTTGGAATTTGTAAAAACTCAAAACATGAAAATTGTAGATCTCTTTTTAATCTTTCCAACACAACTTGAATCACCTCAATCGAAGGTCAGATGAAATATTTATGATTAAAATAAAAAACAAAATAGTATTGCATCAGGGAAAACAAGAGTCGCGGCTGTGATTTTTGGAAAGCTGTCATAAAATGATTTTTGAGCTAAGAATCATGATCATGATTTTTGAGTTTCAAAGTTTTTGACCAACCCAAGGCTACCAAAGGATGGATCACGATCGTGATTCATGAAAACTTCCCAAAAAGAGTTTTTTCTCTCAAAATCACCCCTTGATTCATGAAATTTGTCCAACCCGAGCTTGCCAAGGCTTGAATCACGCCTGATTCATGGTTTCCCCTGAGTTATGAATTTTCTTTTTTTTTTTAAACTTCATTTTATCAAACTTTTACACATTCTACTTCAATCAAAACTTCATAAAAGCTACATACTACTCATATCAAGTCTAAACAACACTTGTACACTCATTCAACAACATCAAACAACTCCAACTACTTCAACAAAACTCAACTTCACTATTCATCATCTTCTTTATCACAACTCAACTCCCAACAACATTAATCCAACATATATAAATGTAAATAGCACTTCCAAATCAATTCAACATCAATTCATCAATTAAATAAGTAAACAATAAAGATAACAAGGAAATAACAACTTATCTTTTAAGAACACTTGCACACTTGATTTTTCTTTATACTTCTAACTTGTTTTCCTTCATCTTCTCTCCTAGCATTGATTAATCTTCTAGATAGCTTTAATCTTGAGATTTGTGGAAGAAATTAGAAGAAAAGAAGAGAAAAGAAGAAGAAAGGAAGAGAGAAAAGAAAGCATTGGTTGGGAAAGGAAGAAAAAGGAAAGAAAAGTGAAGGGACGAGAGGCAGAGAAGGAGAGATTAAAAAGAAAATGAAAAGGATTAAAATTAATTTAAAGGAATATAGATATAGGCTTAGAACTCTCAGATCAAATATCTATTTTCAAGAGTATTTAAAAGATTGTTTTTGAACCAATAAGTTAGAAATTAAGAACTCAAAATGAGGACTTAATTTGGAAATTTATTTTTGATAAAAAGATATTTAATTTGAGTTCGGGTTAAGAACTGATATTTTGAGATAAGCAAATGAACTCAAATTTTACTGAGATTTAGGAATTGGTATTTTTGGTATAAATTGAATCCTCTAAACATTTTAGAACATGTTTAGGGATTTTAGGAATTTCAAATCTTAAAACTAATTAATTATTAGCTAATTAAATTAAGCCAACTTGTCTAATTAAATCCTATAATTCATTTTATTCATTTAAATCTATCTAAAACCAATTTCTATTTTAGATGAAGATTTGGGGCATTTCAAAATGACCCAAAAAATTTAAAATTATAACTAACTAACTTTCTTAAAGTAACTAAGGATAAAATAGATAATTACTTAATATAGAGAGTTATTTAAAATTCAGACATTACACTTTAAGCAAATCCTTGAGCAATCCAATGATAAAGATGCTTTAACTACATCTGAAGTTTTCTTGCTCAATTCTTCCGATCCTCTTATCCAACGCTGCGTACCTTTTGTTGATCTTTTTTTCCTTTTGGTTGAAAACTTTGTTAAAAGGCACAGCCCAGATACTAGATCTTCTTTTCTCCTTTAGACTGAGAGATAGGCATCATTATTTATCATTTTTTTCTTCAATTAACCAAGATTATATTTATTAAATTTTATAACAATCTTAAAGGATGATTACTTGATAACTTGGGAAAGTTGAAGTTGGAAACTCCCCATTCACTTGCTAATCTGATCCCTGTTTTCTTTTTTGATAGGTGTGGAGTGTAATTGTATTGATTGTATGAAGTATTTGTGGTATGGAACTGCTCAATTACAGCAGGCATCAAGGTTTAGAAAAACATGGAGTTGGTGGCTTTATAGGCTATGTTTCAGATTGTGGTGGATTGCTTCATACAAAAATGAGTCCAACTTTTAAGTCATGATGACTTATCTCAATAATTTCCATTTCTTCACTTAAATAATTTAATGGTTAGCTTGTGGCAATTGAGTTGGTTGAGTTCATCTGGGTAATGTCAATTAGATGATGCAATTAAAGTGAGTTGGATCAAGTTACAGAGTCAAAGCAATCTTTCTCTCCTTTATAGAAAAGAACAGTCAAGCGAGCCAGAGCTATCAAGAATCATATGCTACATGAATTACCGGTGGCTCTCTCCCAATTTCCTCGATTGGCGGTTAGACCAATAATTCACACCATTGGAATTATACAGAGGAGTGAGGACCACGTATTCAATAAGTGGAGAGACATGGATCCTATCATCTATAAAGTTAATATATATATATATATATATATCAAATAAATTAAAAAAATTAAGGAAAAAAGAAGAGACGTAAGAATGAGTAAGCGAAACTGATAAAGTAAGAAAATTTTTACGGTTCTATTGAAGAAACTGTGTACTTAATTATTTAATCATTAAAATATTAATTATTTTAATAGTTTGATCTTGATTGAGCATAATACGAGCTTCTGGATAGTGATAAAATTTGTTTCGTTAAAATGACGAGACCATAAAATTTCCATTAAAAGCATATGGAAAATTATTTTACAAATTTCTTATTTTTTAAGATACAACCTCACGTCTAATTTAATTAAGACAAGTTATACTGAAATTAAATATTAATATTTTAAATAGTTAAAAAAAATTATTAGCATTTATTCAACCAAAAGTAAGATCACATCAATTAGTCCATGTCAGATACCGATATTCTGTTTGTAGTAATTCTTTATATATATATATATATATATATATATGGTTTTCGATTTACTTACCGTGACAGTTTCATAGTTGTCAATTTTAAAGGATAACTGTTCTAAAAATTAAATAAAAACATATAACAACTTTAGAAATTTCTCATGGAAAATATTTGAGGTCTATATCCTATCGTGATTTTCCTAACTTAACGAGTGACCGTTGATACTTAAGAAGGGGAAATCGGGAAAAAAAAATCAGCTGCTTGGTTGACTTGTAGACATGTATTTATAATATTTATATACCCTTTTCCTTATTAGAAAAAAAAAAAAAAGGTTATACACGAATAGGACATGGAATTTGGGCCTGTTATTATATTCAAGTGCCCCAATGAAATTTCCATTTCCATTAGGTATTTTACAAATTCTTTCTAATAAATCCTTATCCTATCTATTTAGCATCTCATTAAAGTTGAAATTGATTAATTTATTAAATAATTTTTATTTTTCTCAATAAGTTGATTTTTATCTTTTTTTTTTTGTTTGTTCACTACCTTATATATGTGTGTGTATGTCTCAAAAATAGAAAAGAATTCGAAAAAACGAATCCATACTCTTGAATGAAAAAGAGATGTAATTGCAGTTCCTTTTAGAAATGGTAAGATCTATGGTATAAGAAGAAGGGTTGATCTGTATCATTGTGACTTGGTTTTGATTTCTCCATTTCATTTTTCGATAATGCTGAAACGAGTTCTTTTCTTTTTCATATTGATTAGAACATGCTAAGCTAAATCTTCTTCATGAAAAAATTGCTTGAATTAGATTAGGAAAATTGTACGGTTTTATGAAACTATGTATTATAACTTGAATCTATATTCAATCCTATTTTCAATATTGTCTACAATGAGTAGCACAATTATTCAAAGAACACTTTGTTTATTATATTGTTTTTACAATAATAAGGTAAAGTTAAAGAATAAAAATAGATAAAAAGAAAAAAATATATTTATATATTAATAGGCCGAGATATAAATATTATCAATAGGATTGATAAACTAATTTCAAATAATAAAAAGGATTTATGTAAATGGGCCATATTATGTACAAATTTCTTCTGCTCTATTTTTCTCAATACTCAAATAGTGAATTTATTCTAAGGCCTTTATATATTGGTAGATTGATGACAAGGGCTTCCATATAATCTATTTTATTATTCTTTGCATGGCATTAACATACAAATTGAAGGCTTATAAGCAATTGAATCTCAATACCAAGTGGGGAAAGAATTAAAACTTTGTGGATTTTTAAGATTTTTTGAAACTTATCCTAAAACCTATAAAAAAATTATCCTCTCATATAAATATTGGATCGATCCAACATATACCCTAATCTGGTTTAATTTCATCTTTTCTTATAAAATTAAAGGATAAATGACTAACACATATTAATTGTTTAGCAACAAATCAAGAATAGGTGAATTGTTAAGTTATTGAATAGGTCTAGAGTATGTGATAAGAAAACACTTTAAAGTTCGGGATTGATCTTGTGATATGTTTGAAGAAGCCTTTCAAACCATGCCACTTGCATCATTTAGTGGTTAGAAAAAATTTAAAGCTTTTCAGTAATGTTTACTTTTAAAAAATGTCACAAATCAAATAATATAATAATTTCTTTTGGCTTCAGTTAATAACGTCACAAATGATATATTGTATGTAACCTTTGCAAAATCTACAAACATTACTCAAGGTAGAAATTCTTGTAATGCCTAGTTCTTGGAGGAGAAGGGAATAGGAATTAAAAAAGTTCTTGCATTAGTTTTCTTCCTAATTCCTATTAAATAAATTTTGAAAAAAAAAATCATCTTCTTTTTTTTAATTGTTCAAGTAGAAATTGGGAGTTAGACAAAATATTTAAGTGAAAGTTGTATCTTGCTGGCTTTGATATGTTAAAAATGGATGTAGAGCTAAGTTTGAATCTTTGTTTCCTACCCAACGTTTAAAATAGGAGGGAAAAGAAGTTACTTAGCTCTATTTGGTTTGTAGGCATGTCAACAGTATGCCGTCATTCCAATTTAGACCAATTAAAAATAAAATATAAATAAAAAATATGTATTTTTATTTTAAAATAAATAAAATAGATCAAATATAGATGAAAAATAGATAATCCATAAAGACCTAATTGCTCACTTGACAAAATAGATGGAGAATTATTTCTTCACTTAGATAGCTTAATACTAAAAACCAGTTAAAGCCTAGTCAGGATGGAATGAAATTTAGTTGTGGTAACTGAGTTGGCAGAGGCATCTGGATGATGTCAATTAGATGATGCAATTAAAGTGATTTGGATCATGTCACAAAATCAAAGCAATCTTTTCCTCCTTCTTTAGCAGATGAGGGTAGAAGGAGCTTCATCAAGAATTATGTATCTTTAATATCAATTATCTAAAAAGTATAAGATCTAAGATTTCTTTTCTTTCTTTTTAATCAATTAGTAGTTTTTTCTTTTATTTGAAGTCCTAACATGTACAAGTACACTCCCTACATATATGATACTATTCTGTTGTAAGTTGATATTTGTCTACGAAATTATTATGCCCCTACCCAAATAGTACATGTTGGTCCTAGTGGTTGGCAGCGGTTCAGAAGTTAGAACCAAAGCAAGGATACCCGGTTCCGAGGGATCCAACGGTTCCGATCCGATTTAGGAACCAGCGAATAGGAAAAATTTTTTGATTTTTTTTCTTAAAAAGTCCAATATCATTGGAGACAAAAAAAATTGGCAAAAAATAACAAGTACAGATTTAATTTAACACAATTACTCTACAGTCTAGAACTTTAAAATTTCGAATCCTTCATCCAATTATTTATTTATTTATTTTTGCTGGTATAACTACAAATACAACATGTATTTAATCGTATGAATTTTTCTTTTCTCTCCCGCACTCCCCTCTCTTCTTCTCTCCTTTACTCTCCCTCTCACCTCTCTCCCTCTTGGTCAAGGAATTGGACCAAAGGGCAAAGGGTCCAAAATGGCGCCTGAAAATGTTTGTTTTGTTTTGTCTTTTTTCCTCTGGTTGAATTTTTTATTTTTTTCCTTTGATTTGTCGCTCGCACTATGCATCTAGCAGGTTTTACTTTTTATTTATTTTTTGTTTTTTTAACTGACTAAGAATCGCGGATTATAGAGTCAAATGGTATGATTTGGATTCGGATTCGAAATCGGACCATACCTAGGCCTAGTTGATTCAGACCATTTCTATATACTATCGTAAACTTACGGCGAGCACCTTCTTCGGGCAGATGAGATGGAAAATTGGGATAATCCTATATGTCAATATGTAATTTTTTTATAAAGAAAGTTATATAAAAAAAATGGTATAAAGGCATTGGAAGTGCCTATATTTTTTACTTTTAGCAATTTAGTGTCCAAATTTTCACTTTTAGTGATTTAGTGTTTGTAGTTTTAATTTAGTGTTTTCGTTAATGAAAAAGTTAAGACGTTACTCTTTTTTCTTTTTTTTTTTGGTTTTTTAGTGTTTGTACTTTAGTTTTAATTGTATTTTGCTATATTTTAATTTTGATGCACTTTAGTGTTGATCCATTAATTAATTTATTAAAAATAAATATTTTATTTTACTTAAGTGATATATTATTCGAAAATTTAAAAAAGTTATGTATTAATTCATTGAAAATCAATTTTAGATTTTTAACTGATATAATATTTAAAAAATATTTTTATTTGATAAGTTTGGTCATAAATAATTTTTTACATGTAATGTTAAGTTTTATAAAATCTTATATCACTGGAAAACTCTTAATATCAATTTTATTTAAAAATAAGATCTTATTGCGTGTTTCAAGATAAAATAGAGTCGGCAAAATTTGAAAAGGTTTTTATTTGTAAATCAAGTGTCATTTGCTTTATGATATCAATTTTCAAATTTGTTGAATAATACACCTTTATATGTTATAGCATTTGTTTAGGTTTTCTTTTGTAGTTCCCCAAAAAGTTCTCCATGCGATTGTTAATAAAATCCTCCCTCAATCCAGACATATGAGTTAGTCAATATAAATATTTTAATGCTAAGATCGATGGGAGACCTTTTGAATAATTTTATAAGCATTTTTTAATGACACTAAATAAAACTCTAAAGAAATATTACAATGCAGAGAGATATAGTATTCACAAGTTTAAAAATTTATATTGTAAAGAAAATGGCACATGATTCACAAATAATAACTATTTTCAAATTTTACTTGGTCCATGTTATCTTAGAATATATGGTATGATCTTATTTCCAAAGATGAAAAATGTCAAATTTAGTATATTAACGTTTAACAAAAGTTTAATTGATTACTAGAACTTTGAAGTGATCAATTTAATACCTAATCAAAGATTTCATGGATTTTTTTATTGTCTATTTAACAACTTTTGATATGTTTCCTATTGTAGAAGACACTCCTAGTATTAAATGGTGTTAGATATATAGTAAAAATTCAATGATATCGTGCTTATTTTATGTCTATAAATGGAGCAAATAATATTAATGAACTAGTAAAAGTAGTTACAAAAAAAATTTAAATAGATATTAAATTGATCACTTTAAAGTTTAAATACTAGATTAAATTTTTATATAAAGTTTAAGTATCAAATTTAACATTTACCCTCTCATATAAAAATTGACATTGAGTGACCAAAAAAAATTGATATAGAGAGTTTTCTAGTGATATACAATATTGTAAAAATCGAACATTGCAAGCAAAAAATTATTTATGATCAAACTTATCATATATAAATAAATTTCTTTATATTTATAAAATAATATATCGGTTAGAAATCTAAAATTAATTTTCAATGGATTAATACATAACTTTCCTTTAATTTTTACAATAATATCACTTAAAAAAGTAAAATATTATTTTTTTTGTAAATTAATTAGTGAATAGATACTAAAATGCATCAAAATTAAATTATAAACACCAAAATGCAATTAAAACTAAAGTACAAGTACCATGATACAGAAAAAGTGTAATGACGTTAACTTTTTCGTTAAAAGAAACACTAAATTGAAACTATAATTACTAAATCGCTAAAATTGAAAGTTTAGACATTAAATCCCCCATAAATTAAAAATGCAAGTACTTATGGTATCTTTATCCCAAGATAACGTTACTATTTAGGATAAGTTCAAATAGAAATTATTATTTTGAGTGGTTAAAAAAGATAGATTAACATTTTATAAAATGAGTTAAATGAGAGATCAATGTTTTGAACAATTAATAAAATGAATAGCATATCTAACCTATTTTACGAAACATTGATATTTTTTAACCACTTAAAATCTTAATACTTATATGAATTTATCTCTAAACCTTAATGTTTTTCAGCATAATTTATTCAATTTAATTAAACAACAATTCATTTTTCAACTCTAACATCATGAGTACAAAATAATCATTTAGAATCTTTTATAAATATACGTATATCTATTAAAACATTTGTATAAGTAATTTGTTTATTCAATTATTTTATTACCATCTTTAGTTCTTTACACCTCTATATAGACATTTCTTTGTGCTGAGTTGGATCAAGACTTGGTAGGTTTAGGTCCCCATTTCATAGACCCGTAATCGCTTGGTATAGGTGGTGGGGCAAGTCTACCGCTTGAACCCACCAGGTCCCAGGGCAAGTTGGGACGGTTATGTCCCCTTCTTAAAAAGTAATAAAAAATTAAAGAAAGAAATTGTTTAAAATTAAAATAATAAAATTTTAAACTTTAAATATATAAATTAGATCTAAGAATTTACTATCTTTTAGCATGTATTTATTTAATACTATTAAGAATATGCAATTATTTATATACAAGTACATCCTTATTGAGTTGAAATAAAAAGAAGTCCCACATTGTTTATATGTGAGATCCTTCTCTTAATGAAATTGTATATAGAACATGAGACATATAGTTTTCAATTATATTTGTCATGTATTATTATCAATAATACATTAAATATTATGAGTAGATATTTAATAATTTATATTCACATAAAAAAATATAAACATTAAATATTATTTACTTTATTTAACTTTTCTATTATGTTAACTTTCATATTGTTTTTTAATCTATACTTATTTTTATTTTTTATTTTGATAATAACAACATCATATCAATTTTCTTATTTATTTTTTGTTTTTTCAATTAAGGAACCTTAAGGACTTGAAGGTCTACGAGTCCGGCTATCAAACCTGTCATGGACCCATAGACCACAATGAATTCGCTTGATGGAGTGGATGGGTCCTTAGGAGGACCCGGCTGAGTTGGACAGATGGGTCCCGGTTTTAACCAATCCGAGGATGTCTACTTAACTTAGTAGAGACATTGAAAATGGATCCGGATTTTAGACAAGAAAGTTGTACGGACCCTCTCAATTCTTATACATACGAAATAATAAATAACAAAAGGAGAGTAATTATTTTTTCCTATAAATCGATCAGCTGGAGAATCACATCCAATCCCGGCTCAGTCTTCTGTCATCTCCGAAAAGGCCAATGCATGTCTAGATATTTTAAACCAAAATCTCTGTCTTCTACTTCCTTTTTATAATCTTAATCTTTAACTACTCTTGTAATATTGTTTTTATCATATTACAATGACAAAACCGTCGTCACCGTCTCCGTCTATTTCCCATCTTCCACTCAAAACACGCATCTCCATTGCCTTACTTTCTTTTGTGACCGACTTCGCCCGCCCCCGCGACGGCACAATCAACCGCTGTCTCCTCAAACTCATCGACTTCCGAACCCCTCCAAACCCTAAACCTATCCGCGGCGTTTCTTCCTCCGACATCACCGTCGATCCCTCTCGCAACCTCTGGTTCCGCCTTTTCACTCCCACTCCCACCTCCACCGAGACTACTCATCCCATCCCTGTCATCACCCTCTTCCACGGAGGAGGCTTCACCCACCTCAGCGCATCCTCCACTCCCTACGATGCTGTGTGCCGCCGCTTCGCTCGCGAACTCTCTGCCTTCGTGCTCTCCGTCGAGTACCGTCTAGCACCGGAGCACCGCTGCCCCGAGCAATACGACGACGGATTCGAAGTCCTCAAGTACATAAATCAAAACCCTAGCGTGCTCCCTCCAAATGCCGACCTAACAAAAGTCTTCCTCGCCGGGGACAGCGCCGGCGCGAATCTGGCGCACCACGTGGCGTTAAGAGCATTAGGAGCATGCCAGCGGGAGCCAAAACTGGAGAAACTGAAAATCGAAGGAATCGTATCGATCCAGCCGTTTTTCGGAGGAGAGGAGAGGACGGAGTCGGAGAAACGTTTGAAAGGAACGCCGATTGTTTCGACGGATCGTACGGATAAGGCGTGGAAGTTGTTTTTGCCGGAGGGAGAGAATAGGGACCACTGGGCGGTTAATGTGACTGGGCCTAACGCGGTGGACATTTCGAAAATTGGAGATTTTCCGCCTGTCATGGTTGTTACGAGTGGTTTGGATGCGTTGCGAGACAGACAGGTTGGCTATTACGAGTGGTTGAAGAAGTCCGGGAAAGAAGCGGTTTTGGTGGATTATCCGAAGATGATCCATGCTTTCTACTTGTTTCCGGAGTTACCAGAGTCCACTCAGTTAATCATGGATATCAAAAACTTTGTTTCCAAGCACCTCCAGAGTATGTCTAGGAATTGATTAAAAGTTTCCAATCTCCATCTAGTCATAGGTGCGTGGACGATAAGATGCTCGATATAATAAAGGTGCTATCAAAACCAGTTAATATATCAAATAATAATTCTAGTTAAATCGTCCATAAGATCTTGATATTTCTCCGGAAAGAGGAAGCTCCCGGTAAATAATACACATCACTATGTGTAATCTATTTCATGTTTAATATACATGTTATGCATAACTACTAATTATTTTTCAATAAGTGCATATTAAAATATAATTGATAATTATGGATCATATATATGTATGTATTATTTATATTGTCTATTCAATATATATATATATATATATATTATAAAGTAAAGAAGGGTCAAACTGCTTAGAAATAATTGAACAATGTTATATCAATTGGAGAATTCCATTTAAGAATATTCAAATGGATTTCTAGCTACTTGAATAGTCTGTTAGATGAAGTTAAAGTTTTATATTATTCCGATTAGCTCTTAATTTAGTTGAATTCAAGTTGAGCATGATTGATTTAGTTTGAGTTTAACTGTTAATATTAATTTAATATGCTAATAATTTAATCAAGTTAAAGTTGACTTTATTTAATGCCATCTTTAATTGAGTTTAACCTCAACTAGGGGTCGAAGTGTGTGGAAAAAAAAAAAAAAAAAAGCTGAAACGTATACTATATTACCTTACAAATTTATTGGTAGCGAAAAGAAAAGAAAAAGGCTTTGAGATATTAATCTTATGATTATTACTTGATCTGGCCGTTGCCCTTGCTTTCACACCATGCTTTGTAGAAAAATTGAGGCACCATCTACTGCATGTCTATTAGAGCAATATCCATTCATTGTAAGTTAATGTAGAGTACTATACTAATAAAATAGGTGAATGTAGTAGAAAAGAATATGGTAAATTACATGTCTGATGATGTTATTACATGTATTTTCTCTTTTTATTTTCCTACATCATACGAATAATCTTATAAATGACAACTAAAACAATTAGTGTAAAAATAAAGTGAAATTAAAAAAAATTACATATTATTGGTGATTCTTGAAACTTGTTTAAAAAATATAAAATTACAGTCTAAATTTTGTCAATATTAAAAACGGTAAACAAAGATTATGAAAAGAGGAAAGTGCAAATGATAGAATTGAAATATGAAGATGTCTTTTTGGAGATATCAGATAGAATATAAAGACAAATAGTCAATTATGAAGAAAAAGAAGAAGAAGACTAACAATGACACATTAGGAAGAAGAATACCTTCAGGTACCCACTAAACTCAAACACAGAAAAATCAATGAGGATCAAAATAACATGTTGAAAAGAATATAATTAATGCAATATGTTTCGTCAATATTCATACAAACATTATAAATTACACAATTAGTGCATGAAGAAGACAATCAATATAAATGAAAAACTCATCATTTTGTGGGTATTGAACCCCCTTTTGTAAAATGTGAAAGGAACTAAGTAAGAGGTTCGATCTGTTTGTTGAAGCGCATGTGCTTCATAAACCTATGAAAGTAAGAAAAATATATTAAACTTTTATTATATAAACATTGAGAAAATAAGAAATCTATTTTTAATAAGGCAAATAAATAGCAATTACTTTTTGGATTAAAAAAATAAAAAGCCTTGGTCTTATTCAACTAATGGCATTACATTACCCTCCGTACCACCTCGTCTCTAAGCAAACTAACTTTGCTATGGCGACTTTACAATGGAATTATACTAACATTTCTAGAAAAAAAAAAAAACTTTAAAACCATCATATCTTACTATAAAGTGAAATCCAAATTCAAGTTAAACCCTTAATTTTAATACACTTCTGTAAATTTATTTATACCCATGAAATATAGACTAACTCAATTCATGGTTCACTATTGTTATCAATACCCAGAGTTTAATTTCTAACAACAATATAGATTCTCATAAACATACAAATAAAAACTTCATGGGGAAAAGAAAAGTCAAAGTTTTATGTACTTACGAAATGCCAAATCTTATAAAGGCTAGTATGAAAAATTCAAAAAAGACAACTTATTCTATAAATTGATTTCAAGCAATAGGTTCTGAAAATAAAAGTAATATCTTGTAAGAATAAATAATGCAGTAATAATATTTGGAGGAAAGGTAGGACAAAGAAATAAATAACATCATCAAGGTAAAGTACTGGAAAATAAATAGTGGCTAAATCTATAAAAATGCACTTAAGTTTATAAATATGGAACATTAGAAAAATATAAAGTAAGGAGAGAGAATGAAACTTAAAAAAAAAAAAGAGAGAAAACAATTCCTTCTATTATACGTCATCATAAGAAATGGTGATTAGGAAAATGTAAGAAAACAAAAATATGAAGAAAAATTTTAAAGTGCAAGTTAATTCAAATATGAAATGTTGGAAGCGGTTGTCTTACGGAACCAAATTGTATTAGATTGCCAAAATCAAATATCCAAAGTTATGAGAGTTAATGCAATCGATTTGTATTGGATTGCCAAAATCAAACGATCAAACTTTTGAGAGTTATTGATTGAGGATATTGACGTGTGAGTGGGACAAATATTATGGATGCATCTAGTTTCCTGAAGTTAATTGATTAATCGAGAAGATAAGATGGTTGTATCATGGAAAGATGAAAGGTAGTGATTACTTTTTCGGTATTCTTCTTTTTTAAATTTAAATATATTGTGCGAAGAAGGAGAACACAGGTGCTTTTAAAAAGAAAAAGAAAAGAACTAATTGCTTTTAATCAGGATAAATAGGCAAATACATAATTGTCATACTTTGGTTCTATTATTTGACATGAATTATAGAGGATTGGCTTAATATTAATAGAAGATACTATTCCACTAGTAGGTAGACTCCAACTTGACTTCGTTAACTTTAATCTCTTCATGTTTATGTATACTTTATTTATAACTAGTAGGTGCATGCACCCTCTTACATGTGCAAAAAATAGTTATTACAATAATGTGGTTAAATGAAACATAAAACAATTATTAAACACAAAATAAAAAATAATAAGTTTGGTGAAAGAATAATATGAAAAAACAGTTACATGGGAAGGAGAAAGCATGTGGGAAGTTATAATGGAAGAGAGAAAAATATGTCGACAATTATCATGGGCAAAAGAAAATTACTCGAATGGTACACGAAAAATGGATTGAAAAATTAAAAGAAAAAACCTATGGGACATACATTTTTAAGTTAAATAAGTCCTATTCTCTTAATTAATAGTGATAGATTTTTCCTTGTTTTGTTAACTCTACAAAAAGTACTTTAATTTTTCCCTTCAAGTAACAAACTCACTGATATTTAAAATTTGTAATTGCAAAATATGTAAGAAAATATTAATAATTTCTCATATTAAAGTAAAGCTTTTTTTTTTCTTTAACCAATTTTTTCTACAGTATTGGCTACTTTAGGAAGAAATAAATATTTCAAGCATAATGTGTAAATATTAAATTTTCATTTGTTTGAGCTATACTTTATTAGAGAATTAATTATAATAGACTTTCTATATATTCTAAATTTAATAGAGGATTAATTGTAATTATTAGAGAATTAACTATAATAGTCTTTCTATATATTCTAAATTTAATAGATAATTAATTGTAATTAATTATAATATCCTAATTCTAGGATATTTTCCTATATTTATAATTCATGGTAATACTTGATTTGTGTATATATATTCATTCTTAATCAATGAAATAGATAAGCCGTTGTTTCTCAATATTCCTCACTTTATTCCAACATGGTATCATAGTGGTAATCTTCTTAGGCATATTTTTAGACAAACCACAAAACTATACCACCAGTTCCCCTAATGGCTTTCGACGCTACCTACTCTTCTATTAATGATTCTATCTCCATCCAAAACCTCTTAAGATCCTCAACATCCCCTCCTTATAATTAATCTCTCGAATATTACCAAATTATCATCCACCAATTATCTCACATGGAGCTTTCAAATCCAGTCTCTTCGTGAAGATTATGATCTCCATCACTTCATTGATGGCACTCATACTCTACCACCACCCTCCATCATCGTTAATGGTGTTACCTCCAAATTCGACATACACAACCTAGAAGTGCCCTCTTTTCTATTTGTAAGACTCCTATTATATTTTGCTTAAGTTATGATGTTATGATTTCCATTCTTGAATGCTATTTTTATAACTCCTTAAACACTCGTTTCAAGGCATGGTCCTCTATAGTCATGAAAGTACGCCTTACACCAGGTATCGAAACTTTTGCGTGATTAAGATAGTCATTCCTAAGCTTTAATATCGAGTGTGGCAAGCTATCACGTTTAGAGTACCATTTGGAGCGTGATAAGAATCATAATTGAGAGCTCATTGATCTTTCAAAAGATAAGGAAGTTATTGGATTAAAACAAGTCTACAAGACCAAATATAGGGAAGATGGTTCAATCCAAAAGCATAAAGTTGTCAACGGATATTCACAACAACTTGGCTTTGATTTCAATGAAACATTTGCACCAATTGCTCACATGGAAACTATTAGAATTGTTCTTGCCTTAGCAACTCAACTAAAATTATCAATATATCAATTGGATGTCAAATCAACATTTTAAAATGGAGATTTGTAAGAGGAGGTATATGTAGAATAACCCGAAGGATATATCATTAAGACATAAGGCACTGTATGGATTAAACTAAGCTTCACGGGCATGGAATAGCAAAATTGATAGCTATTTCTAGAGAAATGTTTTTTAAAGGAGTCAAAGTGAGCCTTCACTTTACATTAAAAGATAAGGTACAAAAGATTTTCTCATTGTATGTTTATATGTGGATGACTTTATCTATATAGGTACAAATCAATCCATGTTGGATGAATTCAAAGTGGCAATAATTAAAAAATATGAGATAATTAAATTAGTTGAATATAATCCTCCATTTTCATCTTTGTTAATTTATGACATTGACATTGGTAGAGTTTACTTAATTTGCACCCAACATATTTTTTGGTATCAGAGCCAGGTTTATGTCTTATGAAATATTTTGTTGGAAATTAAGTTCTCCAATCTAATGGAGAAATATTCATTTCTTAAGAAAAATATTTAGATGATTTGTTGAAAATATATCAAATGAGTAATTGCAAGCCGGTTGCTACTCCACTTGCAACGAATGACAAATTACAGTAAGAAGATATATCACAAAAAGTTGATGGGAAGGTGTATAAAAGTTTGGTTGGGCCATTGACTAACCTAGCAAACACAAGGTCGGATATTGTTTATCCAATTAGCTTGATTTCAATATTTATGCAAAATCCAAGTAGACTACATTATGAAGCAGCCAAGACAATATTAATATATTTGCAAGACACAAAAAATTATGGTATTCATTATGTGAAAGAAAAAGATTTCAAGCTTATTAGATATACAAATAGCAGCTGGGTTAGATTAATTAATGACCAAAACAACACGTCTAGATATATATTTTCTTTAGGATAAAAAATTATATCTTAGTCATCAAAGAAGTAAAAGACAATATCATTATCATCATCTGAAGTAGAATATATAGCAGCCACAGATGCAACATATGAAGCTGAAATAACCAAATAACAGGAAAATAATAAAAAAATATGTTTTAGTTATTTAAAAGGGGCAAGAGAGTAATTTATTATTTTAAAACAAGGGCACACTTGCCCATCTCCAAATCTTTTGAAATCTTGACAGTTAGAAGCGTATAAATCCAATAATTAACACTTTCCCCTGCTACCTTTTCTTTCATGTACGTTATAGAGCATCCACTTTCTTTCCCTCAACAACCTATTGAAAATTCTTGAAGAAATTTTATCAAGACAATGCAGTAAGTGATAATTCTTCTTTGTCTTTCTTTTACTTTTCTTTTTCTTCTTATTTCCAAGAAAGTATTTGTGGGAGTAATAAGATCTTATTGTATCAGTATGATAGCAACTTTCCACCTTGGAAAGAACGAGTTGTTTGAGAATTTCTGAGGAAATTTTTGAAGGGAAAAGATTTAGGAAGTAAGGAAGCAAAAGGATTGATAGATTTGTGATAAGCTAACATGAATTCGACATTCAAGATTCAATCTTTATGCAAGTTCTATTATGATCGGTGTCTGGGTTTTGAATAAGAGTTGAATTTGGATAATTAGTTGTAGCTTTAATGTTGGGAACGAAGAAAATCGGTACTTTGTAAAAATTACATGAAAAAACCTTATTTTTGGTCCTGCATGACCTTGTACACGTCCTATGTAGAAGGTCGTGTACTTCAAAAACATGCTCTGCCTTCTTTTTGTTTTATGCACAACCTCTTTGCATAACTTGTGCAAAATGATCATGTACATTGAAAATGCTTTTTGTCTTCTGCACAACCTCCTTGCATAGCTAGTGCGCAATAGTTGTGTACAATGAGTTTTTGCATAGCCTTGTATACAAGCATAGCTTGTGTTGAAGCTTTTGTACAATCCAATTTTTTTCCAAAACTTGATTTATTCTTCTCAAAGACACTTAAAACTTGTTTAATTAACTTATTTAAGGTTTATTATTACTATAAAAACACAAGGCCTTATTAAATCAATTAATTACTATTTTTCATTATTTTCTTCGTTATAATTTAAACTTTTAACATAAATATGCAAATATCTTATATAAATACTTCTTTTTTAACACTAGAATAAGAGAGAAAAGCCTAGAGAATATTATTTTGGGAATAAGTTGAGAAATATAAAAGAATCTAAATACCCTTATATGTTGTAAATCCAAGTTAGAGTTTTCTATCAATTGGACTAAGTTGAATCAACCATCTAGGTACGCATATACCATGCTTATTATTTGTTCTTGTTCGGGATAGGAATTGGAGTGGACTAATTAACTATTCGGCTTTAATAATGTGCTTGTTGTTTGTTCATGGCTGCTGGTAATAGACGGAGAGTATCAATGCAGTTATCACAGAAACTCAATAATCCATGTGTGATGGTGTCCCAAGTGGAGTTGTGCATGCCAATGATCTGGGTAGATCTAGATGTTTTGGTTTCGGGAATATTGGGGAGTACCTAATATTCATGTTTTGGACTCTTGGATATTGGGGAGTACCCAACATCATATATATGTACATTATAATATTTATGTGTTTCGAGATACTGAGTTATCCCTTTGTTGAGTGTTTAGCTAAAGGATTAAGATAATTAAATGGTTGTTTGTTTTATTCATATGATTGTGATGCATATGAGTTTGTCATTATTTTCACACCGCATATGTTTGTTGGTATGTCGTATTGGGCTTCGGCTTACTCTACATCTTTTTTAGGTATAGATGGAACCCCTATGGCTTTTGACTTATCTAAATATGATGTTATCATGGACTTTGGGGAGGACGTTAATGGCAAAGATTACCCAGCAGACATATAGACTGGTGTTGTTAGATTTCAGGAGATAGACACTCCTATCATGTTATGTGGTTGTTATTCTTGTATTAACTAATATGTTAGGGCATGGACCCGCCTATTAGTATATGTATATTTGTGAGTGTTTAGATGGACTACATGAGTCATCCTGTCACGCCCCGTAGGGTATCCCAAACGTAACAGCCCACCACATACTAAATAAGACTCTCGAGTTCTCTACCCAAGCACTTCGGGAGTCTTAAGTAGATGTAAAGCGTTCCTTTACGATAATAGAATACTTTGACAAATGGAGTTAAACAGTTTAACGTGGCATTCATTAGCCATAGATAATAAATCAAAACGCATAATTATAGTTTACAAAATCTAAGGGGCATTCCCCCGCAAAATAATAACAAGTCCATTACAGTCATCCAGAGTCCTTAGTTTCCAACGGAAGTCTATACAAAAAGAATGGATTAAACTTCTATGGGAAACTCCTATCTCCGGTACCTGTGCTGTGGCTTGCCTCGGCCTAAGCCATATAAACTCGTGCTGCAATAGATAAAAACTAAGAAGCTATTCTTCCACTTTATACTCCTTAGGGTTTCTTTGACTTTTAATCTTGTAATCCACTTGTTATCTAACTAAAAATAAGTTCTCAAAGTCTATATTAATCATGGCCCTCATTCATGCATAAAAATTCCCATTTTTCATTTGGTAAACATGTCTTTAAACAAGCTTTTTGTAAAAATCCGAATTTTTGAAATTTCATTTTCTTGCATTTTTCTTATGGAAAAACTTGTCTAATGAATTAAAAATTGAAGCTCCAATATATATATTATCTAAGGACTTTATTTAGCTTATAAAACATCCAATTTAGACTTAGATACTAAGTGTTCTTGTAGGCATGAACCTATATTACGAATTTGACTATTGATCCACACATCAATATTTTTCATTCTAACTCCACCACTTGTTTTACATTCCTATCATGCCTAAACTCATCCAAGCTTATGAAAATCATTCTTTCAAGATATCTATTACATATACCCTTCATTTTTCTTGTGAAATATGAGTTTAAAAATGATTTTGGTGGCTTTTAAGGTAGGGTTTCACTTTCATCCGAATTTCCAACATTGCATATTTAACAAAACCTTTCCTTTTTCAATATTCTTGCTTCCTATATGTGAAGATCTACTATCTAACATCTCTATACATGAACAAGACTACATTTTTATGATCATCAACAAAATAAATCTATGATCATGCATGTACATGAAGATGTGGATGTCTAAACTTTAGATCTACTATATATAATGCATGAATCATGGATCTCATGGCATGAACAACAATATATATGCAAGATCTCTACTTTACATGCATGAACAAGTTGATATTTCAAACAAAACTCTTTCAAATAATAGATCCACTTCTTGTGATGGCTTGAGATTCTTGTAATAGTGTTTTCATGTCCCTTGCTCATGCTCATTGGGATAAATGATGGAAAACACACAAGAATGATCTTGCCATTACAATATTTGGGATAAACAAAGCCTAAAATCAACATACCAAAGGAGTATTGGAGTAGAAAGAGAAGAAAATGAGTTGAACTTGTGAGATGGGGAGGGGGCAAAGCTCACGGCACCAAGGGGGAAAAAGAGAGGGTTTTTACTCTTTTGTAAAATTGAAACAAGAAGAAATGAGGAGAGAGAGAGAAAAATATGTTTATATATGAAGGCATTAGGGTTTATTAATGAATAAAAATTGTAAAAATAAATCAAATGAGGGAAAAATCAAGGGGGGGGGGGGGGGGGGGGGGGGGGGGGGGGTGGGTGGGGGTGTGGGGTGTGGGGGGGCGCGGCCACTTCCTTGTGTGTGTGTGTGTGTGTTTTAAAATTTGATATTTGTAATTTAGTAAATTAAAATGTAATAAATGTGATAATTATTTAAGAGACAAAATTTCTTGGAAAAGAAAATTGAAATGAGTAGTTGTAAGGATGTAAGAATAGGGTATGGGTAGTGTGTAGTGTAGGTTGTACTTGTGAATAGTAGACAAGACATCTACTTTACTGGTTGTACCAAAAATATGGGAAAAGCTATAACTGTAATTTTTATAGCTCGGAAAATTATAAAATTGATATTTTTGGAATCCTTATAAAATTACGGTTCTAATGAATATTCCAGAACATTTTTCTGAATCCGTGGTCCGGGGCACGCTTTTCCGTAATTGAGCTCGGGAAGGCTTGAAATTGAAAATTTTCCGAATTTAAAACTTTCAAAGGTTTAAAATGTACTTTAAAACAATAATTCAACTTCATTACTTTATAAAATTTCTTTTATTATGAAACGAAGGAAAGCCGGATTTAGGGTTCCTAGGCTCCTCTCACTGGACTCAAACTGGACCGGATTAGGGTTTCGCTCCAACTCCCGGGGTTTCCTAGCTACTGAGAATACCGGGGTTTACACATCCCTTGCTATCTATGTGTAGGAAGTATAGTAGTTGTAATGAAGTACTTACTTGTGACAGTGGATTTGAAGTATTAATATTTATGTGTTGGAAGAGTAAATGATACATATATTGTGGTTATTAGTAGGTGTGGAGCCTTTGTATGTCTATATGTTTGTAGACACCCAATTTTTGTTCATTTAAGGCTTCGATTTATAATAAAAATTAATATTATGTTAAGTCCTCAATTTAAATAGATAAACAAAAAATACAAAAAAAAGGGAATAAAAAAAAAGAAAAAGAGAGAGAGAGAGAGAAAAAGAAATACAAGAAAAAGAGAGAGAAAAAAAATATTATTATTACAAGGAAAAAGAAAAAAAAAAAGATAAGAAAAATAAATAAATTTTTTTAAATTTTTGGGCATGATATAATACTAGTTTTAATTACAAATTTGTTTGGATACAATTAAATGATTTTGTCAATTGAATCCACATTTTAGAGAAGCTTTAAATATATTTTAAATGCAAAACAAAATAAGGCACATGCCAAATGGCTTGTTGGTTAAGCACGCATTACGCACAGGAGCGACCAAAGTTCGAATCGCGTGGAGGGCACAACATTTTTTTTGCGCCTGGCACCTGCAATGCACGCACCCATCCGTGGCGCGCGTATGGAGCGTGTATGCCACACGAGCGTGTCTTCCCTAGGAGACGCGACCCTTTTTTCCCGCTCAGATGGTCGTTTTTCGATAGATTCTTGGGAAAATTGGCTTCAATTTTCATGAAATTGTTTTGGGGTCTGGAAGTAGACTTGGAGTACTTTGGATTCATATCATTTTAGGATTTTGAAAATGCAATTTGGGTATTTGAAATTGAGTTTGAAAATCATCTAATATGCTTTTTTTAGCACAATTTCCAAAATTCGTTTTTTTAAATTTACACTTCCAAGGTTGGAGTTACACTTCTAAAATAATGAATTAAACTTAATTCGTTGTTTTCAACCCAATTTTGAAACCAAATACATTTGCAATTTGTTCAGTTCGGTCAATTAAGGCACACATACCCAAATTCAATTTTTATTCAGCACGCTTTTGATTTCGAGGTTTCGATCCAATTCAATGCTAATTCGAGTCTTAATCACTATAAATAGGACTCAAATTCATCCTTTTGAAGATGGAACAAAGAATCCACAACTTCAAAACTCTCAACTTCTTTTGAATACAAAATCGAAGTTCTTAAGTTCAAGTTTGAAATTTCGAATTCATGAGGTTAGGGTGCTTTTTCGAGCGAATCCAAGGTTATAGGAAGCTTTAGGAGTTCCTGATCTACTCGTAGGAAGTTATAGATTATTTTAGAAGCTTGATCTTCATCTCCGATCAAGATCCACCAACGGCCACCATCTTCGAAGCTTCTAACCACCACATTTAGCCACTACCAGCTTGATCCACCATCATAGAAGTGTTAGTAGGCCTCACTTGGTTCAAATTTGCAAGTTTCGTGCTTCAAAACCCCCGAATTGGTGTTTTCCGAACTCTCCAGTTGCCTCCTATCACAGCTCTGACGTCTTCTCCGATCACAGCTTCGGCAGACGAAGGACCGACCCGACTTCGATCCTACTCCAAGATTCGCCCTGACCAGGTGAGTAATATTATATTATTATTAAAAATGATAAAAAAAAAGGAAAAGATGATAAAAAGAAAAAATAGATATATACATGAAAATTGATTTGTCACCTAGAAAAATCATTTTCTTAAAAAAATAACAATAATAAATTTGTCAGTTTATAGGAACACTTTGAAAAATCTTTTTTTTTTTCTCTTTACAAAATTCAAAAAAATTAAAGAACTTAAAGTGAAAAGAACTTTGAAAAAAATAAATCAACCAACACACTAAATGTTTTATGAAAAGAACTACGTATTGTTTGATCCTGAATAGCGGGTACGTAGGCACCTCCGGGGTGACTTAAAAAGTGTTTTTTTTTTTTTTGGTTTTTTTCAAATATTATTGATTCATTATTGTATATATTTAGATTTATTAGGTTAATAAAAATTATAAATCTCAATACTATTTGCATGTAAATATTTTTTTTGGTAATGACAACTTGTAAATATTATTTATAGTTGTAAATATTTAGATTTGCCAATCTTGTAAATATTTAGATCTGTAAATATTGTTTGAATTTGTAGATTATAAAAATCATAGTCTGCACATTAGAATTTTTTTAATGAGCATTAAAATGATAAATTTTAATTTAAGAATTTCAAGTGGTAGCCATATGGTTTTAATAGGATAGACCGGGATCCAAAAATCTCTGGTTTATAAAATTTGATTTTAAAAATCATTTTTTCGCAGATTAGTAGCTAAGTTAGGATCACCCATTGATCCTAACTTAGTTTTTTTCCCGACTCCAAAATATTTTCAAAAATCAAATTTCTTTTAATTCTTAGTCGATGATTCATATTAAACGGGTAATGAAAAAGCCAAGCTCGACAGCTTGGCGCTTCACTGGGGACGCCTATTTTTTTTTAGAGGGCTAGCCACTTGAATTTTTTTTTTTTTTAAATTTAAAAGTTTATCTTGGCTATTCTCATTTTGTATATTACTTGTATGATTATTATTTTATAAATAGTTGTACTAATATTTATTTTAGTGATGTAGATAAAAAAAAGACTTTTTTTTTGTAAATAGTGTTGATATGATGCATTTTGCATATTTCATGAAACATGTGATAGATGATCAAAACTAGGTCGTCTTAGGACCCTAGGTAGAGAGGTTGAAATAAGATCCGAGGCAATTGGTTTCCACCCTCCGGTTCATGAAAAGACCTCCGCTCCAGTTTAGTGTTGATCTGTGATCCACTAGACTGGGGGACCTTTAGAACCCACCAAATTTTGCATTCATAATCATGGGATGGTAACCACATTCTCGTAGTGAATCTAAATTTTGAAGGAATTGCATTTTTTTTAAAGAAAAAAAGAAGAAAATTTGTTTTTTTCCAAAAAAATAAGAATAGCTTGTTTTCTATTTCGACACAGGAAATGATGTCTTTAAGTCCGAGTGTTAGTATCAACGCCAGCTTATGGTCCCGCCTCATTAGGGAACACCGTGCTGAAACTTTCAAGGATCCCATGCCCTTATTGGATCGATGGATGGTTAGTTTTAGATCAGTGCAATAGTCATTCATTAAGGATAGGCTTAGCCCAATTTTGTCCCTACCAAGAGTTCAGATTCCTTTCACTATGTTCCAGGCTCTTACCCATTTATGGGAACTAGAAGAAATGGCTTTTCGTTTGGGCCAGCATGTCCTAAGCCTAACCATTGAAGAGTTTGCTAGGTTGCTATAAGCTCCACCTACCTCGGAAGGGATTTATGTTCCAGACCTTAATCGCGGTCCAATTCGTATCATTTCAGAGTTCTTGGGAGTTAAGAGACAACTAGTAGCTGAATCAATAAAGGCTTGCAATGACCACTACATCAAGTTGTCGTCCTTGATGGATTGGTTTGGAACACCTGATGACTTTGAGAAGAAAAGAATCCTTTATTGTGTATCATTTGATATCTGGGAAGAAAATAGGGCCAATGCTTTCATAACCGTTGCCTTTGCCACCTTATTATTCCCCCATAGGAATTTGTGCATCCACTATCGGGTCTTTGAGTTAGTAGCCCAATACTTAGCTGGAAAATCATATGTTCCTGCTTTGTTAGCTGAATAGGTTAGGAGTCTAAATCACATAAAATCCAAAGGCCGAGGTGGTTTCAATGCCAATACGCACCTGATGATGATTCGGTTTGCCAGCCACACTAAGTACTACAGACAAGATTTAGCTAATGGAGCTCTCATTTGCACCAATTATGACCTTGTCCAATCTTTTATCGAACGGGTCCACATTGAAGATGATGAACCTCTTTAGAACATAATGGACATGCTAGAAGACATAAGACCTGAAGATTATCTGTGGCAAGCTCGTTGTTTAAATGTCTTGCTGCTATTTTGGGTTGCAAGGAATACCCTGCGATTCCCCTAGTTGGAATAACATGGTGCACACGATATTACCCCTCTGGTGTGATCAAATAATATGGTATGTTACAGGACATCAACATCAAGCCGGATTTAGATCACGTTATGGTTGATTACTTAGATCTAACCAAAACCTTAGCAGCCTTGAAACTAGGGTCGCACAAGTCAAAGCTTTATGGGACAATAGAGAGATCAAGCCTATTTATGAAGTTGAGCCGGAAAGCAAGGAAAATAAGAAATACAAGCTACCAGATGGTATATAGCCATTCAGCTGAAGAAGAACAAAGACATCCAGTATGAAGCCCCTGAAGTCCTTGAACCAATACCACCTGAACCCAATCCCAAAATGGTTGCTTATATGGAAATCGTATCGGCCCGCCTGGAGGTATATTACCGAAACTTCTAAGAAAGAGAGCAAAGTCTAGCCTATAAACTTGAGGAAGCAGCAAGTAAGGCCCTGGTCCTAGAAGCAGAATTGAAGAAGGCTAAAAAGAGGATCAATATGCTGGAGGAGAAAATCATCTACCCAAGCAAGACTAGGAGACTAGTTTAGGGTTCTCTATGTAATTTTCTTTCAAATCAAGAAAAAAGAGATTGAAATGAGTGTTTGTTTTTCTTTAAAAAAATGCAACTCCAATAAAACTTTTTAAGATTCATCACAATCGTTTGGTCACCATTCCCCTTTTGCATCCATATGCTATATCCTTGCATTTGTTTTCTTTCTTTTGTGTACATATATTGTTTGCATTGGTCCTTCAAAATATTTTCCCACTAAATTCTTTTAAAGTCGACCAGCTAGGTTTGAAAAGATAGCTCTGAAGCATAAAGATTCAATAAGAAGTCCCATTGTTACTAGGTCCAGATCCAAAATGACTAGCAACAACGATAATGATTCAACCATTAATCGAGAATCCAAACTCTCGAGCAAACTGTGTTCAAAATGGATGAACAAATGCAACTCCTCACTCAAAGCATCGGGTCACTAAAGGGTCTTCACCCACCGACTGAAGGACATTCTGGAACTAAAAAGGGTACAGATGGTCAGCCTTTCAAAGAGGAAGAATCATAACATATTCCCAAAATGCCCGAACATAGCCCCAATGAGCTAAAGAAGGAATTAGAGGCTCAAAGCAAAGAGATGGAAAGAAGGCTCATGCTTCAATTTACTGAAAAGTTGAAGGCAATCGAGAAAACTGATGGATTTGATCCGGCAAGGATCACCAGTTTACCAGTTACTCGAAATAGCATTTTTCCTGAAAAGTTCAAAGTGCCAGATTTTGAAAAGTATGACGGCACTAGTTGGCCCAAGCTACACACTCGACTCTATGTAAGGAAGATGAGCCAATATTCCCAGTATGAGCAACTAATGATTCAGACTTTCCAAGATAGTCTCATTGGGCCAGCAGTGACTTGGTATGCCCAATTGGATTTAGATGAAATTAATACTTGGGACAAATTGACAAGGGCATTTTATAACCAATACAAGTTTAACATCGAGATTGCCCCGTCCATGTGGGACCTTAGCAACCTGAACAAGAAGAAAGAGGAGACTTTCAAGCAATATGCTCAACGGTGGAGGGCTCTAGCAGCTATGGTCGCCATGCCTCTCTTAGAAAAAGACCTGGTATTTACCTTCATAAATACCCTGGAGGAATGGCATACATCAGTGAATTTCTCTGAGATAGTAATGGCAGGATGTAGGATTGAGAGCGCCATTACTACAGGCAAGCTACAAGTAGAAAAGAAGCAACCGAACACAAGATTCAATAACAAAGGAAAAGAGGCCAATGTTAGTGTGGTCAATACCTCTGGGTTTTCCAAGCCTACTCAAAGGTTCACTATCCAACCAACTTCTACCAACAGCCAAGTATCCACCCAACCTCAGCAACAACAGCATCCTCAGCAGTTCGATAGATTCAACAAAAGGCAGTTCACCAGAATCCCGGTACCCTTAAGCCAAGTCCTTGCCAGACTAAGGGCCGATAACTTGATCAGTTTTGAGATCCCAAAAGAAGGATATAAGCCAAAAAACTACAACCCCGATTTGAAGTGTGATTATCATTTGGGACAAGTCGGTCATTCCACCGAGTGCTGGAGGCTGAAAAATAAGATTCAAGATCTCATTGATGCCAAGTTGGTTCAGCTAGACTTTGTGGAAGCTCCAAATCGTAACATTAGTATAAATCCCCTTCCAAATCATGGACCAACCATCAATATGATCTTGGAAGAAGAATTCGAGCCAACTGTCAACTTAGATGAACTGTCTATCCCTATAGAGAAAGTGGCCTGGATCCTTCGCCAAAAATGGTACTTGGCTAATATGAATATAAGAGATAAAACGAGAACAAGGCCTACCATATATGAACTACTTCAAACCAAGCAAGTTACAAGGGAAGATATTCAGGAAATGCTTATCCTCAAACCCCGAAAAGCTAGTACTAAGAAAGTGTTAAAGGCACGACATCAGGCAAGGGATCCTACAATCGGTGTTTTAGAATCTGTTGGTGGATACCAGTACCTAGTTGATTTGTGGATTGAGCCAAAAGTTTACGCCAATGCACCGGCAACAGGATGGGGTCTAGAATATGAAGAAGGTAAGACCTTGCCCAAAGCTGAAGACCACTTCATCGGTATGATAGGAGGTGATCCAAAGCTAGTGGTTATAAGGTGTTATGAAGAATTGCAAGCAGCATCACCAGGGGTAAACCCAAAAGTTATGTCTTTCACATACCCATTGCGTCGTCCAGTTACAAAACTGCCCCGTTTGATTATCGGGCAACCAACTAGGTTCCTGGAACCATGACAAGGAGACTCGGGAAAGAAAAAGACACGGCTAAAGAGTTTTTCCTCCAGAAGAAAGACCAAGTAAAAGAGGAAGGATTAAATGAAAGAGATGCACTTGCAAAACTCATGAAAGCAAGTGAATTTAGAATTATTGAGCAGTTGGCTAAGGCCCTTACTAAAGTCACCTTGATAAGCCTCCTGTTAGATTCCGACATACACCATGAAGCACTATTCAAGGTGCTTCAACAGATTAAAGTCCCCCAAGGCATTACTATCGAAGCTTTAGGGCACGTGGCTAATTCCATATTTGCAATGGATCAAATATCCTTTTCACCTAAAGATTTGGGAGAGGAAGGTACTAGACACACTAAACCATTGTTCATAGTGGTTAAGTGCAATGATATGATCGTAGCCCGTGTTCTCATTGATAGCAGGTCATCTTTGAACATCTTCCCATTGGCTACTCTAGAATTGTTAGGAGTAGACACATCTGACATAAGGCCAAGTTCCATTATGGTAAGGGCCTTTAATGGATCAAAGCGGGACATAGCTGGTGCGATAAATTTGGAAGTTGTCATTGGACCGTAGCCATTCATTATACCTTTCCAAGTCTTGGACATACCATGGTTATTCAATTTATTGCTCGGAAGACCTTGGATTCATTCGGCTGGGGCAATTCCATCAAGCTTACATCAGATGGTCAAATTTGTTACCCAGGGGCAGATAATTACAGTTTTAGGAGAACAAGATCATGCCATCTATAAGGATACTACTATCCCTTATATAGGTGAAGAAGAATCCCAAGATTTTGGCTTATAAATATTTGAGGAGGTCAATATGCTAACCAAAGATAAGTCGAAGTTTTTGGAAGAAGGGCACATGGGAACGTTTGGGTTAGGATATGTCCATCCAAAGTTGAGGAGCTAGAAATGAAGATGAAGGCGAGAAAGAAGAGGGGTGAAGAATGGCTAGGAACCCCTATCAAGTTTCCTGATATCCGAGAAACATTCCCAGAGCCGGCCTACATTCAGAAGCCAGATTCAGGAACAGCAATCAATTACGCAAACAATGAACCAACGGGACCTTCCTGTGGCTCCTAACTTATTTATAGTCTAAATAATTGGTTCTCCATTCCCTTGAATGGCTCTGGGGTTACCTCTGAGTAAGGGTTGAACCAACCAAGTGATTCTATGTTTTATTTTTTATTAATTGCTCAATAAAATCATATGTACTTAACGACCCATCTTAATGAATGAATGAAATGCTTTGATTTTCTTTACATATCTTTTGTCCTTACTTCCTTCCTTTTCTTTATTCCCCTTCATCAGATTCAGTGATAATGAAAGTAAGGGATATCTTGCGTCAGTATATAACGAAAATACTGATATCATTTTTGATCCTATTATCGAGAATAATGTCAGTGATCATTCGGAGGTACAAGAAAGTTGGCAAAAATATGAACATGATAGGATTGAAATTGATGAATCAATAGAAGTGATCAATTTTGGGACTGAAGAAAACCCTAGAAATCTCAAGATAGGGACCACTTTATCTAGTGAACAGAGGGAAGAAATGGTATCATTATTGGCCAGTCATTTGGATATATTTGCATGGTCTTATGAAGACATGCCTGGTTTGGACACTTCCATAGTAGTCCATAAGTTACCCACTAGAGAGATGTCAAGCCCAGAAAGCAAAAGTTGAGATGTTTTAAACTCGATATCCTACTAAAGATAAAAGAGGAAGTAAAAAAACTCTTGGATGTCGGTTTCATTGAAGTATTTGACCATCCTAATTGGGTAGCTAACATAGTGCCAGTCCTTAAGAAAAATGGGAAGGTCAGAGTATGTGTGGACTTTCGTGACCTAAATAGGGCCACTCCCAAAGACAACTTTCCTTTGCCCCATATAGATGTCTTAGTGGATAATACAGCAGGAAACCATCTCTTTTCATTCATGGATGGTTTCTCAGGGTATAATCAAATTAAGATGGCAGAAGAAGATAAGACTAAAACAACCTTTGTCATAACTTGGGGTACCTTTTGCTACAAAGTCATGCCTTTCAGTCTCAAAAATGCCGGGCAACATATCAAAGGGCAATGGTGGCATTATTACATGACATGATGCACAAAGAGGTTGAAGTCTATGCAGACGACATGATCGCAAAGTCGAAAGAAGGAGAAAGTCATGTGGTTGTCTTGAGAAAACTTGTTGCCAGATTGCAAAAATTCTAGTTGAAACTAAACCCAGAAAAATGCACATTTGGGGTAACCTCAGGAAAGCTACTAGGATTCTTGGTAAGCCAGAAAGGCGTAGAAGTTGATCCAGACAAGGTCAAAGCTATACTAGAACTACCCCCTCCAAGATCCCTCAAGGAGGTTAGGGGCATCTTAGGACGATTGAATTACATCACTCGATTCATATCATAATTGACTGACAAATGTTGTCCTTTTTTTAAGATGTTGAAGAAAAATGCCCCTGAACATTAGAATGAAGAATGTGAAGAACCTTTCATCGAATCAAGCAATACCTAACAAATCCTCCTGTATTAGTGGCTCCTACACCAGGTTATCCTTTGTTCCTGTATTTGACCATACTTCCTGAGTCAATGGGTTGCATGCTAGGAAAAAAGATGAGAATGGAAGAGAAAGAGCCATTTATTATTTGAGCAAGAAATTCACAGAAGGGGAACAAAAGTACTCTGAAATAGAAAAACATGCAGTGCCTTGGTTTGGATTATGCATCGACTTCGACAGTACACTCTTTATTACCCCATTGAGCTACTCACAAAGCATGACCCGTTGAAGTATTTGGCCAACAAGCCAGCTTTGATAGGAAAGATCTCAAAATGGAAAATGTTGCTATTAGAATTCAATATCACATATATGAACCAGAATTCAATGAAAGGGCAAGCACTATCAGATCAATTGGCGGAAAACTCGATTGAGCAGGACACTACGGATGAACAAATCTTATTCCCAGGTGAAAATATGTTAATGACAGTTACAGACAAAGATTCAGAAGCATCTAAGTAAAAGTTGTACTTTGATGGTTCCGCTAACGTATATGGATGCGGAATTGGGGCAGTCCTAGTATCTCCTGATGGTCGTCAATACCCTGTGTAGACACCTAATTTTTGCCCAATTAATTAAGGCTTAAATTTATAAAGTTAATTAAACAAAATCTTCATTTTTGTTTAATTAAACTCATTTTTCCAAAAGCCTTAATTAAGTAATGAGTTGGCTAAGTGATCGAGGCACAGGCCAAATGGCCTATTGGTTAAATACATTGACCCAAACACACACCCAAGCTCAAGGACCCAGGTTCAAATCCTAGCAAAGGCAAATTTTTGCCTTTTTATCATCTTATTTTTTGCCTTCTCAAAGTGACTTTTTGCCTTACTTTGCATCAATTTTTAACTGACAAAACATCATTAATTGTTGAAATTGATGATGCCATTGCAAAGTAGACATGGAATATGAAAGATCAGTGCACAATTCATGAGTAAAAGCAACCCAAAAGTCACAAAATTCGTGCTAGAAAAATTGAAAAAAAAAACAATTTACGAAGCATTCAATTGTCCATTAATGAGGATTTACAAGAATTGATAAAATTGGATGATTCATCTACCCACATTGAATGATTTGATGAAGAATATGAAAGATCAATCATTAATTCATCAGTTTGAAACAAATTAAACACGAATTATTGAATTAAATTCGTGCAAATGAAGAGGCAAAAATCGATTCGTTTCTAAAACAATACGAAACGTAAAATTGAGCTTGCAATCTATAAATAGAGGATACTAGGATTAAAAGGCACAAGTCAATTTCAACAAACACAATTAGAATCAAGAAATTCGAAAATTTTGAAACTTAGTGTTCTTAGAGAGAAAATTCGAAATTCAAAGATCTTGAATCAATTTCGATCCAATTTGAGTGTTTGAGGAGCTTTAGGAACAAGTTTAAAGTGATCAAGTGTGCTTAGATTTGATCAATTTGTTCGAATTAAGTTCTACAAATTTTTTTTAAATTTCGAATTGGACCACCGGCAACCACCACCTCGAACCGCCGTCCACGGTGGCTCTGGGCGCGAACCACCACCACCAGCGGACGCGTAACCACCATACGAGTCGGGCTGACAAGCTTGTGGAGGTCAACAACCACCAGGGACGGCCGAGGAACGCTGGAAAGACTGCGACTTCATCTTCTTCGCCCGATCGGGTCGGATCCGACCCGAAATTTGACCCGAAAATCCGAAGTCCAACCCACGGCCCAGATTCAATCATCAAGATCAGACGGTCCAGATTTGATCAAGCAGATCAGATGGCCCAGATTCAATCATCCAGATCAGACGGTCCAGATTTGATCAAGCAGATCAACGGTCCAGATTCAATCATCCAGATCAGACGGTCTAGATTTGATCAAGCAGATCAGACGGCCCAGATTCAATCATCCAGATGAGACGGTCCAGATTTGATCAGGCAGATCAGACGGCCCATATTCAATCATCCAGATCAACGGTCCAGATTAAGTCAACGAGATCAGACGGCTAGAATTGGTCTTCAGATCAGACGATCCAGATCACATCCACTCCATCCAACGGCCTAGGTCAGTCCGCATTATTTTATTATTAATTTATTATATAATTAATTTAAGAAAATAGCAAAAAATAGTAAAAAATTCAGAAAAATTCAGAAAAATCCAGAAAAATCAAAATAATTATTTTTTATATAAATTTATTTTTTTGATATTTTTGAATATTTTTAATATGTATTATACGTAAATTGCTTTTAGAAATGCGTATTTAGTGCATGAAGAATAATTTTAATATATTGTAAAATATTTTGAATATGTTATGAATTTATGTGATAATTATTAAAAAATAATAATAATAATAATAATGATAAAAATAAATAAAAATGACAAAATTGGATTTTCCAAAACCAAAATTTAAAAAAAAATGATTTTTGGACTTAGAAAGATATGTTTTCATAATGAAAAATCAATTGATTAGATCATAGGATCATCAAAAAACAATTTTCATAAAAATTTAAAATTCAATGAACTTAAAGTGAGAATAGTTCAAAAATATAAAAATGAACCAACAAATTAAGTTTTTTTTAAAAAGAACTACGTTTTGTCTGATCTCGATTAGCGAGTACGTAGGCACCTGCGGGGCGACATTAAAAAATAAAAAAAAATGTTTTTGTTTTTAATATTATGAATAATTATTTTCTAAAAAAAATGAAATATTATTCTAAAAAAAATAAAAATGAAGAAAAGCACATAAAAACTAAAAAAAAAATGAATAATGTGATTTGTGAATATTGTTTCATAATATATTCTGAATTTTTGCGCATATAAAAGATAGATTATAAATTTAAAATTCCGAAAGTGGTAACCGATTTGGTTTTAATAGGTTAGCCCCCGAATCCATGATATCTGGTTTTAAAAGTTTGGTTTTTAAATCAAATGTTCACAGACTAGTAGCTAAGTTAGGATCAACCGACCCATTGATCCTAGCTTTTTATTTTTTCCCGATTTATATCGGGTGGCGACTCTAAAAAGTTTTCAAAAATTAAAATTTCTTTTAACCCCTAGTAGAGGATTCATGTTAAATGGGTTCGGATTTAATGTGAATCGGGTTAGGAGAAATGAACAAGATACTGGAAAAATCCAGGCTCGACAGCTTGGCGACTCCACTGGGGATTATCTAAATTTTTTTTAAAAAAAAAAAAAAAGAAAGAGGGTTAGCCACTTAGGAATTTAAATTTTAAATTTACTCATTTTTTGTAAATTACCATGTGAATATATGATTATTTGTATATTATATTGAATAATTGTTTTGTAAATATATACTAACCTTGCAAGTATGTAAAATAGAAAGCAAAAGCTTGATTGTTTTTTATTTATTTGCATTTGCATTGCATTTACATTAGCATGATTGTGTGCTAGATACGGTCGTACCAGGGCCATCTTAAGAGCCTAAGCGAGGAGGACGAAGTAAGGTCCGGGGGCTGTGGCTTTCCACCCTCTAAATCAAGAAATGTCCTCCCACTTTGGTTTAGTACCACTAAATCGGGGAACCTATAGAACCTTACCAAATCATGCATTCATTAGCATGGGATATGACCAATTTTTTTCTAAAAAATGGAGTTGAAATATAAATGAACATTTATTAGAGAAAATCGAGTGGAACCTTTCAAAGATCCAATGCTCCTACTGGACCGATGGTTTGTCAGTTTTAGCCCGGTCCAAAAGTCATTCATCGAGGATAGGTTAGGCCCAATCCTCAGCCTACCAAAGATCCATGTTCCATTCACCATGTTCCGAGCCCTCACTCATCTATGGGAATCTGAAGAAGTTGTCTTCCGTTTGGGTCAACATGTACTTAGTCCGACCATTAAGGAGTATACTAGACTACTCCAAGCACCTCCTACCTCTGAAGGTATCTATGTTCCGAACTTCAAGCATAGCCCGGTTCGTATTATCTTAGAATTTTTTGGGATCAAGAGGGGACTGATAATTGAAGCTATTAATGATTGCAATGAATATTGTGTCCGGCTAACCACACTGATGGATGGTTTGGAACCCCTGAATACTTTAAAAGCAACCGAGCCACTTTCAGTATACCACTTGAAGTTTGGGAAGAAAACCGGGTTAATGCCTTCATAGTAGCTGCTTTTGCAACCATTCTCTTCCCTAATGGCAACTTGTTCATCCATTTAAGGGTCATAGAGCTGGTTTCTCAATATTTAGCTGGCAAATCCTATGTTCCCGCTCTTCTAGCCGAACAAGTCCGTAGTCTGAATCACATCAAGTCTAAAGGACAGGGCAAGTTCAAAGCAAACATGCACTTATTGATTGTTTGGTTTGCTAGCCACATTAAGCACTATGGAAAAGAATTGGCTAATGGATCCCTCATCAGTCTGAAATATGATCTTATCCAATCTTTTGCTGAAAGGGTCCACATGGAAGATGATCATCCTCTATGGGATATAATTGCCATTCTTGAAGACATGCCACCTGAAGACATGATGTGGCAAGCTCGCTGGTTCAAAAGCCCTGTAGCCATCCTAAGTTGCAAGGAATACATGGCAGTGCCCCTAATTGGACTCACCGGCTGTACTGGTTATTATCCCTCAAGTGTTATCAGACAGTATGGTATGCTGCAAGATATTACTGTCAAGCCTAATTTGGAGCAGTCACTCTAGATTATCTGGATCCAACCAAGATCCTACCAGCTAAAGAATTCAAGCTAAATCAAATCCGAGCTATATGGGAAAATAGAGAGGTGAAGCCAGTTTTCGAAATCAAGCCAGAAAGTAAGGAAACCAAGAAGTATAGAGCAACCAGGTGGTATGTGGCTAGCCAAATGAAGAAGAACAAGGATATCCAATATGAAGCTCCCGATGTCCTTCAACCAGCACCATCGGAACCTGACCCTGAAACAACTGCTTACATGGAAGCTGTTTCGGCTCGCCTGGAAGTATGTCACCGAGATTTCCAAGAAAGAGAATTGCATTCTTAGAGGCCGAATTGAAGGCAGCTCGAAAGAAAATTCTAGCCCTGGAAGACAAGATTGTCTGCCCCACTAAGACAAGAAGACTGGTTTAGTTGGTTTAGGTTTAGTCCTTAGGAATCAAGGTTCTTTGAAACCATTAGAAGTAGTTTTGATTCAGTCACTAGGAAATAAGGTTTCTAAACCATTAGAAGTTTGTTATGTCAAACATTATCTTTTAATACAAATGTTTTTTTTAAAATCATTGGTCAATATCCCCATTTGCATCTGTGTGATAGCATATCTACATTCTTGCATATGTATATTAATTCATTTATTCTTTAAAATATTAATAAAAATAAATGTCCAGGTCTAGCAAATTCGAGTTTAAGTCAAAAACTTGAAAGATAGCGTCCAAGCCGGTTAGGAGCCCTATTGTTACCAGATCCCGAGCTAAGATGTCTAACACCGGGAACAACCCCACAGACCAGACCATGAGCAAAGACTCAAACATGGAACAAACCCTCCTTGGAATTGCTGAACAGATGCAGGCTTTAACAAAGTCTTGCACAACTTAAGACCCCACAACTTCTGAAGAATCCTCAGGGCACAGAAAGGAAAAGAAATTGGGGACAGCTTATTCAGCAAGAGGAGTCACCAAATGAGTTTAATGCGGCTGAGTTGAAGAAAGAACTGGAAGCTCAGGCTAAAGAGATGGAGAGAAAACTGCTTGAGAAAATGAAGACGTTCGATGGTTTTGATCAAACCGCGATCCTGAATTTGCCTCAATATGAGGAAGGTGCTTTCCCTGAGAAATTTAAGGCACCCGAATTTGAAAAATATGACGGGACAGGTTGTCCTAATATGCATACCAGATTGTATGTACGACGAATGGGGCAATATGCTAAATTTGACAAGCTGATGGTGCAGACATTCCAAGACAGTCTTACTGGTGCTGCTTTGGCCTGGTACGCCCAATTAGACCATCAAGAAATTGATACTTGGGACAAATTGGCTAGGGCATTTTTTAATCAGTATAAGTTTAACATTGAGATGGCGCCCTCGGTATGGGATTTAAGCAATCAAAAGAAGAAGAAAGAAGAGACTTTCAAGGAATATGCTCAGCGCTGGAGAGCATTGGCTGCAAGGATCACCTCACTTTCACTTTTATCAACACATTAGAGGAACCTTTCTTTTCCCATCTGGTTGGGCATGCATCAGCAAGTTTCTCAGAAGTGGTGATAGCTGGATGCAGGATTGAGAATGCAATTTCAGCAGGAAAATTGCAACAAGAAAAGAAATATACTGCACCAAGAAATGTCCCATACAAAGGAAAAGATTCAACCGTCAGCATGGTCAACACTTCGGGTGCAACTGGCCCCACTAAGTCATTCGTGTTGTCAACAAATCAGAATCAAAATCAGAATAAGGATCAGACTCAACAAAGTGCAGTCCCAAATCAACAATCAAGGTTCAACAGGCGGAACTTCACTCGAATTCCGGTTCCCCTTAGCCAAGTATTAGCTAAACTAAGGGCCGATAATCTGATCAATCGAAGGCCTAGAGAAGACTACAGGCCTAAAAATTACAATCCTGAGCTGAAGTGTGAATATCACATGGGGCAAATCGGGCACTCAACAGACAGCTGCTGGAGGCTTAGGCATAAAATCCAAGATCTTATTGATGCAAAAGTCATCCAGTTGGATTTCATTGAAGCTCCAAATGTCTCTACTAACCCATTGCCAAACCATGGACCGGTTATCAATATGATTACCGCTGAATTCCGGATCCAGAAGAGCTTGTGTGCATGATCGGAGGTGGACCTAGATCCATCAAAATGAGATAGGCAAAGGCAGTGAAGATGGATCAACTTCATCAAAGCCCAAGAGCTATACCTTTCAGATACCCCTTGCTGTGAGTGATTATAAAGCCGCTCCATTTGATTATAAAGCGGTTAATCATGCTTCAATGGCCATGGTTGGTGGCCTTACTCGCTCAGGAAGAGTTTATGAGTCGACCGGAAGAATGCAACTGTGAATATGCCACAGCAGCAAAATGAAGAAGGGAAGAAAGATGAAGAGAAGTCAGCATTGGCAAAACTGATGAAAGCAAGTGAATACAAAGTTGTCGAGCAGTTGGCCAAAACACCTGCCCAAATATCGCTCATGAGTCTGCTGATTAGCTCTAATGTACACCGTGAGGCTCTTTTCAAAGCCTTAGAAGAAGTGAAAGTTCCAGAGGTGTATCAGAAGAAGCCTTGGGGCATATAATCAACTCAATCTTTGCAAATGAGCAAATCATTTTCTCATCTGAAGAACTGGGAGAGGAAGGGGATCAACATAACAAAGCCCTCTTCATTGTAGTCAAAAGCTGTGGAAAGTCATCTCTCGAGTATTAGTTGACAATGGTTCCTCTTTGAATGTATGCCCCTTAGCCACTTTGAGCCTATTGGGGATTGAACCGTCAGACATCAAACCAAGCTCTACTGTGGTTCGTGCTTTTGATGGGTCAAAAAGGATATAATAGGTGAAGTGGAGTTAGAAGTCACCATCGGGCCTCAAACTTTCATTATTCCTTTCCAAGTAATTGATATCCCCAGAACATTCAATCTGCTGTTGGGAAGACCATGGATCCATGCTGCCAGGGCAATACCATCAAGCCTGCACCAGAAGGTTAAGTTCATAGCCAATGGTCAACTCATCACTGTTATGGGAGAACAGGATTATGCCATTTAAAGAGACGGCTGTCCCTTACATTGGAAAAGAAGGAGAAGAAGACTTCGGGCTCCAAATGTTTGACGAAGTCTGTATGATGAATGATGAAAAGAAGCTCAGGTGGGAACCTTTGGACTGGGTTATTCCCCCACTCGTGCTGAAGTGGCAGAAATGAAAAACCAAATGAGAAGGAGGAAGCTCGACAAGGAGTATGATCCAATTATCAAAATCCCTCACATCAGCCATTCCTTTCCAAAGCCACATCATATCCAGCAGCCAGATGATATCAAAGAAGATGCTTCATCCAAAGAAATGATCTTGAGAAATTGGTTCTCTGTGCCTTGCGCTAGTATTAAGTCTTTTAAGTAAGAACTTATCTAAGACTAGATTTGTGTTTTGTGTTTTTCAGTATTATGTGATGCTCAAATAAGTGTACTTAAACACCGTCCCAGTTTAATGAAATTTATTTTGTTTGTGCTTTCACATATTCTCATACATTCCTCATTCATATTCAACCAGATTCGACAATTGTGATGAGTTCAGGGATATCTCGCGCGTATAATTAATGAAAATATCAATATCACCTCTAACTCTACTGGGTTAGACGTTGAAGATGATATTGATTATCAATTTAGAACACAAGAAATTTGGCAAAATTTTGAACAAGGAAGGATTGAAATTCCCGAAACCATTGAAGTGATTAATTTGGGAACAAGCGAAAACCCTAGGAATCTGAGGATAGGGGGAAAATTGCCTGAGAGCACGGCACAAGATTTAACCAAGTTACTACCGAATACTTGGATGTTTTTGCATGGTCGTATAGCGATATGCCCGGTTTAGACCCATCCATTGTGGTTCACAAATTGCCAACAAAGGAGGATTTTAAACCTAAAAAGCAAAAATTAAGGCGATTTAGGCCAGATTTACTCCTCCAAATCAAGGATGAAGTAAAAAAGTTGCTTGAAGTAGGATTCATTGAGGTTTCTGATTATTCGGATTGGGTATCAAATATAGTGCCAGTACTTAAGAAAAAGGGAAAGTAAGAATTGTGTGGATTTCAGAGATCTAAACAAAGCAACCCCGAAAGATAATTTCCCGTTGCCTCACATTGATGTTTTAGTGGACAATACCGCTGGAAATCATCTATTTTCATTCATGGATGGATTTTCAGGGTATAATCAGATATTAATGGCCGAAGAAGATAAGGTCAAAACCACATTCGTTACAGCCTGGGGAACCTTTTGTTACAAAGTCATGCCTTTGGTCTCAAGAATGCCGGGGCAACTTATCAACGAGCAATGCTTGCTATACTTCATGATATGATGCACAAAGAGGTGGAAGTATATGTAGATGACATGATCGCCAAGACAAAGGAAGGAGAGGATCATGTATGGTGTTAAGGAAGCTTTTTGAAAGATTAAGGAAGTTTCAGTTGAAATTGAATCCAGAAAAATGCACTTTCGGAGTGACATCTGGAAAATTATTAGGATTCATGGTTAGCCAAAAAGGGATAGAAATCGATCCTGATAAGGTCAAGGCAATTCAGGATTTACCTCCACCAAAAACATTAAAAGAAATCAGAGGCCTCTTGGGAAGATTGAATTACATTGCTCGATTCATATCACAGTTGACTGATAAGTGCCAACCGCTGTTTAAACTGAAGAAGAATGCCCTAATTGAATGGAATGACGAATGTGAAAAAGCCTTTAATCGGATAAAGCAATATCTGACGAATCCACCAGTACTGGTTACTCCAAAACCGGGGAAACCGTTGTTCTTATTTGACGATTCTTCCTGAATCCATGGGTTGTGTGCTCGGGCAAAAAGATGAGGAAGGAAAAGAAAGAGCTGTTTATTATTTAAGCAAGAAATTCTCAAATGGAGAACAAAAGTATTCAGAGATAGAAAAGACCTGCTGTGCATTAGTATGGGTTATGCACAGACTTAGGCAGTATACGCTCTTCTACTCGATCGAGTTGATTACGAAGCATGATCCATTGCGATACTTGGCAAGCAAACCGGCTTTGGTTGGTCGAATCTCGAAATGGCAGATGCTGCTTTCTGAATTTGATATCACTTATGTAAGTCAAAGTTCAGTCAAAGGACAAGTTTTAGCTGATCAACTCGGAAAGCCCAGTTGATGATGAAGAATTAAAGGAACAAGATCAGTTTCCAGATGAAGGTATCAGGATAGCAGAAACAGAAGCCGAAAGCAACAGTTGGAAGTTGTATTTCGATGGAGCAGCCAATGTATAGGGTGTGGAATAGGGGCAGTCCTCATCTCACCAAAGAAGAACAGTTCCCGGCATCAGCCAGATTAATGTTTCCTTACACAAATAATGTAGCGGAATACGAGGCATGCATCATGGGATTAGAAATGGCAATTCAAATGAATATCGAGGATCCCAATTGATTCCTTATCATAATCACTTGGCTGAGTTGGCAGGAAGATTCAAAGAAATTTCCTTCACTTATGTGCCAAGAACTCAGAATCAATTTGCTGATGCATTGGCTACTCTGGCCTCTTTAATCCAATTCACTAAAGGAGCAAGAATCGGCCTTTACAAGTCCGAATATAAGAAGTTGAATCCCGCTTCTGTGTGCTGTGTGATTGAGTCAAGTGAACATGGTTTCAAGATATCAAAATTTTCTTGCAAACAGGTAGCTATCCTGAGTGTGCTACAAAAAAGGATCAGAAATCATTAAGGCGTTGCAAGTCATTTTGCTAAGTGGAGATACCCTATACAGAAGGTTGTTTGATACAACCTGTTGAGATGTGTAGATGAAAAAGAAGCTCAAACTAATGGAAGAAGTTCATGAGGGAGTATTGGACCTCATATGAACGGATATATGCTAGCTAAAAAGATTATGAGGCTAGGATATTTCTGGTTAACCATGGAATCGGACTGTATCAAACATGTGAGATCTTGTCATTTATGTCAATTTACGCAAACAAGATAAATGCTCCTCCGAAGGAATTACAGTCAATGTCGATACCGTGGCTTTCTCAATGTGGGGAATAGATGTAATTGGGCCAATTTCGCCAAAAAGCTTCAAATGGTCATCGTTAATACTAGTTGCAATCGATTACTTTACCAAGTGGGTGAAGCCGCTTCATACGCCAGTGTGTGACGAAGCCGTTGTGGTGCGATTCATCAAAAGAGATATCATTGCTCGATATGGAACTCCAGAAAGTTATCGTTACGATAATGGTACAAATATGAACAACAATGCAATGACTGATTATTGTCAGCAATTCAAGATTAACACCGAAATTCCACTCCATATCGCCCACATGATGAAGGAGCAGTAGAAGCCGCCAACAAAAACATCAAGAGAATCATTGAGAAGATGACAATTGCATACAAGGATTGGCATGAAATGCTCCCATTAGCATGATGGCGTATCGAACTTCTGTAAGAGTGTCAACTGGGGCAACGCCCTATTCCCTGGTATATGGGACTGAAGCCGTTTTACCAGTAGAATTTGAGATTCCTTCACTCCGAGTACTGGCTTGAAACAGAGCTCGAAGAAGCTGAATGGGTTAGACAAAGGGTGAACAGTTAAATCTTTTAGATGAAAAAAGATTGACTGCCATGTGTCAATGGCACAATTATATCAACAAAGGATGGCTAGAGCATTTAATAAGAAAGTCAAGCCAAGAAATTTCCAAGAAGGTGATTTGGTTCTGAGAAAAGTACTGCTAAATGTGCAAGATTCCAGGGGAAAGTTCACACCAAATTATGAAGGACCGTATATAGTGAAGAAGGTCTGACGGGAGGAGCATTAATCCTTTCCCAAATGGGATGGACCCGATTTAAAGGATCCTGTGAACTCAGATGCTGTAAAGTTGTATTATCCTTGATCAATAAAAATTTGTCATGTCAAATGATCGATTGATTTTATTTTAATTAATTACAAGCAAAGTTAATATCCTTGAAATTCTCTGAAGTCGGATCAAAGCCTGACCCACGAAATATTCAAATAAATTTCCAACCAAACACCATTTTAAATCATCAGAAAGAAGTTTGAGCATCTTATAATGCTGAATGAATGCGTTTTATACAGTTTGGTCTGTTGATTATTCTTATTTTAAAAGAAAATATTACTGCAAGATAACTAATTTTGATAGAAAATTGAAAGCATGCTTTTTATCATCGATGTTGGATATGGAACCAAAATTGTCATAAAAACCCAGTGAACTGAAAAATCACAAGTACCCCTCAGTCTAGACTCGACAGTAGGTCTAGTACTGACCAAATACAAAATCCATCCTTTCGAGATGGTGACCAAATTTAAAATCCATCCTTTCGAGATGGTGACCAAATTTAAAATCCATCCTTTCGAGATGGTGACCAAATTCAAAATCCATCCTTTCGAGATGGTGACCAAATTCAAAACATCCTTTCGAGATGGTGACCAATTCAAAATCCATCCTTTCGAGATGGTGACCAAATCAAAAATCCATCCTTTCGAGGTCGTGACCAATTCAAATCCATCCTTTCGAGTGGTGACCAAATTCAAAATCCATCTTTCGAGATGTTGACCAAATTCAAAATCCATCCTTTCAAGATGGTGACTAAATTCAAAATCCATCCTTTCGAGATGGTGACCAAATTCAAAATCCATCCTTTCGAGATGGTGACAAAATTCAAAATCCATCCTTTCGAGATGATGACCAAATTCAAAATCATCCTTTCGAGATGGTGACAAAATTCAGAAACACATCTACTCGAGATGGTGACAAAATTCAGAGACACATCTACTCAAGATGGTGACAAAATTCAGAAACACATCCACTCAAGATGGTAATCAAGACAAAATTCAGAAACACATCTACTTGAAATGGTGACAAAATTCAGAAACACATCTACTCGAGATGGTGACAAAATTTAGAAACACATCTACTCGAGATGGTGACAAAATTTAGAAACACATCTACTCAAGATGGTGATCAAGACAAAATTCAGAAACACATCTACTCAAGATGGTGATCAAGACAAAATTCAGAAACACATCTACTCAAGATGGTGATCAAGATAAAATTCAGAAACACATCTACTCAAGATGGTAATCAAGACAAAATTCAGAAACACACCTACCCAATATGGTAATCAAGACAAAATTCAGAAACCCATCCATTCAAGATGATGATCAAGATCAAATTTAGAAATCCATCCAGTCCAGATGGTGACCAAGACCAAATGACCAAACCAAAGCCATAGGTCTGGCAAATGACCAAACCAAAGCCCATAGGTCCGGCAAATGACCAAATTAAAGCCATAGGTCCCAAATGACCTAGCAGTATTTAAAATCTAGACCGACAGACGGTCTATCAGTCTAGGCCCGACAGATGGCCTATCATTTTTCTAAATCTAGGCCCGACAGACGGTCTATCAGTTTTTTAGTCTAGGCCTGACAGATGGCCTATCATTTTTCTAAATCTAGACCCGACAGACGGTCTATCAGTTTTTTAGTCTAGGCCCGACAGATGGCCTATCATTTTTCAAAATCTAGACTCAACAGACGGTCTATCAGTCTAGGCCCGACAGATGGCCTATCATTTTTCAAATCTAGACCTGACAGATGGTCTATCAGTTTTCTAAGTCTAGGTCCGACAGTTGACCTAGCGAATCTCAAAGTCTAAACTCGACAGATGGTTTAGTACAAGATAAAAATCTCTTTGTTGAAAATAAAATTTGGGAGGAGAAGCTAAGCAAAAATTGGTTATCTTTTTGTCTTTGTGGCAAAAGTTTTGTTCAAACTTTACCACAAAGAGGGGCAGCTGTAGACACCCAATTTTTGCCCAATTAATTAAGGCTTAAATTTATAAAGTTAATTAAACAAAATCTTCATTTTTGTTTAATTAAACTCATTTTTCCAAAAGCCTTAATTAAGTAATGAGTTGGCTAAGTGATCGAGGCACAGGCTAAATGGCCTGTTGGTTAAATACATTGACCCAAACACACACCCAAGCTTAAGGACCCAGGTTCAAATCCTAGCAAAGGCAAATTTTTGCCTTTTTATCATCTTATTTTTTGCCTTCTCAAAGTGACTTTTTGCCTTACTTTACATCAATTTTTAACTGACAAAACATCATTAATTGTTGAAATTGATGATGCCATTACAAAGTAGACATGGAATATGGAAGATCAGTGCACAATTATGAGTAAAAGCAACCCAAAAGTCACAAAATTCGTGCTAGAAAATTGAAAACAAAAATACAATTTATGAAGCATTCACTTGTCCATTAATGAGGATTTACAAGAATTGATAAAATTGGATGATTCATCTACCCACATTGAATGATTTGATGAAGAATATGAAAGATCAATCATTAATTCATCAGTTTGAAACAAATTAAACACGAATTATTGAATTAAATTCGTGCAAATGAAGAGGCAAAAATCGATTCGTTTCTAAAACAATACGAAATGTAAAATTGAGCTTGCAATCTATAAATAGAGGATACTAGGATCAAAAGGCACAAGTCAATTTCAACAAACACAATCAGAATCAAGAAATTCGAAAATTTTGAAACTTAGTGTTCTTAGAGAGAAAATTCGAAATTCAAAGATCTTGGATCAATTTCGATCCAATTTGAGTGTTTGAGGAGCTTTAGGAACAAGTTTAAAGTGATCAAGTGTGCTTAGATTTGATCAATTTGTTCGAATTAAGTTCTGCAAATTTTTTTTAAATTTCGAATTGGACCGCCGGCAACCACCACCTCGAATCGCCGTCCACGGTGGCTCTGGGCGCGAACCACCACCACCAGCGGACGTGCAACCACCATAGGAGTCGGGCCGACAAGCTTGTGGAGGTCAACAACCACCAGGGACGGTCGAGGAACGCTCGAAAGACCGCGACTTCATCTTCTTCGCCCGATCGGGTCGGATACCCGAAAATTCGAAGTCCAACCACGGCCCAGATTCAATCATCCAGATCAGACGGTCCAGATTTGATCAAGCAGATCGGACGGCCCAGATTCAATCATCCAGATCAGACGGTTTAGATTTGATCAAGTAGATCAGACGGCCCAGATTCAATCATCTAGATCAACGGTCCAGATTAAGTCAACGAGATCAGACGGCTAGAATTGTCTTCAGATCAGACGATCTAGATCGCATCCGCTCCATCCAACGGCCTAGGTCAGTCCGCATTATTTTATTATTAATTTATTATATAATTAATTTCAGAAAATAGCAAAAAATAGTAAAAAATTCAGAAAAATTCATAAAAAATTCAGAAAAATCAAAATAATTATTTTTTATATAAATTTATTTTTTTTTATTTTTGAATATTTTTAATATGTATTTATACGTAAATTGCTTTTAGAAATGCGTATTTAGTGCATGAAGAATAATTTTAATATATTGTAAAATATTTTGAATATGTTATGAATTTATGTGATAATTATAATAATAATAATAATAATAATAATAATAATAATAATAATAATAATAATAATAATAATAATAATGACAAAATTAGATTTTCCAAAACCAAAATTTAAAAAAAAAATGATTTTTGGACTTAGAAAAATATGTTTTCATGAAATGAAAAATCAATTGATTAGATCATAGGATCATCAAAAAATGATTTTCATAAAAATTTAAATTCAATGAACTTAAAGTGAGAATAGTTCAAAAATATAAAAATGAACCAACAAATTAAGTTTTTTTTAAAAAAGAACTACGTTTTGTCTGATCTCGATTAGCGAGTACGTAGGCACCTGCGGGGCGACATTAAAAAATAAAAAAAAATGTTTTTGTTTTTAATATTATGAATAATTATTTTCTAAAAAAAATGAAATATATTTGTTGATATTGATATTCTAAAAAAAATAAAAATGAAGAAAAGCACATAAAAACTAAAAAAAAAAATGAATAATGTGATTTGTGAATATTGTTTCATAATATATTCTGAATTTTTGAGCATATAAAGGATAGATTATAAATTTAAAATTCTGAAAGTGGTAACCGATTTGGTTTTAATAGGTTAGCCCCCGAATCCATGATATCTGGTTTTAAAAGTTTGGTTTTTAAATCAAATTTTCGCAGACTAGTAGCTAAGTTAGGATCAACCGACCCATTGATCCTAGCTTTTTATTTTTTCCCGATTTATATCGGGTAGCGACTCTAAAAAGTTTTCAAAAATTAAAATTTCTTTTAACCCCTAGTCGAGGATTCATGTTAAATGGGTTCAGATTTAATGTGAATCGGGTTAGGAGAAATAAACCAGATAGTGGAAAAATCCGGGATCGACACCCTGCATTAGCAAAATTAACATTCCCATACACCAATAATATGTCAGAATATGAGGCTTGCATCATGGGCCTCAAAATGGCGCTGGAAATGAAAATAGAAGATCTTGAAGTGTATGGAGATTCTTCACTAATAATTTTCCAAACTCGAAGGGAATACAAGACCAAAATGCAAAGTTGATACCCTATAACCAATACTTGACCAAGTTAGCTCAGAAATTCAATGGTATCTCCTTCACGTACATGCCAAGGACTCAAAACCAATTTGCTGATGCATTAGCTACGCTAGCAACAATGATCTAGATCACTAACGGAATCAAGATCTTACCCTTGAAAATCAGAATCGAAGAGGAGCCGGCATTCTGCCTAAATACTAAGGTAATCCCAAAGAAGGAACCATGGTATGAGAAAATAAAAGAGTTTCTCCAAATAGGAAAGTACCCTGAAAATGCCTCACCCAAGGAACAAAAAGCATTAAGATGACTGGCGGGTCATTTTCTGGTTAGCGGAAACTTATTATATAAAAGGTGATTCGATGCCACACTTTTGAGGTGTGTAGACGAGATAGAAGCAGAAACACTGATGAAAGAAATCCATGAAGGAGTATATGGACCCCACATGAATGGATGCATACTTGCTAAGAAAATCATGAGATTGGGTTACTTTTGGTTGTCCATGGAATCTGATTGTATCAAGCATGTTAGGCATTGCTATCTTTGTTAGATATACTCTAAAAAATGAATGCCCTATCTAAGGAATTGCAATCATTGTCATCACCTTGGCCTTTCTCAATGTGGGGAATAGATGTTATTGGACCAATTTCACCAAAAACTTCAATTGGTCATAAATTCATATTGGTAGCCATTGATTACTTTACCAAGTGGGTGGAAGCATTTTCCTATGCCAGTGTTACAAAGGGGGTAATGACAAGGTTTATCAAAAGAGACATCATTGCCAGATATGGAATTCCTGAATCCATCATCACCGATAATGGCACTAATTTGAACAACAAACTGATGACAGAGTTTTGTGAGCAATTCGGGATCAAGCATAGGAATTCTACCCATATCGACTCCAAATGAATGGGGCAGTTGAAGCAGCCAACAAGAACATTAAAAGAATAATAGAAAAAATGGTTGTTACTTATAAAGATTGGCACGAAATGCTACCATTTGCACTCATGGCCTATCGTACCTCCATTAGGGTTTCGAAAGGAGCAACCCCGTATTCATTGGTTTACGGCACTGAAGCAGTCTTACCAGTCAAGGTTGAAATTCCTTCCCTTAGAATTTTGGTGGAAACCAAACTAAATGAAGAAGAGTGGATAAAGAAAAGGATTGAGCAACTGGACTTGATTGATAAACAAAGATTGACGGCCTTGTATCATGGTCAGTTATACCAACAAAGGATAGCACGAGCTTTCAATAAAAGAGTTCGACCGAGAAGCTTTAAGGAAGGAGATCTAGTTCTAAGGAAAGTCTTGCTAAATGTATAAGATCCGAGAGGGAAATTCACCCCTAACTATGAAGGGCCATATGTAGTAAAGAGAGCCTTATGCGGAGGAGCATTGATCTTGTCACATATGGATAGTCCAAATTTAAAGGATCCTATAAACTCTGATGCAGTCAAGTTGTATTATGTTTGATGAATCAATGAGATTTCTATCAAGTTCAGAAAACTTGTTACTTCCTTTGCCTATGTGAGATTGATTTTCGTTATCTATCAACAAAGATGATATCCCTGGTAGTCATCAGCATTAGATCGGTCATTGACCAATCACTTCTATCAATAAATCCTTTTTCATCATCACATTTCCCATAAAACTTGAGTGTAAGGAGAACGAAAGATTATTGAGCAATTAATAAGGCTATAAAACATTTTAATATTTGGTAATTTGACCTTTTTCTTTCCAAGGTAATTAAATGTTGTAGGGAAACTAATGAGCAAATCAAGAAAGCGGAAATTTGTAGAAAACATTGAAGGATGTCAACAAAATGGAAGTTCGACCACCTTGAATAGGTTCTTCTTAAGGAAGTTTGTTCCGATAATGCCAAGTTGCTTAGTCAAATGTACAAAGCCTAGTGACAGTTGGATTTCGCTCGGATCTAACAATTTCGGAACTTTTACAAAAACCAGGTAAGAATTTCTTTTCAACAAATGCATAAAACCTAGTTTTGTATACAAGCCTTAAGCTAGCTTAAAGAGCGCAAGAATGCCAGCTTAAGGACCGCCTTTCCAAGACAAATGCTAGCTCAAGGAGCACGTGTCTGAGACCAATGCCAGCTTAAGGAGCGCCTTTTCAAGACAAATGCCAGCTCAAGGAGTCTGTCTGAGGACAAATCCCAGCTCAAGGAGCGCCTTTCCAAGACAAATGCCAACTCAAGGAGCGCTTGTCTGAAACAAATGCAGCTCAAGGAGCGTCTATCTGAAACAAAACCAGCTCAAAAGTGCCTTTCCAAGACAAATGCTAGCTCAAGGAGCGCCTTTCCAAAACAAATGCCAGCTCAAGGAGCGCTTTTGAAACAAAACCTAAGCCAGCTCAAGGAGCGCCAATTCAAGCCTAAGACCTAGTACCCTTTCAAGTCTAAATAAAAAAGTTAGAGTTCAAATCATCTCAAGAGATGGGATCACAAAGCCGTCACTTTGTCAACAAGTTGACCATGTTTCTTTTCTTCAAAAAATAGTAAAAATTGGATCTCTTTTTGTCTTTGTGATGAAATTTTAACAAACATCACCATAAAGAGGGGTAGCTGTAGACATCCAATTTTTGCCCATTTAAGGCTTCGATTTATAATAAAAATTAATATTATGTTAAGCCCTCAAATTTAAGTAGATAAACAAAAAATAAAAAAAAAGGGAATAAAAAAAAGAAAAGAGAGAGAGAGAGAGAGAGAGAGAGAGAGAGAGAGAGAGAGAAGGAAATACAAGAAAAAGGGAGAGAGAAAATTATTATTATTACAAAAAAAGAAAAAAGATAAGAAAAATAAATAAATTTTTAAATTTTTAGGCTTGATATAATACTAGTTTTAATTATAAATTTGTTTGGATACAATTAAATGATTTTATCAATTAAATCCACATTTTAGAGAAGCCTTAAATATATTTTGAATGCAAAACAAAACGAGGCACAGGCCAAATGGCCTATTGGTTAAGCACGTATTACACACAAGAGCGACCCGAGTTCGAATCGCGTGGAGGGCACAACATTTTTTTTGTGCCTGGCACCTGCAATGCAAGCACTCGCACGTGGCGCGCGTATGAAGCGCTTGTGCCACACTCGTGTTGTCTTCCCCAGGAGATGCGACCCTTTTTTCCCTCTCAGATGGCCGTTTTTCAATCGATTTTTGGGAAAATTGGCTTCAATTTTCATGAAATTATTTTTGGGATCTAGAAGTAGACTTGGAATACTTTGGATTCATATCATTTTAAGATTTCGAAAATGCACTTTGGGTATTTGAAATTGAGTTTGAAAATCATCCAATACGCTTTTTTTCGCACAATTTCTGAAATTCGTTTTTTTAAATTTACACTTCGAAGGTCGGAATTATACTTCTAAAAAACGAATTAGACTTAATTCGTTGTTTTCAACCCAATTTCAAAGCCAAATACATTTGCAATTTGTTCAATTCGGTCAATTAAGGCATAAATACCCAAATCCAATTTTTTTTCCGCGCGCTTTCGATTTTAGGGTTTCAATCCAATTCAATGCTAATTCGAGTTTTAATCACTATAAATAGGAGTCGAATTCATCCTTCTGAAGATGGAACAAAGAATCCACAACTTCAGAAACACTCAGTTTCTTTTGAATCCAAAATCGAAGTTCTTTCAAATTTGAAATTTCGAATTCATGAGGTTAAGTTGTTTTTTCGAGCGAATCCGAGGTTATAGGAAGCTTTAGGAGTTCCTGATCTAATTGTTTTAGAAGCTTGATCTTCATCTCCGACCAAGATCTACCAACGACCACCATCTTCGAAGCTTCTAACCATCGCATTTAGCCACTCCCAGCTCAATCCACCATCACAGGAGTGTTAGTAGGCCTCACTTGGTTCAAATTCACAAGTTTCATGTTTCGAAACCCCCGAATTGGTGTTTTCCGGACTCTCTAGTTGCCTCTGATCATAGCTCCGACGTCTTCTCCGATCACAGCTTCGGCCAACGAAGGACCGACCTGACCAGGTAAGTAATATTATATTATTATTGTTATAAAAAAATGAAAAATGATAAAAAAAAGATAAAATAATAGGAAAAGATGATAAAAAGAAAAAATAGATATATGCATGAAAATTGATTTGTCACCTAGAAAAATCATTTTCTTGAAAAAAATATAATAATAAATTTGTTAGTTTATAGGAACACTTTGAAAAATCTTTCTTTTTTTTTCTCTTTACAAAAATTAAAAAATTAAAGAACTTAAAGTGAAAAGAATTCTAAAAAAAATAAAATCAACCAACACACTAAATGTTTTATGAAAAGAACTACGTATTGTCTAATCTCGAATAGCGAGTACGTAGGCACCTCCGGGGCGACTTAAAAAGTGTATTTTTTCTTTTTGGTTTTTGTCAAATATTATTGATTCATTATTGTATTTATTTAGATTTACTGGTTTAATAAAAATTATAAATCTCAATACTATTTGCATGTAAATATTTTTTTTGGTAATAACAACTTATAAATATTATTTATAGTTGTAAAGATTTAGATTTGCCAATATTGTAAATATTTAGATCTGTAAATATTGTTTAAATTTGTAAATTATAAAAATCATAGTCTGCACATTAGAATTTTTTTTATGAGCATTAAAAGGATAAATTTTAATTTAAGAATTTCAAGTGGTAACCGTATGGTTTTAATAGGATAGCCTCCGGATCCAAAAATCTCTGGTTTATAAAATTTGATTTTAAAAATCATTTTTTTCGCAGATTAGTAGCTAAGTTAGGATTAACCACCCATTGATCCTAACTTATTTTTTTTCCCGATTTCTATCGGGTGGCGACTCCAAAATATTTTCAAAAATCAAATTTCTTTTAATTCTTAGTCGATGATTCGTATTAAATGGGTAAGGGTTTAATATGAATTAGATTAAAAGAAATTAAACTAGAAATGAAAAATCCAGGCTCGACAATGTTATATGGACATGTGATGGGTTGTAAGTACTCTTAAGTTTAGGGCGTTACAGAAGCAGTATGGTTAGAAGAATATTGGCATATCTAAATCAAAGCCAAAAAGCCCAAACAATTATTTACCGTGATAGTATGTCAACAATAGCCATAGCAAAGAGTCCAGTATTTCATAGAAGAACAAAGTATTTCGAATTGTGGCATCGTTCTATATGAAATTTGGTACAAGAGGGAACAACTTAGAGATATATTTACAAAAATCGTGACAACAAAAAAGTTTAAGCAATTTAGAAGAATTTTTAAAATTGCAAATTAAGAGGGGGTGTTAAAAATATAATTTCCAATTCCTTTCATCTGTTGACGGCTGTGATATTTGCTTCATTGTGAAGCATAAATGGTAGCTGTTTGTAAAAGATTGTTGAAGCTAATTTTAGAGTATAAGGTGTTCTTAGATTAAGGATTGAGTGTTCTTTGTTAATTATGCTGCTGTCCTTTGTTATACAAATTTGAGCAATCATTTTTTATATTTTTACCGTCTAGAGTTTTTTTTTGCCGCCACGTAAATATAATAAATGGAGGGAAAAGGGGAAAATAATTTTATTTTAAAAAATAATTATAAAAATACCACTGAAATAAAAATAATTTTATATATAGACAACTTAAACTTATCTCTTGAAGAGACGGGCTAGTAAGTGGTCGAACTCATTTCTTCAAGTAGTAAGGTTAGTATATCTATAGTGACCTCGTCTCATTAAAAAAAGAAGTTGGTAGAACTACATCGACATTATCTTTTGAAGATACATGTTTGGTAGGAAATAAAAAACCAAAAAAAAAATTTAATAAGATATAAACAAAAAAATAAAAAGTAATGTAAAAAATAAAAAAATGATATTAAATATTTATACTTTTTTAAATTTGAGTAAAAATTAGTTATTATCTGTTCACAACATTTAATGCATCATTGATAATAATACATTAAATTAATATTATTTAAAACATGTTTGTTTTCGTTATTTAATTAGCATTTTTAGACATCAATATAGTGAGCCAATTACTTCCAAATCCTAATTAAGATGAACGTCTAATAGCAAACTTACTATAGACATCCGAAAGGAACCCCAGATTATAGACAAGTACATTCCATTTTTTCCATACGCATGCAAATATTAGTCAATAATCATATCCAAACTTAGCATGCAACCCCATGACCCACCAAATATACCATATGGCAGCGAATCTCTGTCGGCCCAGAGGCCAAAAATGAATGTTAATTATTAAATGCATGCATGTCAAAGAATTTAAACCAGCCACAGTAGCTGTTTGCACTTGCATTTTGTGATCTCATCCCCTTAACTTGCCTTGTTATCTTGCCATTATTATCATATCATAATGAAGAAATCGTCGTCGTCATCTTCATCTTCATCGTCACCGTCGCGATCGCCGCCACCTCTTTCCCTTTCCCATCTTCCATTCAAAACACGCATCTCCATTGCCTTACTCTCTCGCGTCACCGACTTCTCCTGCCGCCCCGACGGCACCATCAACCGCCGTTTTCTCAAACTCATCAACTTCCGAACCCGTCCCAACCCTAACCCTATCCGCGGCGTTTCTTCCTCCGACATCACCGTCAATCCCTCCCGCAACCTCTGGTTCCGCCTCTTCACTCCCACTGCCACCTCTACCGAGACTACTCATCCCATCCCCGTCATCATCTTCTTCCACGGAGGAGGTTTCACCTACCTCAGCGCATCCTCCACTCCTTACGATGCTGTCTGCCGCCGCTTCGCTCGGGAACTCTCTGCCTTCGTGGTCTCCGTCGAGTACCGTCTAGCACCGGAGCACCGCTTCGCTTGCCAATACGACGATGGATTCGACGTCCTCAAGTACATAAATCAAAACCCTAGCGTGCTCCCTCAAATGCCGATCTAACAAAAGTCTTCCTCGCCGGGGACAGCGCCGGCGCGAATCTGGCACACCACGTGGCATTAAGAGCATGCCAGCAGGAGCCGAAACTGGAGAAACTGAAACTCGTGGGAATGGTATCGATTCAGCCGTTTTTCGGAGGAGAGGAGAGGACGGAGTCCGAGATACGTTTGAAAGGAACGCCGATTGTTTCGACGGAGCGTACGGATAAGATGTGGAAGGTGTTTCTGCCGGAGGGAGAGAATAGGGACCACTGGGCTGTTAATGTGACTGGGCCTAACGCGGTGGACATTTCGAAATTTGGAGATTTTCCGCCTGTCATGGTTGTTACGAGTGGTTTGGATGCGTTGCGAGATAGACAGGATGGTTATTATGAGTGGTTGAAGAAGTCCCGGAAAGAAGCGGTTTTGGTGGATTATCCGAAGATGATTCATGCTTTCTACGTGTTTCCGGAGCTATCAGAGTCCACTCAGTTAACCATGGATATCAAGAACTTTGTTTCCAAGCGCCTCCATGATATGTCTGGTAATTGATTTTGCATCGTTGATGGAAAATGAGAATATGAGATGCTCCATGTAATAACTGTCGATCAAGGCCAATCCCATCTAGAAGTTGATATATTCATTTTTAATATTGTAATACTCGTTATGAGTAATATAAGGTATGTTTGTTTATTGATTGACTATAGATATAGATATATTTTTTTAATAAATTATTATAAAGAATTAGATACAAGATAAAAAAAAGATGATGATTCTTACTAAAAGATAAAATAGATTAAATATAGATAAAATACAAATGTAAATCGGACTTATTTATACATATCATTTAGAAAAAAATAAAAATATAATGAAAAACAGACGATCTATACGTTACTAGTGAGTATCAATTATTTTCTAATCTTTTTTTAACCCATATGATGGTTATCTTAAAAAATTATTAATTATCATTTCATTATGTGTTAATGTGTAATTAATATTTATATACTACGTCATTAATATATAATTAATATTTATATACCATATGATTTATATTTCTTGTTCAATATTTTTCTATAAGCCAGAAAATAAAAGTCAACAATGTTATATCAATTAGTGAATTCCATTTAAGAATATTCAAATGGAATTCTAGCTACTGGGCTAGTTTGTTAGACTCAGTTTAATTTTTATAATATTTAACTAAATTAAAAGAATTTAGGTTTTATAATGTTTAACCTAATCAAGTGGTAATTTAATTGAACTTAATTTGAACTTGGTAGATTGAGTTGTAATTTAACAATTATTTTTAATATACCAATAGCAATCAAACTTGACTTTATTCAGTACCATTTTAAATCGATTTCAATCTCAATACCATGCCACTACCAGACGGACTCGAACTAGACTTTATTAACTTTAATCTCTTTATGTTTGATTTATTTATAATTTTTCTTAGTTTTGTTAACTCTGTTTACAATATATATATATTACCTTCAAATAACGAACTCATTTTTATTTAAAATTTGGAATCGCAAAATATGTAAGTAAATATTAATAATTTCACATATTAAACTGAAACTGCGTTTTCCTTTTTTTTGTTTCTTTAATCAAAGTAAAGACCCGACCTGCTAATCCTTAAGACTTAGCAAGTTAAGTCCCCAACCACATATAATACTTTCGTATTATATGGAAGGTTGTCCTAATCTACAGTTATGTGAATTGTTTTGTTTAAAACTACTAAAACTTGTTATAAAAGCTTTTACAAAAGGATTACTCACTTGAGTAATATATTTACATAAAATAGTTTAAGGAATATTTACATCCTTGTGTCCAGCATAGGACACAACAAAATATACATAAGTCTTACAAAATGAAGAAAATAGACTTTAAGTCTTTTAATACAACCCGGGCTTAACTAACAAGCCTCTATTCCAAAATACAAAATACATTTGTTAAACGAACACATGAAAATAAAACTTTCTTCAAAAACTTTCGCCACAGGGTCCTACTCATCCCACTCGTCCATAAACTTCTCCCAATCTGACCCGAATCCCATATCATCATAACAATCATCATCAACACCTGAAAATAGCAAAAGTGAGCCAGAGGCCCAGTACACAGCAACACAAACAAAAGCGAAGCCATACACACCTACTAATGCAATGCAAAAACAATTGCTTCATTTATCTTTCTTTAATATTTTTAAACAAATCAACACTGGAGTATTCAAATCCGGGACAAGCTGAGGATATCTGGGGGTCCTGAGTAATGCTCACAACGCTTAGGGGGTTGGTATAGGTAGCCCGAATACCTATATCCTAGATAACGTTACATTGCAAATATTAATCTCATCCAGGTTATATAGCCGTTACTCAGCTTCACTTAACTCAATCCATAATATAAAGCAATTCACATGCTCCATAAATATTGAATTAGATTATATTATTTCCTCTCAAGAGTAAGTAAATGTTGCTCGGTTATACATTCCTATCGATTATCCGTTGAGCCTAGTCATTGCATCATGACTATTGGCCTAAGCGTCTACACTAACCTATCATTGCATCATGATAAGTTACCGCTCCTCGAACCGGATTTAACGGTGAAAACACAAGCAATTCAAGCAATACTTAAGTCATTTAGAACTTTATCATTTAAGTATGCCTATCCTAAACAAGCATTCAAGCAAGTTACTGCGTACCTGTATTAGCTTGGGAATTAATGGGGGTGCCAAGCGAGGATCAATAACTGTTCAACAAGAATTATCACAATTCACACTTAGTTTAAACTCATTTCAACTAATCTCATACATAACCATACAAATACATTCAAATAAGTTATCACAAGATCCTAAAACAAGTAAAGATAATCAATAATTTATTAAATCATACAAATATCCTTAAATCATGCTTAATTATATCACTTGATCATCATAACACATCAATTATCATATATCTATCTCATTTTAGTCTAAAAGATCCATTTGTTAAAGCAAATACACATAAAACAAACAAAAACAAGTTTTTAACTTTGTTTGGAAAATGTATCAGCTGGAAAGAAACGAAAATTCGGCCTTGATAAGTTTTTATTTTGTAAAAACTCAAAACACGGAAGTTGTAGATCTCTTTTTAATCTTTCTAACACAATTTGAATCACTCAAATCGGAGTTCGTATAAAAAAGTTATGATCAATTTACAAAACAGTATTGCGTCAGGGAAGAAATCCGCGAGCGCTACACCCTTGGCAACGGGGTGTTTTGAAGGCCGTTTTGACTCAGGGAAAATGAAATTTTTGATCCGAGAGCACTACACCCTTGGCAACAGGGGTGTTTTGGACACTACACCCTTGGCAACGGGGTGTTTTGGAGGCCGTTTCAACTCAGGGGAAATGAAATTTTGATCCGAGAGCACTACACCCTTGGCAACAGGGGTGTTTTGACAGGTGTAGTGATAGTTATACGAAATTTTTCAAACTTTAACACTTTAAACTTGAAAAAAAAACAACTTTTCTCAACTCTTAACATGTCCTAAACCTTATGCAAACTTCATACAACACTTCAAACACTTCTAATACTTATCATACTTCAAACTCCAAATCCACACTTCAACTACCCAAATTATCTTCTTCCCAAATTCAACAACACCCATACTTCTTGCTACACATAAAAATATACTATAATAAGTTCTTGTATCCTTAATATACTACTTAAACTACCATTAACATATAGAACACATCATTTCTCATATTTAGCATAAGCACCCTATTATCAAGAAATCACATATATGCATAAGATTAAGACATGAAAGACAAACTCACCAATAGAACTTTAGGCTTTAGTTTAATGGTCCTCTAGCAATCTTTTGGTGGTAAAAGTGATGGAAAATGAAGGGCTTAATCTTATGCCACCTTGGAGGAGCTTTGAGAGGGTTAAGAGTAGGGATGCAACCGAGGTGGGTCATTATAGGGTACCCGCCCCGCTCGAACAGTTAAAAACCCTATAGGGTCTGACCCTATAAGGTCACGAGATGGGTTTGGAAAATTACTTGCTGACCTTATGGGTTTCGGGGCGGGTTCGGGTCACAAAAAAAACCCGATGGGTAACCAGAACCTGTCATAATATAAATAATTTAAAAAATTAAATTTGAAATTTAAAATTCACAATTATGTAATATTTTTCTTCATGGACTTTTGTTCAGATAGATTTTTGAAAACGATGCATCCACTATGATTCCTTGTGTTTGTTTTCCGTAGCACATGGAATATGAAAAGATGCAAAATCAACTTTCCCTGATAAGTTTGTACCTATGGACGTGCAGTTTCCCTATTTTCTCTCATGGATTCATCGCATTTTCTCGTAGGTTCCACATTTTAATATCTTTTTTCCGCACTATATTCCCAATAACCGATTCCTCCAATTTCCTGAAATGTATAATTAGATGGGTTGTTCAATTCAAAATTATTTGTATTTCGATCTATTTGTGTGCTAGCTTTTTTTTTTTCTCGTAATTTTCACCTGGTTACTGAACCAGAGTTTAAAGTAATTTATAAAATTTATTTTATTTGATTTCGTAACAAGTTTATCAGTTAAACATCTTTCTTTGGGTTCACTAAACTAAGTAATTGATTAATAGTGCTCAGTGATGATCGTATTTGCTTTAACCACACCGAAGAGTGACGAAAGAGATATTCGCATCGATCATCGGGTTAGAGGAAGCGTCGTTTTACTGGAAGTGTTTCGGTGGTGCGTGATGACTCTATTCTCTGTTTGGAGATTAGACGAGCACGCTATCAGGCACTGAAAGTGGGGATTTTTAAGTTAAATTTTGATAGAATGCTATAAGCATTATTCAAACTATTAGGTCTTCTTTTTTTTTTTTTTTTTTGGTTTTCCCTTACATTTACAGTTGTTGATAATGCATCCAAATTTTCATCTAAATTTTGAAATTTATAATCTTATACCAAATATGATTTTGATTCACCAAAAATTATTAATCATTAGAAAGATATTGTGACAAATATTTATCTGTAACTTGTTGAAATGTGAGGTAGATAATAAATCTAAATAGTTGAGTATAGAAAATTAAGCGGGTCGCGGGCGGGGCGGGTCAGGGTCAAAACTCTATAGGGGCGGGTTTGGAATTGAATAAGAAACCCTGTAGGGTCGCGGACGGGTTTGGGAAACCCTATTGGGAAGCGAGGTGGTTCGGGTGTTATATGACCCTCCCAAACCCGCCCCGGTTGCATCCCTAGTTAAGAGGTGTTTTGAAGCTTAGAGAAAGAGTTTGGCTAAGGTCTGAAATTTTTCCCGAAAATTTAAGTTTGAAGAGTAGATATTATCTACTTGTTTGACTTTTGAGGCATTTGTAATTAAGGCAATTAATGACTTAACCTTTTGTTACTTAATGACATTGTCTTAAGGCCTTAATGAGTGTTTAATAGCTTTATTTTTTTGCCTAAAAAAATTCTGCTACATAAGGACTTAGTTACATGCATTCCTCCACTTAATTCAACACAAAATCATAAATTACACATATGAATACAATTAAAATTTTATGAACTAAATATTTAATAAATTCTAGAATATTTCAATATTTTAACACAAAATAAAACACATAATTCATCATGAAAAAAAAAATCATATTCAATACATATCAAAAGTATGTATAATTTATTAACACACATAGAATATAAATTGGGAATTTCATGGTTATTTCATTCTTCCCTCTTCAAGAAGTTTTCGTCCCCGAAACTTGATTTACCTTATCATACAAATAACTCGGGGTACTTTTGCTTCATCAAACTTTCAACTTCCCACACTGCTTCTCTTCTAATTGGTTGCTCCATTGAACCTTGACCATGGGAATCGTCTTGTTTCTCAATGTTTTATCTATCTTGCCTATGATTTTAACAGGTTTCTCTTCTGTAGTAAGGTCAGGCAATATCTCGGGTTGATTGTATCTAATATTGCATCTTGATCCGAGCACATTTTTTAATTGAGATACATGAAAAACATTGTGAACGCCTGACAAACTCGGTGGTATGCAATCTGTAAGCCGAAGATCCAATCTGTTCCAAAATCTCATAGGGTCCAATATATCTTGGATTCAATTTACTTCTCACTCCAAATCTGAACACCTTTAGTTGGTGACACTTTAAGAAATACACGATCGCCAATCTCAAACTCAAGGGGTCTTCTTCTTAAGTCGGCATAACTTTTGTATCTATCTTGAGCTACCTTCAATCTTTGCCTAATTAATTGAACTTTATCAATCGCCTGCTGTACCAAATCAGGACCAATTAGAGCCCGTTCTCCCACTTCATCCCAATGTAAGGGAGACCTACACTTTCTTCCATACAACGCTTCATACGGAGCCATCTGTATCGCCGATTGTAACTGTTATTATATGCAAATTCAACTAGTGACAAGTGTTCATCCCAATTCCTTCCAAAATCCAAAGCACAAGATCTAAGCATATCCTCTAGAATTTGAATTGTTCGTTCTGATTGCCCGTCTGTTTGAGGATGAAATGCTGTACTGAACTGCAATTTAGTCCCGAGTGCTTCATGTAAACTTGTCCAGAATCTACTCACAAATCTAGTATCTCTATCTGAAGTAATAGTCACCGGCACTCCATGGAGTTTTAACTACCTCTCTAATGTAAATTTGTGCTAACTTTTCAAGCGAATATCCGATCCTCAAAGGAATAAAATGTGCTGATTTAGTTAGCCTATCAATAATAACCCAAACCATCTCATTTCTAGCCATCGTCCTGGGCAAAGCTGTAACAAAATCCATAGTGATTTCATCCCATTTCCACTCTGGAATTCTCAAAGGTTGTAATTCTCCACCAGGCCTCTGATGTTCAATCTTCACTTGTTGACATGTCAGACACTTAGATACATACTCTGCAATATCCTTTTTCATACCTTCCCACCAGAAATGTTGCTTCAAATCACGGTACATTTTGGTATTTCCTGGATGAATCGAATAAGTAGAAGAATGAGCTTCCTTCAAAATTTGTTTTCTCAATTCATAAATTACTGGCACATAAATTCTGTCTCTGAATCTGATCACACCTTCTTCATCAATTCTCATGTCCTTCTTCTTTCCTTCTTTTATGTCGCTTCTTAAACTTTGGCTTTCTGGTTCTTCTTGTTGTCCTTGTTTAATTTGTTCCAATAGAGTGGAGTAGAGTTAAACTTGCCAACATAATCTCAACTTTTTCCATAGTAACTTCAACATTCAATTTTCGGAGATCATCTTGCAACTCTCTTTGATTTGTAACCATGGTAACCAATTCATTTGCTTTTTCCTACTCAATGCATCTGCCACACTATTTGCCTTTCCCGGATGATAAAGAATTTCAAGATCATAATCCTTTATTAGCTCAAGCCATCTTCTTTGGCGCATATTCAATTCTCTTTGAGTGAAGATATATTTCAAGCTTTTGTGATCGGTAAAGATTTTGCACTTCTCACCAAATAAGTGATGTCTCCAAAGCTTCAATGCTAGTATCACTGCAGCAAGCTCCAAATCATGAACTGGATAATTCCTTTCATGGAGTTTCAATTGTCTTGAAGCATAAGCTATTACTCGGTTATCTTGCATCAAAACACATCCTAATCCTTGTATAGATGCATCACTATACACAACGAACTCCTTCCCGCTAACTGGAAGTGCTAAAACAGGTGCAGATACTAACCTCTGTTTCAACTCTTGAAAACTCTTCTCACAATCTTCATTCCAAGTAAACTTCACATGCTTTCTAGTCAACTTTGTCAATGAAGAAGCAATCTTTGAAAATCCTTGTACAAATCTTCGATAGTAGCCTGCTAAACCCAGAAAACTACGTACCTCAGTAACATTTGTAGGTTGTGGCCAATCCAAAATAGCTCCAATCTTTTCCGAATCCACAGATATTCCTTCCTTTGTAATAATATGACCAAGGAATGCCACTTCTTTCAACCAAAACTTGCATTTACTAAATTTGGCATAAAGCTTCCTTTCCCTTAGCCTTTGAAGAACTAGCTTCAAGTGTTGTTCATGCTCCTCTACACTTCTTGAATATACCAGTATGTCATCAATAAAAACAATGACAAACCAATCCAGATAATCTTTAAATACTCTGTTCATTAAATCCATAAATGCAGCAGGGGCATTTGTCAAACCAAAAGACATAACCAAGAACTCAAAATGTCCATATCGCGTTCTGAAAGCCGTCTTGGGAATATCTTGTTGTTTAATCTTGAGTTGATGGTATCCAGATCTTAAATCTATCTTGGAGAACACTGCAGCATCTCTCAACTGGTCAAATAAATCATCAATTCGGGGAAGTGGATACTTGTTCTTAATTGTCACCTGATTTAGCTCTCTATAATCTATACACATTCTTAAGCTTCCATCTTTCTTCTTCACAAATAATACTGGAGCACCCCAAGGAGAAATACTCGGGCGAATAAATCCTAATGTCTGCAACTCTTCTAACTGGCTTTTCAATTCTCTCAATTCTGCAGGAGCCATTCGGTATGGAGCTTTAGATATTGGTGTTGTTCCTGGTATCAAATCAATTCCAAACTCAATTTCCCTATCAGGCGGCAACCCCGGTAATTCTTCAGGAAAAACATCAACAAACTCTTTCACCACTGACACCATATCCACTCCAATCTCTTCACTACTCTTCTCCCATAACTCCATAGTATACATACAAGTCGGTCTTTTTCTCTCCAAGACATGTGTTACTCTTCCACTCTTCAACTCAAAACTCACTTCCGCCCTCTTACAATCTATGGTAGCCTTATACAGATTTAACCAATTCATTCCCAAAATAGCATCAAAATCAGTTAAAGGCAAAACCAGCATATCAATGGGCATGTTTATATTAGAAATCACAACATCAACATTTCTACAAACACATGGTTTCTTAGTTTGCACCCCAAGAGTAGTATTAACACTCATCATTCTATCAAGCAACACTTCAGAATACAAACCACACTCATTCACAAAGCTTTCAGCTAAACACGCATGAGTAGCACCCGTATCTATCAATGCATATGCAGTATGATTTGCAATCTTTATGGTACCTGCTAATGTATCCACTGAAGGAGCTTTCTCATACTGTTGTAGGGCAAACACTCTAGCAGCAGTTGTTCCTTTTCCTACATTAGGACCATCGGTTCTAGGCTTCTCCTTACAATTCATCACATGATGTCCTCTCTGTTTACAATATGCACAGAATATAGGCTTCAACTTTGGATCTTTACAATCAGAAGCTCGATGACCTATATTTCCACATGCAAAACATGCTCCTGGAGCCCATTTACACTGAGCTAAATCATGGGGTCCAAAGCATCTAGTACACCTCTTGTCAAGAGGAGTAGAAGACATAGAAGTCTTCACAAATTGTCCCGAACTAGGCTTCTTTCCCAAATATGGTCTTTTACCTTTATCAATACTGTCATATCTTGGATAAGGAGTGTATGAAGTTGTAGATCTCTTTCCCAGAAAAGTAGCTCTTCTATCTCCTTGAACCTTATTATCATCTGATAGTTGCTCTAACAGTCTTGCCTTCACTACAGATTCTGATAAGGTCGTAAGTTGAAACTTCTTAACTTCACTCTTCAATTCCATATTCAACCCATCTTGGAATTTTTGAACTTTCATTCTTTCGTCGTTGTAGTTCGTTCCCGCAAACCTTAGCAACCTGCAAAACTCCGCATAATACTCATCCACTTTCATATTCCCTTGTCTCAAACTCAACCATTTAGAAATCATTTGTTCCCTCACGGTCGATGGAATATATTTCAAGAAGAAAGCATCTTTGAATGTATTCCAGAGAATTGGTCTTGCAAATCCTTCACTATTCAGCATCCACCAATTATATGCATCTTGCTTCATCATATAAATCGCCAAATCAACTTTTCTATCATCGGGTACTTGGCAAGCAGCAAAAGCTTTCTCAAGTTCTATTATCCATCCTTCAGCTTTAATTGGATCCATGGTAATACCATCAAACTCAGGTACTAGCTTGACAAAGTCATGCAGCTTCACTTGATCATATCGGTCTCCTACTTGTACATTAGGTTCTTGCCTCACATTTGATGGATTATATTGTTGCATGAATTGTTGTTGTTGTTGATACATCATTTGTTGATACTGTTGAACCATTGCAAACATATCCCGGAACAAATTGAACATAGTACTTGTATCTCCTACTGGCATCTGAGGCATAGGAGGATATGGAGGCATCGGAGGAGGCATTTGAGGTGGCGCTTGTGGTTGTGGAGGATCCTGGGTAGTAGAGGCTGAAGCTGGTGATGGAGTCGAAGTCGAAGCTGGGATAGTAGAAGCTGTAGATGCTGAAGCAGTATACTGAGGAGGAGGCATATTCTCCCGATCTGAAGTCTGTCTAGTGATTCTCCTTGACCTATCCATCTTTAAATGACATACAATATACACATGACATATGATAATTAATGCAATGTCAGATTAATCTTGAATTTAGTTAATATTAAAAATAAAACAACATTCAAGCATAACACACCATTCAAGCAAATCCTAGACTCAAGCCATGCTAATCTCACCGTATCTAAGGTCAAGTCTCCTATTTTTAAACAAACAATTTTACATAAACAGGCTCTGATACCAACTGTAAAGACCCGACCTGCTAATCCTTAAGACTTAGCAAGTTAAGTCCCCAACCACATATAATACTTTCGTATTATATGGAAGGTTGTCCTAATCTACAGTTATGTGAATTGTTTGTTTAAAACTACTAAAACTTGTTATAAAAGCTTTTACAAAAGGATTACTCACTTGAGTAATCTATTTACATAAAATAGTTTAAGGAAATATTTACATCCTTGTGTCCAGCATAGGACACAACAAAATATACATAAGTCTTACAAAATGAAGAAAATAGACTTTAAGTCTTTTAATACAACCCAGGCTTAACTAACAAGCCTCTATTCCAAAATACAAAATACATTTGTTAAACGAACACATGAAATAAAACTTTCTTCAAAAACTTCTCGCCACAGGGTCCTACTCATCCCACTCGTCCATAAACTTCTCCCAATCTGACCCGAATCCCATATCATCATAACAATCATCATCAACACCTGAAAATAGCAAAAGTGAGCCAGAGGCCCAGTACACAGCAACACAAACAAAAGCGAAGCCATACACACCTATACTAATGCAATGCAAAAACAATTGCTTCATTTATCTTTCTTTAATATTTCTTAAACAAATCAACACTGGAGTATTCAAACTCCGGGACAAGCTGAGGATATCTGGGGGTCCTGAGTAATGCTCACAACGCTCAGGGGGTTGATATAGGTAGCCCGAATACCTATATCTCCTAGATAACGTTACATTGCAAATAATAATCTCATCCAGGTTATATAGCCGTTACTCAGCTTCACTTAACTCAATCCATAATATAAAGCAATTCACATGCTCCCATAAACATTGAATTAGATTATATTATTTCCTCTCAAGAGTAAGTAAATGTTGCTCGTTATACATTCCTATCGATTATCCGCCGAGCCTAGTCATTGCATCATGACTATTGGCCTAAGCGTCTACACTAACCTATCATTGCATCATGATAAGTTACCGCTCCTCGAACCGGATTTAACGGTGAAAACACAAGCAATTCAAGCAATACTTAAGTCATTTAGAACTTATATCAAATTTAAGTATGCCTATCCTAACAAGCATACAAGCAAGTTACTGCGTACCTGTATTAGCTTGGGAATTAATGGGGGTGGCCAAGCGAGGATCAATAACTGTTCAACAAGAATTATCACAATTCACACTTAGTTTAAACTCATTTCAACTAATCTCATACATAACCATACAAATACATTCAAATAAGTTATCACAAGATCCTAAAACAAGTAAAGATAATCAATAATTTATTAAATCATACAAATATCCTTAAATCATGCTTAATTATATTACTCGATCATCATAACACATCAATTATCATATATCTATCTCATTTTAGTCTAAAAGATCCATTTGTTAAAGCAAATACACATAAAACAAACAAAAACAAGTTTTTAACTTTGTTTGGAAAATGTATCAGCTGGAAAGAAACGAAAATTCGGCCTTGATAAGTTTTTATTTTGTAAAAACTCAAAACACAAAAGTTGTAGATCTCTTTTTAAGCTTTCTAACGCAATTTGAATCACTCAAATCGGAGTTCGTATGAAAAAGTTATGATCAATTTACAAAACAGTATCGCGTCAGGGAAGAAATCCGCGAGCGCTACACCCTTGGCAACGGGGTGTTTTGAAGGCCGTTTTGACTCAGGGGAAGTGAAATTTTTGATCCGAGAGCACTACACCCTTGGCAACAGGGGTGTTTTGGACACTACACCCTTGGCAACGGGGTGTTTTGGAGGCCGTTTCAACTCAGGGGAAATGAAATTTTTGATCCGAGAGCACTACACCCTTGGCAACAGGGGTGTTTTGACAGGTGTAGTGATAGTTATACGAAATTTTTCAAACTTTAACACTTTAAACTTGAAAAAAAAACAACTTTTCTCAACTCCTAACATGTCCTAAACCTTATGCAAACTTCATACAACACTTCTAATACTTATCATACTTCAAACTCCAAATCCACACTTCAACTACCCAAATTATCTTCTTCCCAAATTCAACAACACCCATACTTCTTGCTACACATAAAACATATACTATAAGTTCTTGTAGCCTTAATATACTACTTAAACTACCATTAACATATAGAACACATCATTTCTCATATTTAGCATAAGCACCCTATTATCAAGAAATCACATATATGCATAAGATTAAGACATGAAAGACAAACTCACCAATAGAACTTTAGGCTTTAGTTTAATGGTCCTCTAGCAATCTTTTGGTGGTAAAAGTGATGGAAAATGAAGGGCTTAATCTTATGCCACCTTGGAGGAGCTTTTGAGAGGGTTAAGAGGTGTTTTGAAGCTTAGAGAAAGGGTTTGGCTAAGGTCTGAAATTTTGCCCGAAAATTTAAGTTTGAAGAGTAGATATTATCTACTTGTTTGACTTTTGAGGCATTTGTAATTAAGGCAATTAATGACTTAACCTTTTGTTACTTAATGACATTGTCTTAAGGCCTTAATGAGTGTTTAATAGCTTTATTTTTTGCCTAAAAAATTCTGCTACATAAGGACTTAGTTACATGCATTCCTCCACTTAATTCAACACATTCAAATCATAAATTACACATATGAATACAATTAAAATTTTATGAACTAAATATTTAATAAATTCTAGAATATTTCAATATTTTAACACAATAATAAAACACATAATTCATCATGAAAAAAAATCATATTCATACATATCAAAAGTATGTATAAATTTATTAACACACATATAGAATATAAATTGGGAATTTCATGGTTATTTCAATCAAATTTTCTACAGTATTGGCTAGTTTAGGATTAAATAAATATCTCAAGGATATTGTAAATATTAAAATTTTCATTTGCTCGACCCATGCTTACTAATATGCGGCAAGGATCTCATATCACAGGATTCAAGGAGCTGCAAATTGGAAAATTATAGAAGTAAACAGTAACAAGACTTCGTTATCCCTACTTAATTGGTGAAATTTCAAGAAATATGAATGATTTGATAGTTGCTTGTGTAATAAAGTAAATTATTTACCAACAAAGTTGTTTGAGCAAGTAACCATCTAACTTCTCTTTTTATTGATCTTTTTATACTTATTTGATTTTTACAAAAAGTAATTCTTTCACTACTTTTCTTGGTTCTTTCATGCTTATTTATTTTTATTAAAGAAATATACATTATTTTAAGGTTGTAAAATAAAATGAGACCTACAAAAATTTAAAATTGTAAATAATTAGCTCTCTTAAAGTAACTAGGAAGAAAGTAAATAATTACTTAATAGAGAGTTATTTTATATGCTGACATCGCACTTTAAGCAATTTCTTAAACAATAAAATGATAAAGATGCTTTAACTACATATGAAATTTTCTTGTCAACCCTTCTGATCCTCTTATCCAAACGCTGCGTACCTTTTATATATCTTTTTTCCTTTTGGTTTAAAACTTTATTAAAAGGCACAACCTATATGCTAGATCTTCTTTTCTCCATTAGACCATGAGATAGGCATCATTATTTATCATTTTTTTCCTTCAATCAACCAAGATTAGATTTATTAAATTTTGTAATAATCTTAAAGGATGATTACCTTGATGATTTGGGAAAGTTGAAGTTGGAAAGTCCTTACTCACTAGCTATCCCAATCACTATTTTCTTTTTTGATAGGTGTGGAGTGTAATTGTATTGACTGTATGAAGTATTAGAGGTACGGAACTGCTCAATTACAGCAAGCATCGAGGCTTAGAAAAACATGGAATTGGTGGCTTAAATGGATTATGTTTTGAGTGCTAGGACATTGAAGATGACAGGGGCTCTGATGGGGATAATAGCATGTTCTGTTGTTGTTGCTGATAATGGCGAGTCGGTATAGCTAGTGATGGTTGTTAGTGATTGGCAGAGAGCTTGCTCCAATGACCCTGGTTGTGTTGATATGGAGAAAGATGAGAAAGGAACAAGAGAGAGAAGGAGCATAGATGAATGAAACAATGAAAAGAGAAGATGCGTTCTCTTATGAAACCATAATAAGAAGTCCCTTCCTTAAAGAAGGAAAACAAATGATAGACAAAGGTTGACATTGATCACATGTGTGATGTAATGTGTTTAATTGCTGTAGATAGGGGTGGGCAAGTGGGTTAAACGGGCCAACCCAACCCAACCCAACCCACTTTGGCCTGTGGGTTAAATAGGCCAAAATTTCTTGACTTTAACCCAACCCACCACGGGCTAGCCTACTTTTTAATCCTTTTAACCCACATGTGTATTTTGTAGGTTAAATAATCTAAGTTGGCCCATTTAATTATTTATACTAATTAAATAAGATATATATAATAGAAAATGAGTTTTATAAGGTTATATATGTACATTAATGATTAATTTCCTTATTATTTTAGTTACTTTTTATATAAAAATAAGTTTTTTAAAATAATTTATTAGATATTATATTTCATTTAAAACAATAATAATATTTAAAAAAAAAGTTATGATGTATGTGCATTAATTTGTCATTCTTTATTATAAGTAACACATAAGTTTAATCTTAAATATAAAAATCTCAAGAACAATTGCTACATTAATAGATATTTTCCCACTATATATATATATATATATATTTGTAAAAGTGGACTAATAGGCCAACCCTCTTAACCCGCGGGCCAGCCCACTTTAGCCTACAGGTAAAACGGGCTGGGTAAAATATGTCTACTTTTAAACAGGCTAAAAAAGTTACCCCTAAACTGTTTTTAAAATGGGTTAAATAAGCTGACCTGCTAGCCAAAACCCATTTGCCCATCTCTAACTGTAGAAGCCTGTGATTTATGGAACAAAGTCAAAACATGTTAATGTTTCTTCTCCACATGGTCCTGGACGATAAGGAAAAAGGGGATGGGAAAAGTCTCAACATTAGTTTTCCTCCTAATTCCTGTTAAATAAATTTTGAAAAGTCAATTCTTCTTCTTTTTATGGTTAAAGTAGAAAATGGGAGGTTAGGCTGAATATTTAGGAGAAAGTTGGATTTTGCTAACTTTGATGTGCTAAAAATAAACCGTGGATGGAAAGTTAGGGTTGAATCTTTGTTTCCTACCTAGCATTTGAGAATAGGAAGGAGAAGGATTTGCTTTTACGAGCTCATCACTTGATGAAAATAGATGAGCGTATTTATTTCTTCATGGGAAATTATTGGTGTAAGTTGTCATATTTGAGAACTTAAATTTATCATCTTGATAGATTTCGTCAAATTATGGTAAATTTATCATTGTAAGCTCATTGGATTATAATAGGTTGGTCTTATAAAGATATATGATAGGTTTTATTTTATTACGATAAGTTTTATCATATTATGATAGATTGCTTTATATATGAATGGATCCAAATTTTAAGTCATCAAACGATGACTTATTTCAATAATATTCCATTTCTTCTCTTAAATAGTTTAATGGTTGGCTTGTGGCAATTGAGTTGGTTGAGGTCATCTGGATAATGATAAGAACCTCGCCAACTTGTGAACGAAACCCACTATCCCAATCTAGGATTCAAACCCATGGATCGTCTAAGAAACCTAGTGGAAACCGTGAACCTATGAACGAGAGTGTTATCTCTAGTCGAATTGGGATATGGATTCTTAGAAAAACCTAGGCTCTGATACCAAATGATATGAAATTGAACCTAAGACCCAACGTTCGTGAAATGGAATTGAACCCCAAGGACTGTCTACGAAACCTGGGTGGAAACCGTGAACTTGTGATCTTATCAAGATTAATTTCTTGTGGCGATCATTCGATTTTATACCTTTTGTTTTAGTTTGAAATACAACTCAGGGTGAAAGGTTCCATCTTTATATATCTGTGGTTCGAGTTTGAGATACAACTTTGGATCAAGATCCATTCCCGATCTGATTTAGCTTTCCTATAGACCTGCTTTCGAATCGAGTCATAGGGTTTCAGGTTTAATATACGTGAGGTTCACATCAGATAATGTGAATTAGATGATGTAATTAAAGTGACATGGATGCAATGTCAAAGCAATCTTCCTCCCCTTCTCCAGCAAAGAAAAGTAAAGAGAGATAGAGCTGTCAAGAATCATATCCTACGTGAATTACACGCGGCTTTCTCCCAAATTCCTGGATTGGCGGTTAAACCAATAATTCACACCAATGGAAATATCCGGAGGAGTGAGGACCACGTATTCAATGAGTGACATAGATCCTATCACCGATAAAGTTAATATATATTTTATATCTTGCATAATTATATCATTATAAATTAAATAAATTGAGAGAAAAAAACAAAAAGAAGAGAAGTAATGATGAGTAAGGAGGACAAATAAAATAAGGAAGTTTTATGGATTTATTGAATGAATTGTCTAATTAATTATTTAATTATTTAAGAAAAATATAATAATTAAAATATTAATTATTTTAGTAGATTGATTATGATTGAGTATGGTATGAGTATTAAATAGCAATAAGATCGATTTGTTCAAAATTAAAGATGAAATCATATAATTTTTTAATAAAGTATATGAAAAATTATTTTACAAATTTCTTATTTTTTAAAGATATAATCTTACGTCTAATTTAATTAAGATAAGTTATACTAAAGATATTAATATTTAAGAAAATTTTAAATTAAATATTAATATTTTGAATAATTAAAACAAAGTTATCAGCATTTATTCAACAAAAAGTAAGATCACATCAATTAGTCCATATCAGATACGGATATTCTGTTTGTAGTAATTCTTTTATATATATATATGGTTTTCGTTTTACTTACCGTGACAGTTTCATGGTTGTTAATTTTAAAGGATAACTGCTCTAAAAATTAAATAAAAACACATAACATGGAAAATATTTGAGGTCTATATTCTATCGTGATTTTCGTAGTTTAACGAGTGACCGTTGACACTTAAGGAGGGGAAATTGGGGGGAAAAAAAAATCACCTGCTTGGTTGACTGTAAACATGTATTTATAATAGTTATATACCCTTTTCCTTATTAAAAAGAAAAAAAAAAAAAAAGTTATACACTAATAGGACATGGAATTTGGGCCTACCATTGCAGTCTAACAATATTCTTTATTATTATATTCAAGTGCCCCATTGAAATTTCAATTTCCACCATGTATGATACAAATTCTTTCTAATAAACCCTTATCCTATCTATTTAGCATCTCCTTAAAGTTGAAATTGATAAATTTATTAAATGAGTATTATTTTTCTCAATAAGTTGATTTTTATCTTTTTTTTTTTTTATTGTTCACTACTTCATATATATGCATGTGTGTGATATAAATAGAAAAGAGCCCGAAAAAACGAATCCAAATTCTTGAATGAAAAAGATATGTAACTATAGTTATTTTAGAAATGGTAAGATCTATGGTGTAAGAAGAATGGTTGATCTGTATCATCGTGATTTGGTTTTGATTTTTTCATTTCATTTTTTAATAATACTGAAACGAGTTCTTTTCTTATCCATATTTATTAGAACATGCTAAGCCAATTCTTCTTCATGGAAGAATTGCTTGAATTAGATTAGGAAAATTGTATTAAATCCTATTTTCAATATTATCTAAAATGAGTAGCACAATTCAAAGAACACTTTGTTTATTATATTGTTTTTGCAATGAGAAGGTAAAGTTAAAGAATAAAAATAGATCAATAGAAAATATATATATATATATATCTTAATAGGCTGAGATATAAATATTATCAATAGGATTGACAAACTAATTTCAAATAATAAAAAAGATTTATGTAAATGGGCCCTATTATGTACACATTTCTTCTACTTTAATTTTCTCAACATTCAAATAGTGAATTTATTCTAAGGCTTTTATATATTGGTAGATTGATGACAAGGGCTTCCATATAATCTATGTTATTATTCTTTTCATGGCATTAACATACACATTTAAGGCTTATAAGCAATTAAATCTCAATAGCAAGTGGGGAAAGAATTAAAACTTTGTGGATTTTTAAGATTTTTCGAAACTCATCCTTAAACCTATAAAATAATTATCCTATCATATAAATATTGGATCGATCCAACATATACCCTAATCTGGTTTAATTTCATCTTTTCTTATAAAATTAAAGGATAAATGACTAAGGCAAATTAATTGTTTACCAAACAAATCAAGAATAGGTGAGTTGTTAAGTTATTGAATAGGTCTAGAGTATGTGTTAAGAAAACACCTTAAAGTTTGGGATTGATCTTGTGATGTGTTTGAAGAAGCCTTTCAAACCATGCCACTTGCATCATTTAGTGGTTAGAAAAAATTTAAAGCTTTTCAGTAATGTTTATTTTTAGAAAATGTCACAAATCAAATAATATAATCATTTCTTTTGGCTTCAGTTACAAACGTCACAAATGATATATTGTATGTAACATTTGCAAAATCTGCAAACATTACTCAAGGTGGAAATTCTTGTAATGCCCAGTTCTTGGAGGAGAAGGGAACAGGAATTAAAAAAGTTCTCGCATTAGTTTTCTTCCTAATTCCTATTAAATAAATTTTGAAAAAAAAAAATCATCTTCTTTTTTTTAATTGTTAAATGGAAATTGGGAAGTTAGACAAAATATTTAAGTGAAAGTTGTATCTTGCTGGCTTTGATATGTTAAAAATGGATGTAGAGCTAAGTTTGAATCCTTGTTTCCTAACCAACGTTTAAAATAGAAGGAAAAGGGAGTTACTTAGCTCTATTTGGTTTGTAGGCATGTTAACAGTATGCCGTCATTTCAATTTAGACTAATTAAAAATAAAATATAAATGAAAAATACGTATTTTTATTTTAAAATAAATAAAATAGATCAAATATAGATGAAAAATAGATAATCCATAAAGACCTAATTGCTCACTTGACAAAATAGATGGAGAACTATTTCTTCACTTAGATAGCTTAATACTAAAAAACCAGTTAAAGCCTAGTCAGGATGGAATGAAATTTAGTTGTGGTAACTGAGTTGGCAGAGGGCATCTGGATGATGTCAATTAGATGATGCAATTAAAGTGATTTGGATCATGTCACAAAATCAAAGCAATCTTTTCCTCCTTCTTTAGCAGATGAGGGTAGAGGGAGCTTCATCAAGAATCATATCTTTAGCAGCTCGATTGGTGTTTCTCGGAGGTGCATCCTTTTATATTAACTCATACCAATTAGATGCAAAATTAATATTGAAAATTTTTTAAAATTATAACATATATGCACACACACAAATAGGTTGAAAATGAAATATTGCATTTGTGTTTGTGGGATTTGAACTCGATTATTGTCCTTATAATCCTTTGTGCAACTCATCTTAATTATGTATCTTTAATATCAATTATCTAAAAAGTATAAGATCTAAGATTTCTTTTCTTTCTTTTTAATCAATTAGTAGTTTTTTCTTTTATTTGAAGTCCTAACATGTACAAGTACACTCCCTACATATATGATACTATTCTGTTGTAAGTTGACATTTGTCTATGAAATTATTATGCCCTACCCAAATAGTACATGTTGGTCCTAGTGGTTGGCAGCGGTTCAGAAGTCAGAACCAAAGCAAGGATACCCGGTTCCGCGGGATCCAACGGTTCCGATCCAATTTCGGAACCAGCGAATAGGAAAAATTTTTTGATTTTTTTTTCTTAAAAAGTCCAATATCATTGGAGACAAAAAAAAAAAAAATGGCAAGAAATAACAAGTTCAGCTTTAATTCGACACAATTATTGCTCCACAGTCTAGAACTTTAAAATTTCTATGCCTGCTTGGTTCAGACCATTTCTATATATTATCATAAACTTATGGCGAGGACCTTCACGGGGCAGATGAGATTGGTAATCCTAGAGGTCAACGCATGGAAGATGTTGGCTCCATATCTACTGTGGAAATATACAGGGGATTGAGGACCACATGCGTTCGATGCGCAGAGAGACTTAGATCCTATCATTTATAAAGTTAATAATTTTTTATATCTTACATGATTATATCAATATTAGTCAAATAAATTAAGAGAAAAAGAAGAAAATTTATAATAAGTGTGAGTGGAACAAATAAAGCATACGAAAAAATATTTTATATATTTTTCTTTTTTAAGATAGAACCTCATGTGTAATTTTTTATAAAGAAAGTTTATAAAACAAATGGGATAAAGGCACCGGAAGTATCTATACTTTTGATTTTTAGCAATTTAGTATCCAAACTTTCAATTTTAGTGATTTAGTGTTTGTAGTTTTAATTTAGTATTTTCGTTAATGAAAAAGTTAACACCGTTACTCTTTTTTTTTTTTTGTATTTTAGTGCTTGTACTTTAGTTTTAATTATATTTTGTGATATTTTAATTTTGATGTATTTTAGTGTTGATCCATTAATTAATTTATTAAAAATAAATATTTTATTTTACTTAAGTGATATATTATTCAAAAATTAATAAGTTATATATTAATTCGTTGAAAATTAATTTTAATTTTTTAACTGATATATTATTTAAAAAAAATTTATATGATAAGTTTGATCATAAATAATTTTTTGCATGTGATGTTCAAGTTTTATAAAATATTATATCACTAGAAAACTCTTAACACCAATTTTATTTAAAAATAAGATCTTATTGCGTGTTTCAAGATAAAATAGAGTCGGCAAAATTTGAAAAGGTTATTATTTGTAAATCAAGTGTCATTTGCCTTATGATATAAAATTTCAAATTGTTGAATAATACACCTTTATATATTATAGCATTTGTTTAGATTTTCTTTTGTAGTTCCCTAAAAATTTTTCAATGAGATTGTTCATAAAATCCTCCCTCAATTCGGACATATAAGTTAGTCAATATTAATATTTTAATCCTAAGATCGATGGGATACTTTTTGAATAATTTTATAGGGATCTTTTAATGACACTACAAAAAAATTCTAAAGAAATATTACAATATAGAGAGATATATTATTCACAAGTTTAAAAATTTATGTTGTAAAGAAAATGGCACATGATTCACAAATAACAACCATTTTTAAATTTTACTTGGTCTATGTTATCTTAGAATATATAGCAAGATCTTATTTCCAAAAATGAAAAATGTCAAATTTAGTATACTAACATTAAACAAAATTTGAATTGGTTATTAGAACTTTGAAGTGATCAATTTAATACCTAATCAAAGATTTCATGAATTTTTTTTATTGTCTCGTTAACAACTTTTGACATGTTTCCTATTGTAGAAGACACTCCTATTATTAAATGGTGTTAGACATATAGTAAAAATTCAGTGATATCTTGCTTATTTTATGTTTACAAATAGAGTATACAATATTAATGAGGTAGTAAAAATAGTTAAAAAATTTAATTAGATATTAAATTGACCACTTCAAAGTTTAAATACTGGATTAATTTTTTATGTAAAGTTTAAGTATCAAATTTAACATTTATCATGTCAAATAAAAATTGATATTGAGTGACAAAAAAAAATCGATATGGAGAGTTTTCTAGTGATATAAAATATTGTAAAAATTGAACATTACAAGCAAAAATTATTTATGATCAAACTTATCATATATAAATAACTTTCTTTTTATTTATAAAATAATATATCGGTTAAAAAATTAAAATTATTTTTCAATGGATTAATACATAACTTTCCTTCAATTTTTAAAATAATATATAACTTAAAAAAAAGTAAAATATTAATTTTAGTAAATTAATTAGTCAATAGATACTAAAGTGCATCAAAATTAAAGTATAAACACCAACATGTAATTAAAACTAAAGTACAAGTACCATAATACAAAAAAAGTGTAATGACGTTAACTTTTTCATTAAAAGAGACACTAGATTGAAACTATAATTACTAAATCGCTAAAGTTTAGACATTAAATTCCCATAAATTACAAATGCAAGTGCTTATGGTACCTTTATCCTAAGGTAACTGTAACGCCCTAATCTAAAGGTGTTATCAGCCTGCCACGTGTCTTTAGAAGAACA